>PKRV01000085.1:536690-713801 GCA_003709505.1 Hyphantria cunea | reverse complement strand
ATATATATATACACTTTATCTATATTTAATCTTTATGACACTCAATAATGGAGAAGTCTAAGGGAGTACAGCCATTAGAGTTAATCACTTTAATCGTTTAGTGTATAGGTTAAAACTCTACATTAATTCACTTGTTACTTAATATATATATTTATTATGAGTGTCATAAAGATTGAAATTACTACCTTTGATCAGTACAGTGTAAATTGGAGAAGTGAATCAGATAATACGTAATAGCTTTCAATAATTTTGTTCCTGAATCAACTGAATGGTAATTGGTATTAAAGGCAATCATTTATAGACTTCCATGACCACTGACAAAATGTAACTAAAATATTTTATGTTAGTCATTAAACCTTTATTTAAGGGCACTTAGAATTTACTAGATGCAAATGTTAAATACAACTTACGACCAGGCTAATGTATGTACAAACTTATATTACCACCATCAACTTAAACAGCCGAAGTAGTTAGAAAAGTAATAAACTCGGCCAATTTGAATATTCAAGTATATTAGTAAGCAACTTGAACATTACATGAGTAATTTCGTTAAAACAAGAATGTGGTTCTAATAAAAGACATGAAACTATAACCCTAAGTCTTACAATATTTATTGATGCTGTAAAATCTAGATCTGTTAATGTCAAAGGGATTGCTGATAAATAAACTATGCCAGAAAACATTACCTGTGTCGTCTTTGTCTATTTGTCTTAAAAAGATAGAGACAATATCATAACTATTGGTACTTGTAGAACAGGGCCTACTTCAGGGCGTATTTAATATCAAAGTCACGTGCAATACACTAATGCTTAAATATTAGTCACAGTGATTGATAAAATCGGGTTTGTTGCTTCATTCATTATAATTATATACATACAACATAACGTCCGTGAAATTGCCGTGTAGTTCTCAACTTCATGTCAAATAAATCTAATTCTTCCCGTAGGCGTTGTCTAAGACGATATGGCCGAAAATTGTGTCAACACGCTTACAATCAATTTTGATGATATCCAAGAATACGCTTGCATTATAAATATAGTGATAACAGAAATTTTATGTGACAAGCTGAATAGTGCGTTTAATAAATATGGCTATAGATTAATACTCTAGCGGTTTCTATATAGTCTTCAAAAGCATCTAATTCTGTCATCTCTTTCCGAGTTAATGTACTTTATTGTCATCTATTACCCATTTTAGTAGTTTTAAAAATAAACCTAGTGTATTAATTTAGAGTAGGTATCGACCTGCACCTACTATATATTATATACATATTTATATTTCGGACATCTTCTACACAGTCCCAAGCTAAGCAGGGTTATTTTTGTAAATACAGAAAAAATATTTGTTTCGGAGTTTGGGTATGGCAAACTCCGAAACAAATATTTTCAGATCATACCAATACTAAGTCCGACCCGGAAATGGAACTCAAGCACAGCAATCGCATACGGTATCACTACGCCACAGAGGCAGATAAGTGGACATTACTACAACATATTAAAGAAGAAGATAATCATGTAGGTGCTGTAAAAGAACAAACTGTGCACGACAAAAGCACTACATAAATAATGAAAGCTTAAAACAAATCCAATACCAACGTGGTGTGGTAGATCAATACCTCCTTCCTTATGGAAGGTCTATGTCCAAGAGGGAACTGTTATGAGCTTTTGATGATGATAATAATATTGAATAAACTCATCATTAAACTTATTAGTTGTTTAACTAAAATGGTAACTTTAGATAGATAGATAGAAAACTATTTATTTGCACACCATAATACAGAGTTAAATAAGTAACATAACACATAAAATGTCCGAAGTGAAGTGTACAAAGGGCGGCCTTATTGCTAAAAGCAATCTCTTCCAGGCAACCTTAGGATGGATCAAATGTTTCAGATAGATAGTACTAGTTGACGTGCATTGAGTTTGAAGAAATTTTTCATTTCCATACGACCATACACATACATATTTAATCACGTATATATAAACTTACACACATATTTATAAAACATATACTTTACATACTATAAGTCTTCCTAAGACGATGGTAACTGTTTCCTATATTTACCAACATAATTGTTATTCTCGGCTATACATATAATACTGCAAATTTCTGTCATTATAATCAATTAGGGTGAAATCTTTGATGGTTACGGTAATTTTACTCATTTTACTCGTTGCCGGCTTTCTAAAGACCAATTAACTGCTACCTACTTGTGTCTAGACGATGCTAAGATAAACGTTGATGAGATATCTTGAAGTTGATTTGTCATCGTTGTGTTTGTTACACTTGAGGTTACCATAATTTCAAGTGAAGCGAAGACTGGTTCGGCATAAATCAATCACATTATGTGGAAGAAACTGGATGGCATAATTTCTTGTGTGATTAATTGGTGTAACTTTCGACCATACGCTTGATAGGGCTCCTGGTTGTGGTAGAAATCGAGTAAGTTAGTAAAATGTCCCAAAGAAAGATTTCTAAGCATAAATAATATAGATTACAGGAATTCATTTTGTTTGTCCAGATGGTTGGCCAAAGTATTCTTTCTATGAAGAGACCTTTGTGCAGCAGAAGAATATTAAGGACAGTTTATGTGATGTGATTTGATTTTTGCCTTTTTGTGTAAAAGCAGAAGTTTTACTTATACATATAGTTTAGAATCAAATATTAATAAGTTTCTAAATAAGGTATAATACCATTTTTTTTAATTAATACGATTTAAAAAAAAAAAGCATAACCTTCTTCTTAAAAGACCGGCAACGTCCTTGTGACGCCTCTGGTGTTGCGGGTGTCCATGGGCGGCGGTGATCGCTTACCACCAGGCGATACGTCTGCTAGTTTGTCCCCTTTTTAATAAAAGAAATATAATTTAAATTTCAATGCTCCAAATTTAGCTTTGGTCAAGGCAAATTATTGCAAATGGTAGATTAACATAAGCGAGTCAAGAATAACATTTTTAAAGCACCTAATGGCCTTATGTTTCCAAATTGATACTATAATTTGTTTTCCTTAAATATGCTCATACCAATTGAAATTTAATGATCACATTATACACTTTGGAACAAGAAAGATTTATCGATACATCGATATTGTGTTGGAGAATCGATTGAAATTCAAATAAACAAAATTAACATTATCATACAAATACTCAACAGTTACAAATTGATTGCTGACTCACTTAAAATAATATAAAACCATTTCCATATCCTTGAATAGAAAATCGAAGATCATTAATTTAAATACTATTAAGTTATTATCTGTATGCTTAGAAAACTACAGTAATTGGTTATTTAAAATGTTAATAAATATTATACCCATATAATTAATTCTATTGACTAAAGATTTGAATCTATGTGCCTAAATGTAATGTGTCAATCCTAAAACTGGAAGCAATAAAATATATTTAATTACTTGCAAGTATACATTTGTTACTTGTCAAATTATAATACAAAGTAACCTTAATTACATATTGAAAACTGTTAAACACTAAGAAAAACATGTCTTTGATGAAACTGCTATTTTATATACAGAAAACAAATCTCAGTTCATTCAAAAGCTTACAGCGAAAATAGAAAATTAAATTGTTTATAATTGAAAAGACGGCGTCCATTGAATCTCATGAAACTAGGTTTAATTGACCAAACCAATTATAATAGAATGTAACGGTATTGATAAAATCTTTCGTGGGAATAAATTCGTCTTACAAATGTAATCACGATTAGTAAAGATGGATTTAAACTAACGATTTAGCAATATAAACACTGTAACGAGGTTTATTGTCACCCCCGACCCCACAAGGGCAAGACGAAAAAAGTTCGTCGCATTATCACTGAAAAATAAACTCCAGATGTAGTGAAAATTGAAAAGTATGAACTTCTTTATAGCTACTAAATAGGATATTTCGGAATATGACAATTGGTAGTAAAATGATGAATTTTAAATATTGCATCAAAAAGACATTTCTATACAATTTCATTTTTTGACCTAAGAGCTTTATTGAAATCATAATTTAATGAAGAAGTCACTATAACATGCTTGATAAAGTAATAGGAGATATAATGAGGGCGATGTTAAATTTTTTTGATAAATTTCTTTAAGAATTTAATATAAAATTAATGAAATCCTAAGAAACACAATGAAGACATCAGTATTACTCGAGATAAAACCGAGATAGAACATGATAATCATGATACCGTGAAAAAGATACGAAAAATGGCATTTCATCAAGCATTTTGTTTCTATGAAATGTTTTTAAGTTCTTGGTTACAAGTTTCGCAGGCTACTGATGGTAACATAGATATTATACTTGATTTGTATCAAAACTTTCCCACGATTGTCTAGTCGTCAAGTAAGTTTCAATTCCCTCGGTTCATTACACTCACGCCTCAACGTAGCTTCCTCATATTTTGCCATTCTATATTTTAATGCACTAACAAGTCATTTAATTTACTTTTCGTGCATTAATATACTGATATGATAAGATTTCTCCATAACCAGTATGAGAAATGCTCTTCGTTAACCTGTGGTATTATTATTAAGAATTGTGTCTACTAGGTTAATTGTAATGAAAACATTGAAAATGTAAAGTAAATAAAAATATGAAATGATAACTATGACAATGAAACAAGAAAATAAAATAATAAATATATTTAAATCTTTTCTTTTTATATTCAATTTTTTTTTAAATCTTCTTTTCTAAACCGACGCAACTTTCAAAACTATTAAACAGCTACATGTTTCACCGTGGTGCTTGCAAAATAAGAAAATGATTTTTTATGAATACAGAAGCAAATAATACCATTCATAAACTAAATGAACATAAAGATGAGTATGAAAAGACTTCCCAAGGCTTTTAATAGCACGAAGACTAGAATTCCAAAGCGTTAAACAACATTCCGACTCGATTTGTTTGCTATTTGCTACTTCCAGTTTTGCAGTTCAAAATTCAAAAGAAAATTACCATCTGGGATAAAACATGAGGCATTCATTCCCATAAATGGTTTTCTAAAAGTGATACCAGACAGTTTGCACCAAATATGGTATTGCGATCCAGTTTCTAAAGCAGAGTACGAATTAATGTGAATAGTCGGTTGGACAAAATTGAAGATGATTGTTGTGTAAGATGTAGCTCTGTTATCTTAGTTGCAAACTTTATCAAGAACAGTAGGTCTAGTGGAACTCAGTAGTATTATAGTGGGAAGTAATTTGTTAATCTTTATTTTATTTCATATTATATGGCGTACGGAAGCAAGATTGAAAGTTTACATGCTCTGAAAGTGCCAAAGCTAAAATGTTGAAATACTAGGAATATGTTTGAAAATTAAAAAATAATTTAGAAGCCATTACATATTTTTTGAACTTCAACTAATACTCAGGTAAATTATTTTTCAGTTTTAAAGATTCTTTATCCATCAAACCCAGTTCTTCAATATTTACCTCCATTACTATGTATTTAATAGGCAGCATTAAAATTGCTCCAAAATCCCGACTATTTACCGTATCACTCAAAATCACTTCTCCAGAGCCTGCTTATCTGGAATATTCAATATGATTTACAATAACCATGCAGCACAACGTCTACCGCATTTCCCACATCCATCCATCACTTTTTATATTGCGCTGTTATCAGTTATCTGGACCGGATCAAACTGTGTCAATGTCTATATTGTTGGTAAGATACAGAACTCCGCTCTCGTTAAAATAACTAATGAAATATATCTTGAGTACGAGTACTGGCAGTTTGTAGTCAATACATAAAGATATGATATTGAATATGATATTATATACAATATGATATTGTGTGCTCTATCTTTTTTATCAATATAGATAACGAGGGGGAAAGAGAATAAAGGTAGGATAGGAGAAGTATGGAAGAAAGGAATTTCGAGCAATTTAGGCATGATTTATTTCTTGAGGCTTGGTTCCATTCTCAAATCTGAAGAAAATATACTGTACCTGATGGACGAAGTGCTTCAGGAATTAAGAATACACGTATGGTGATACAGCTTTTATAGTTATATTTTTAATAGCCACCTCGTTATTATTTACTTGCCTTTGAAAATAAAATGCAATTTCTTGAATTCTTCATAAATCTTATAATATATAAATTAAAATTCAATATTTCTTTCCTCTCTGTATATCTATTCTTGCTTATAAGCCGTTCTTGAGTTACAAGTGGTGCAACTAACATGACTTTGTTTATTTATAGATAAATATATTTTGAAATATAGTTTCTAATAGCAGATTACACAGATTTATTTTCGTTATTGCAGTCAAGAAATTTAGTAAAATTGTTTATCAACAAAGCTTATTAATAATCTTAAAACGTGCAATACGTGACTTATACAAAGTGTATGCTCCGATTTCCTATATTAGAACTATTTAATGGAATACTATAACAAATGGCAAATTTAAACATTATATAAAGTGATTAATGTGTAGCTTAACGTTGATTATTTAGCAGGCCCTAGATCTTAGCATTAATAAAATTATCTTGGGTTTACTTTACAGGTTTTGCAAAGATTCAAATGCCAATGAAATACGTGATATATTATGATTAATATACATAATATTTAAAGTGTTAGCCGCAATAAACTTCGCTCATTTATATGATTTGTTCTCAATAGGTGTATTACCAGATACTGAAGATAAATTAAGCATTACTAAAATGGGTGAGCCATATTTTGGCACACATAGATTAGGTCAGGCCTCAACCAGAGTGACACTGCGCCCTCACAGAAAATCTGTGTTTAGTAATTCTTCGTTATCGGAATCCAATCCGCGCCATTTTTCCTGACTCTGATACTCAAAGAGCAACGTATTTGTGAGCCTAGAGCTGCAGCTATCCAAAGTCCAAAGAAAAAGCAATTGGATTTGTAGCAATGATATATAAACACCAATATATTAGTATCACAATATTTGTTACGTAAAATCGACCACCTGGTGTTCGTATCAGTATGATTGTTCACTTGATTGATTCAACCATTAATAGTGCCTGTATTTTATGAACCATGTAGTATGTGAGTTTGGTTCCACCATAGTATGTATAGTTAATGGCTTTAATATAGCTAACTTAACGTATGTTAAACTTGTATGAATTACTGTGCTTGTGTATGTATTTATTAAACTTGTTGAGTTACTTTAGCTATATCAAGCCAGCATGGTATAGCAAACCTTTGTTCGTTGTATGTTAGGTGTCCGAAATGTAATTTCTAAGGAGAGGTTAATAGAGAGGTTGAATTAAATGAATGATTTAAGTTTTTTAAATAAAACATTACTATTACATATAACGTTTATTATTTGAAAGCTTATAACTATGCGGGTCATTTTCTGAATGATAATGTTTTCTTTGAAATCTTCTACAATGCTTTTAAAACAATGTTGCATGCGGGACCACAAAGGAACGTTTAGAAACCGCCATTTATAACATCAAGGTATAAAATTATTTCATAAATGTGCAATTGTGTGAAATATTATAAATGAAAATTTATTACACATCATGTACATTTGGTGTTTAAGTGGCTCTAAGGCATTCTTTACTACTCAACTATTGGGTGATTTAAATGATGTCATATGAAAGACTATGTAGTCTTTAAGTATTATGCCGAGTACTTCTCTAATCTCTATTTTCAAAGCTTATACCTCTGAAGAGTGCCTTGATACATCCTATGGCTCTTCATACATTTGCGACTTCTCATATGACCTATGTTCCCTAGATCCTGACAGGCTGTGATGATGACGTATTACGCCAGCTATAATAACTGATTTTGACTACATGGTTTTCCTAGTGGTTTAAGCGGTCGCTACGTCGCTTTAACTACAAGTGTTGTAAGTTCAGATCTCACGTCGAATAACGCTGCACAAATTGTTGTTCTGAGTCTAGGTGGTCTATGTGTCCGTTTCATGTATGTTTGTACAGTTTATCCCTAATGCGAGTGTTGTCTTTTAAAACTATTTAAAAGAAAACTGTATTTTATAAAACTAATAAATTACCTTGTATTAATATTATATCGTGAAGTGTTAAAGTAATTCATATACTCAATATCAAGTTCTATTCAATGCTCCCAGTCTTTTGCGCACTATCCAAAATGTCAGCTTTATAACACGACTCAGTCACCTTGCCTGACAAATAATTATTAGTGTCATTAGTCAAAAACAATTTCAAGACAATGTTGCTCTCAATTCTGATATGAATTATTAAAACCATGTTATCTAAGTAATGTATCAGAAATATTTAATATAATAGATTTATGTTATGTGCACTAGATCTAGAAAAAACAGTACTGAACTGATAAAGATCTCGTCAGATTTTACCTCTAAAAACGTTCACTTATACCTATTTGATTTTTAATAGTAAAATATTCTATTATTGTTTTTGTTATGTAGCGCGTTACATTTATAATTATGTAAATAATTATATATGTAACGCGTTATGTAAATAAATAATTGTAACCTTTTATATACATTACATACATTGTTTACTAATTTACATTGTATTTATATAGACACGACTAGTTATAACTAGTCGTTTTTAATATAAATAAAATAACGTAAAATATTACAGTTTGTACTACTTACTCAGTCAAAACAAGTCATAATTTATAAAATTGTAATAAAGTTATGCAAAGGTAACTTAAGGAGAAATGATTATAGATCATGTTATACAACAAGACTTTAACGGTAACACAGCACCTTCTCTTGGCACAAATGTTCTCTTATAGATAGATTGCGGGAAAGCGAGACATGTTAAACACAAAAACGATCAAAGGGAGACAGAATAAGAGTATTTTTTTGTTTTTGAAAAAAAAGTAGATACAAAGCACTAGATATAGTACGGTTAGTAGACACGTGGTGTCTATGACTAACTGCCTTGGTTTAGCGGTTGATGTATGCGACTGCCGATCAAGAGATCGCGGGTTCGAATGCTGGGTCGGGCCAAAAGTGTTATTGAGTTTTTCTCATTATAGAAATACTTAAAAATAGCTCGGAATTTTGGAAGTTGGGATAAAGCTGTCAGTCCTGCGCCTGATCTCTCCCCGATCGTGTTGGATAACCTTCCCATCGGATTATGAGAGTGAGGGAACAGAGAGTTAACCTGTATTTACGCAAGTACAGGTTAACTCTCTGGTCCCTCACTGTGAACCTCCCACACTGGGCACTATAATATCTCCTGCGTAGTGCCGTGGCTGTAATTGGCGAGGAGAACATCATGACTAAATATTCGAAAATATGTATTAACTTTCAATGTCGAAGAACTTTGGTTTGATTCCCGCTCAAGACAAATAACTATGTAGTTAAAACGATTATTTGATTGGGTTATAGATGTAATTCTGTAGTATATAGTTAAGGTTTGTATCTGGTAAGCATAGCGCTATTTCCACCTAAAAATTGTGAAGCTATTATTGTTATTATACATGTTATTGATTCTGATAAACGAGAAACTAGATGCAAGTAAAGATCTAAAGAAACACAGTCTTAGATAAATAAAACTGTACATTTTATTGCGAACAAAGAACCCCGGCATTACGTCAGCGTCTAAACGCGTTACAAGATAAACTCTATCTATGCATTAATTTGTTATCCTTTTATAAATTCATGATTTAAATTATTCCACTGCGTATATTAATAAATAGTGTAACGGAATTTTACATTATAATCTAGCTGACTGTGTTTTGACATGTTTGCACTAAACTTTGTTGCAAATTTAACGCTTTTCGCATTTAGCTGTACTGAATGCATACATAAAGTCTATTAGTTTATATTTCATAGCCTTCATCGGTTAAGTCAGATGGTTGTCTCATACTACTACACTATAAAGTCCTTAGTACTAAGTACATGTAAAAGCTTTGCAGTTTGAATTAATTTTAAGTTCGTTGATTATTTCTTTGTATACTTATTTTTCTTATTATTTAACTAACGTAAAATAAGTAACGGATTTTTATATGTAAATATTTAATTAAAAACAATCTGTAACTTTTAGTAGCGTACAGATATTATACACTACGGTTGTGATAATTAAATAAATAATTAATAAATGAAAAATTAGGGACGGATAATTGGAGATAGAAAAGGGAAACCGATAAATTTTATATTCAATATTTTTGAAAACGATTTGTAAATATACACACACTATAAATAAAATCGAATTCGCTTCAAACATAGTCTCAAGAACGGTCCCAATAGTTCACACCCACTAGAAAACAATATTTTATTCAATACTGATGTCAGTGAAGAAATATTTGGTCCATTACGTAATACGCATCAATTATGTAGTTGTGACATACATACATAAATGATATACATTGAGCAGGTCCATTGATATAGATATCTATGACACAAACACACAGCAAGACTATTAAAACTTGGAATGGTACACTGACAGTGCTTCCGGAAAATAATTGCTTGATTACATAGTTTAAGTAAGTAACCATGTACTGTAGTATAACTATTAATAATGAGTGCTAAAATTCATATGTTGACCTTCAAAAATATTGTAATATAAAAAAACAAATAAGAATCCATGGGCAGTTTAGGTGCAAAAGGAGAAAAAAGCAAATAAAAAAATAATTTTGGATTGTTAATTAAAATCCTCGTTAATTTTTAACCCATTTTTGTATTGAATCATTTCTTTACAACAGGGTCAGATCTACATGTAAATGACAATGTATGTTACAATAACTGTATAGATTGTAATGAATAAATAGTACGAAGATGCCGTAATTTGTTATATTTAACATAACAGTTAGATCGAGAGTATTCATGAAAGGCGTTTGTTCCTGTACACAATGACCTCTTTCTATTTCAATCGGATAAAACGTAACATAGACATTAGTTTATTTTTACATTTTATCGGTACCAGTATTCTTTCTGATGAGATATTTTCGGAATTTACTAAAATACGCACAGATGATTAACATTGTATGTATTTTATTTATTTATCTACTATTACTTGCTTCTTACTTATGTTATTTGCCTTTACATTATATAGGGTCAAAAATTATTTTTGATTTAAGTGGATAATTGCGTATGGAAATAAGTAAACTGAAATGTTAAAATAAGCCCAATGAGAAGCTTTATGGCATGTTTAGTTTGTTAGTATGTTTTTTTGTATATTTCTAATGATTTATTATTTTCGTTTATTACAGGTAACTGCAAAAAACATACTTTATTACTAAATAGACTACATAGATCCTGATAGTAAGTAACAATTAATCAGTTCTACTTAAAGCATTTAGGAAATTAAATGTAAATATTACATCAAAAGCGAGGCAGCCATGTATGTGATAATTTATTGCTTCGGTGGCGAAATGATAGCGTATGCGATTGTTGTGCTTGAGGTCTCGGGTTCGATTCCCAGTTCGGACCAAATGTTTGTGTGATCTGCAAATATTTGTTTTGGAGTTAGGGTGTTTTCTATGTATAATATGTATTTATTTACTAAAATAAGGAATATATGTATTTATATCAGTTGTCTAGACCTATGACAGAAGCTCTGCTTAGCTGGGGACTAGATGGCGTTGTGGGTTAGATGTCTGAAATATTTATTATACTTATATAATATTGTTATCCATACTTATATTTTAAATGCGAAAGTAACTATATCTGTCCGTCCTGCTTTCACGGCCAAACCGCTGCACCGATTTCAATGGATTTTGGCGTGGAGATACTTTGAATCTTGATGAAGGACATACGCTACTCTTTGCTGCGTAAACCAACAAACATGAGGGTGGAGCCGCGCGCAAAAGCTAGTTAAGATATAATTGATCAGTTTATAAATTAGTGAGTACCATTTTATTGATTATAGAATAGGTACTAAGACTCTAACCCTAATAATGTCTATCTCGTACAAGTTATGAATGAATTTATGAGTCTTAAAATTTATTTGATAACCTTACACATTTGTACTTTGTACCGAATACTAGTCTTCCAGTATTTTAATGTCTGATGTTGTACCTTTTATCTGTCTTCTATTGAAGGAAGTATTTTTTACATGATTTTACAAGCTCGACTTTTAAGTTAAACTAATCTATACAAATAAATATGATTGAAGTGTCTGATTGTAATTTAAAATCAACAGTTTTTCATTAAATGCATATATATGGTACTTGCATCAAAAAATAAATATCTATTGTCTGTCTGTTTATTCCGGCTAATCTCTAGGATGGCTGGGCGATTTAATATCAATTTTACGCAACTACTAATTATTTTACTAGCATTATCATCACCTTTGTTAAGCTTAACTCTCACTGGCCATTTAACTCTTATGACTTCAAACTGAACAAAGCTTTAGCGTCTGATGTGCCCTGGAGCTCACCACAATGTAGTTATACATTATAGCGTCAATCTCACTGACAACCAATCTATCGGATTCATTGTATGAAAAACTTATCATGATCCAAACGAACGTCAATATCAAAGATACATAAAGATTTCTCCATTGTTAGCATCTCAAGTACTTTACAGGTAACGAGTGAGCCCAACCTCGAATATTGGGAGGTAATAGCTGTTGCGAAATGCGGAATCGTTTCGTTTATTGACTTTAAACTGACACAAGAAAAGGAGGGGGAAGCTTATAAGAATCAATACATAAATATTTCGGACATCTGACATACAACCCTATCTAGTCGCAAACTAAGCAGAGCTTGTGTTGTGGGTACTAGAAATCATAAATACATATTTACTTTATTGTAAATACATACATATTATACGAAGAAAACACTTAAACTGTCGAAATAAATATTTTCAGATCATACAAATATATAATAAGGACACTCTTACGCTACCACTGCGCCACCGAGTGTGTTAAAAGAGCATTATGTGTCCATTCAATAAGAAAATATTAATTAAAAATCAGTAACGTATAAAAAGTTTTACGTACTATTAGCCAGTAAGTTTACGCTCATAAAACGATGGTGCGGTCAGTACCTGGATGGGTGACCGCTAGTGGCACGCTTGGCCAGCGTGGGGATGTCTGGCCTTATCCCTCTCCAGAGAGGAGACCCGAGCCCAACAGTGGGACATTATGGGTTGTTGTTTTAATACAACTATAAATGGGTACTAAATTGTATAAATATTGAAAATAGACGCGGGTTAATACTGGCTGTTTACGCCCAAGACTTGGAGCTTATTTAGTAAAACTCTGAATATCCAAATATCGTATATTTGGATTAACTTATAATACATTGCAAGGAGCAGATTAATTAATAATAATATAATAATAATAATGCATTTATTTTTCTCATCACAAAGGAAGGCAGTTAACAACGTGACAATCTTTTTGTTCTAAGTTTTAGTACTAACCACACAGGAAATGATACTTTTTATACTAACCAAAGTGCGTTTAACGGATAGCTATGTTGAGGCGCTCATACCCCACTTGCACTCGGTGATTAAAAACAATCACCGAGGGTAAGCAACAACGGCGCGGTTAGCACCTGGATGGGTGACCGCTGGTGGCGTGTTACCATAAGCGTCTCCGTGATTCGGAGGTCACGTTAAGCAGTCGGTCCCGGTTGTTATCGTAGGATAACAGTCGTGAAGCTTAGTTGGAGGCCTTCGGGCGGCTTAAAAACATCCAACGGTAAGATTTACGTAGCCACAACGTAGCCTTGCCAGTCCCCAACCCGCACTTGGCCAGCGTGGGGACGTATGGCCTTAACCCTCTCCTGAGAGGAGACCCGAGCCCAGCAGTTGTACATTATGGGTTGTTGATGATGATTGATGATGTTAAGATATGATGCTTGACGAAATTGTAAAAGTAAATTGAGATGAATTGAAAATAAATTAATTGAAGCCATAGATCGAACTAAGTGGCGTGAAATTGGAGAGGCCTATGTCCAGCAGTGGACTGCGATAGGCTGATGATGATGATGATGAAATTAAGATTCAAATTTTTCTTATAAAATTAAATCCTGGTAAAGAAAAAGGTTAAAAAAGTTTTATTTAAAATCATTTCAATTTGTATTAGTTTTGGATAAAAATAATTTTATCCTACTCAGGTTATAAGATGCTCTGCAAACACCAAATAACTGTCACATTGAAATAAAAGTTTAGTCTTTCATCTTGGAGTGATGACAAGTGTAGCCGCCAACACTGGTTTAATAGTCAAAGGGTTTTTTTTAAAAAAGTGAAAAAAAGAAAAAAAAGAGTAATTACTCTTCCTGATGGAGAACATGAGCAAAATCTTATATATTTCTTTATCTTATATTTATTAGTGGTCATCATACTTTCTGAGAATGCAAGCAATCCAGCTATCTAGCATATTGACTCACGCTAACGTCCTATTCTTCTGTCTTACGCTTCTGCATCATTGGCCCTTCGGGCCGCACTCACTAACGAAACATGACGGCGTAAATGCTGTCATTAAATTGGTCTTCTATGTGAAGGTAACACCACCCTGGACGATTCGGCTTGTCCTCGTTGAAATCCGCGTTGCTCTATTACCTTCATTTCATATGACGTTATTTATTAGATATTATTTCAGTATATGTATAAATAAAAAAATGTATACAGAGGCAATTAAAATGTATATAATTATATACAATCATAAGTTACCTTATACGAGTATGTCCGCTCATGTTTCTGTGCATTTAACAAGGCAATCTACATTTATGTATGTTAAGGCACCATTCTAAATGGTCGTAATTAAACAACATGAGTTTCTGCAATGATGTTTGTGGTGGTATAGTTACTGTAAATATGTCTGTTGACACGTTGATGCTTAGCAAACAACCAAATTTAATAAAACCTAGCTGTTTATTATGTATAATACTAGTAGCTTCAAAACAAGTATGCAATATTTAAACGTTTTTTGTATCCTAATCTCGTAATAGATTCATACTTCATATAAATTTCAGGTATTGTAATTATTAAGTAGAGAATTTATTTTTATCTATATCTCCTTTCCGAATCTTTGAAAACCCATCATCTACTTTCCAACAGTTTCTCAAAACCTTGTATGTGTTTGAATTATACACACTGGTTTGGACTCGATATTGAGCCACTTCAAAGGGTCAGATTTCATTTGAACTTAGTAAGCGTATCGAGGATTGATAACAATGAAAAAAATTGGAAGATAAAATGAAAATAAATAATAGTTAAAAAACACGCTTTTATTAATAAACCAAATTAAAAGTTGAAAATAGTTTTAATGGAAAAAAGCGTGGGTGCTTTCTGAAAATATTTCAATAATGTGGCCCATCGTTTTTTTTACAATTGTTTTCTTCGTTTTAGCTTAGCTTATCAGTTAAAGCGTGTTTTTTTTTTCGCTTTTTTACAGCGCTTTTCTAAAACGTAGAAGCATTTTAGCTTAGTTTATTAGTTAAAACGTGTTTTTTTTTAGTTTTTTTTTATTATTATTTATTAATATTGTCAGTCTGAACATGTGTCACCTAATATTTTTATTTTTATAAATAATTCATATTTTATTTTTGTTAAAATATATAAATAGATGTTTAATAGTAAGTTGGACTTTGATATATAACAATTCCATCCACTATAAAAGTATTATAGCTTGATTGTTTTATTTTAAATGATTGGTATTATAGTAAAATTAAACGCATTATAATATAATTAAAACCATTATAAAAGGAAATTGTAAAATTAGTTCTAATTTTATATTCAAAATTATTTTGCCTTGACCGCTACGATTTTCTGTATTGTTTTTTACACAAAATGAAAGAATACACTAGTCCAAAATGAAGCACTATTCGATAGTATTATTTTCGTACGTAGCTTTAGCCTGTTCTTTCGCTTACTACGGGGTAAAACAATCAATAAAAGCAATAAAGCTCGCCAAAGCAAGTAGTTTGGTTTTAAAACCACAACAAACAATTGTATTCTTTTTACTCAAAGAACCACAAGCACCTGCTTATATTAATTCTAACTAGATGAAAGTTGAAACTTAGCTTTTACCCGCGAAGTGATTAACACTCAAGTGGTTCATTTGATCAGTGTCTGTGATTAGAAAACAAGTAACGTTCGTTTGGTTACACATCGAACGTTTTGAGCGGAAAGGCTGACGGAATTGCGGCAAATTTTTTGATAAACTTCGAAAACGTAGAGTGCTCAATACGCTAAAATAAACTATCCCTTTAAAATATATTCAAGGATATAAAATAGCTTAGTAGCTTATAATTAATAGGTTAATATCGTACTACTTTTCTACGATAGCTAATAAATATGTGATCCTCGTATTCTCATAAAGTCACTATACTTGAAAATCTCGTGTTGATTCTAGAAGTGTGATTGAACTAATTAAGAAGCAACATAATTATTGCTACTCTTGTACTATAGTTTGAAGCATGAAATTAACCAAGCACTGTTTTGTCCTGAGCTTTATGCATGAACTATGATTATGAATAATTCCTTTATAACGACTATGGGCAAGATCAAATCTTCATCCTTCTTCATCGACTGCTTTCTTTTTTAGGTTTTCGTTTCATATCGCTGCATATTTTAGACTTAGACCATCCGTTCAGGGTTATAAGGTTCACATGAATTTGACAGAGATTTTAGAATTTAATTGAAATTTTAATTGGACATTGCGAAAGCTGCGCAGGTTCAACGACAGGTTCAACGTTTGTTTACTGTTAATTTATCAGATATAAATGTTTTGCTTCGTGTTACCTTTATTGATGTTTTCATTGCTTACTTTAAAGTGAATATATGAACATTTATTTCTAAAGGACGTGGCAATAATTGAATCCGAAAGCGCATGTTGTTAGAACTACAATTTTTTGCTTTCCACTAGCAAGCTTGCAGAACTTACAGGAGTTATTTCGTAACTAAAACCATATTTCGTCTACCATGTGAGCCGCATGGTGACTTAATTCAGACAACATCCACAGTTGTAAACATAACCTGTTTACAAGAGATACATAATGAAAATCTGCGAAGTGCAAATTAATTTTATGTTTGGCAACTCCGAGTGCAGCTATCCTTGACTTTAGTAATTCAGTCAGCCTCTGTAATGAGTCAACTTTCAAATCCAACCATTTTGACAAACAAAATTAAAGTAGATTTCAGTAAAATTCTGGCACACCAATGTTTGAATGAAAGTAAATAAACATAAAACCATTGAACACAAATACAATAAAACATGATGTGAGTAAACGCAGCAAATATCAACAAACCAATATCATAATATGTACAAATACTATTATAAACACTGGGCGGAAACCACCGCCTACTGTCCAAACCATTTATTTTGGCGACAAAATAATTTATGCAAGTTGGTCAGCAAGTAGAGCGACTAGAACAAGTAGTCTACATGTTTCAATGGCAGCATTTCGCAACACTATGTTTGCAGACAGGCTGGCGTATTTCTACACAATTCATTGATAACGTGCGTAGGCGAACTCGACGTCGTCCACTCCATTCATGAATTGGGTAATGCTTGCCCACGCGCATAACGGTTAAACATCGATGGATACAAGTAAATTATGAATTTTAATTAATACGAATTTGTGTTTTACAGTAATTTATAAAGACGGGAAGCTGTTAATCAATTGTAAGTGAAATTTAATCTTGGTTTAATAAGAGAGTGCGTTTTATTGTATATGATTTTACAAGACGTAAGTTATGCTGTAGTTTCTCGTTAACAAGTGGCTGGCTAATAACAATTTGAATACAAATTGGTTAGCTGCATTACCATTAAATTGGCATGCAATACTCATAGAATAAAACCCATATTTAGAGTGAGTATAAGAAATAAACCACAAATATCTACATTAGTTGAATACAGATTTTTTTGTTAAATATTTATGATGTAATTTTTTGGGGTGAATCATCAATTTTTTTTTGTTCTGATCCTGATCTTTTAACTATTCGATATTTTAATTGCGATTGCTTTTTAGATCTCACAGCATAAAGCAATATGACGTAATGTCTTAAGCGAAATATCTCCAAACCCAGGTCTGAATCATTTTTTTCCAGAGGCCCGTCCACTTGTCATACCAATTACATCGTACAAGAAGCTCACAGATCATTGTCTCAAATAACATCTAATTAATTTTTAATTACTTACAAACCTATCTCAGGTATACGTTTAATCTAATGTCGTAGATCTCACAGTGGGTTTTTTTTTCATTTAAAATCAAGACACGTTTGACACCCACACGTTTACAGTTGACATTATTAAATTTATCGTGTGTGGTGTTTTAACCAATGGCATGTGATTCTACCGAAGTTATAACTGGAACATAAGCACTACTAAACCTGGAATTAATAAGAAGATAATAGATCACTTTGTATACCTTCTTTTAATTAATAAATGCCAGAATGAGATGCCAGAAATAATTATGTATAGTTTCATCCCTATTCAGCCGTGAGTATCGTTAGAGATGAGTACAGGAGCAAACTAGGCAGGCTGAGAAAAGTGAAGTACTGTTGCCTGCCTAGCTTGTAGAGAAAAGGAAAACTTAAAGCAAAACCCTTACTGGTACGTGTGGCCAGCGTAATATAGCAGCTAGTGCAGAAATATATTTCTAATCAGAGGCCTTTGTCCAGTGATAGATTATTAAAGCCGTTGATAATAATACTGATGTATGCCAGATAGCTTGTTTGAAGGTAGGTCTAATAAATGTAACAGTAGAGTCCTGCTAAGCTTTTAAAGACTAGTTTTCGATAAGCGGTGTGGTGCGGTGCGATGAATGCCTTTCAAAAGTATTTTTCTAGTACAGAAAACAAAAGTATCCGAATATAGTAAAATATGTCTTCTTTATAGTTTTCCAATGCTGCCCTTGAACTTGCCAGGGACACCGAAGACCTGTTGTTACATTAAAAAGAATTGTAAGCAAGTAATTAATTATAAAAAAAGTTAAACCTGGCTGCGTCAATATCATATATAAAACATGAAAGTCATTTATATATTCGTAATCACCGTTAAAAATCTTTATTTAGACACTCGATGTATTTTGAATTTTTGTTTGAGATTACTTTTTGTCTCCAAAATCCTCAATTTTGTTTTTAATTTTGAAGTACCCAATGTCACTCTCACAACTAAGACGAATATATTGAATACACTCACATAAAATACGACAGTTCGTTTAAGCTCTAGAGCGTGGCAAAGAAATATACATTCATGAAAATATATACATACACTCGAACCACATAACCCTCCTTCTTTCGCAGTCGGATAAAAAATAAAATAATATAATGAACAATATATACTATAGTAACATCTAAAATTACTTGTTTTGACTGACAAAATTTTTAATAAACATTGCAATAACTAGTTTTCGAATGAAAATATTTTAAATTTCAAAGTTATTTGTATATGTTAATTTCGTTGCGAATATATCAAAGCTGTCTTAAAACCGTAAATTCGCATTAATCTCTATCAAGATTTAAAATAAAGATTTTTCCGTTTTGTCAAATAAGAGATTTGATCACTTCATTAGCATTGAGTTGTTAGTTTTGCGCGCAATAAATATTTTATTTTGATGATAGGTAACACCGTTTAAAACTGTATTTATGTAATTTATTTGTGTATGTGCAAAAACTGAACCAAGATCTCATTAAACTTATATTGTAGTAGATGGCCTTCTATAATCTTTTAAATAACACCAAAAATATTATAAAAATTTTGCTTAAGCGGGATATAATCTAGAGGCAATAATAAGTTGAAAATATGTATTGACATTTCTTTGTTAGATATATTGGAATTAAACCTCAAGTTTCTATGAGAGTACCTACTATATAAATTAAATCTACCTATAATGAAAGAATAAAACACCTAAAAATATGTGAAATTAAGAATACTAAGATGTCGAAAACAAAACTTCGGAAAAATTGTTCTAATATTATGAAATACACAGCATTATGATAAATTATGCGCAACGTAACATAGTTTTTGCTTTGCCGCCGTTTATAAATGTTTTCTTATTGAATAAACCGCTAAAAATCATGTGTTGACAGATGTAATGCCATTTACATAATAACACCTCATTTGAACAAATATTTGAAGAAAATTCCACAAGTAGAATTCGTGTTTCTTTTGAAAACAGAGTATATATTTTCTTAAAAATCCCTAGTATGATTCCATTGAATTTCTATTTTTTCGTAGAGTGACTGCTATCAGTCGTCCACCACTAAAGTAGATGACATCGAAAATCTGGAGAAAGAGTGTTGTCGAACTATTTAGGATTGCCCAACTACCCGCGGCGTTCATCATAGATGTTCGATTAGTAACCGGAACCGACTGTTAAACGTGCTTTCCGAGGAACGTAGGGTCTAGATGTGTTAAGAAATGTATTCCCCCATTCATAGGCTATTAACTCTGCAATATGTTGACCTACTGATTGACCACTTAGCTATGAGGCCTTACTTAAGTTAGTATTGAACAAATACTCGTACATGCAAGTGTATATTAAACCACTTTCACTGGTGACATAGTTCTGCAATCAAATAACGAGATAACTTATCTACCACGTATCGTAATCGTTGGTTTTACCATTCTGAGGTAAACGTGGAACGAGATACGTAGGGTCAGCGGTAATGATGCCTTGTAGCAGCTTCTCAGAGGAGCTTGTAATGTTATTTGACTTTGTTACCATGTTGACTAGTAGAATATTGAAATACAATACCTGTTGTAAGTCTAGTGGTTGGTAATTGTAGAGGAACGGGTATCATGTTCCTCCAACACAAAGGGAGGATACTCCAACCAGGCGAGGTGATCATGCCTGGCGGGCCACTTCCCAACGGTTGATGTTGGGAAGTTGTATATATGTTAATCGGCGCGAGAACTTCTATTGCGCGATGCAGGATTGGTAGGTCCTTCGTATACTACGTTACTCCGTAGTTCAGTGTATCTTCGGTAGATGGTTTGTTTGCTGCTGTATGTGGAAGTCGGCACAGAAATCTTGACTACTAATGTCTGATATGATCTGGAGTTCAAGGTTTTGATTCTTATTGATCGACACGGAACTCCGTTACGTCTCCATCTGAATCTAATCCAAGCAAAACGGGTAAAGAATGTGGTATGGTAACCAGATTATAGGCGTCCATAGCCCAATTGCAATCGTTGATTAGAAAAAATCACCGAGGGTAAGCAACGACAGCGCGGTCAGTACCTGGATGGTTGACCGCTGGTGGCATGTTACCAGAAGCGTCTCCGTGATTTGGAGGTCACGTTAAGCGGTCGGTCCCGGTTGTTATCATAGAATAACAGTCGTGAAGCTCAGTTGGAGGCCTTCGGGCGGTTTAAAAACATCCAACGGCAAGATTTACGTAGCCACAACGTATTCTTGCCAGTCCCCAACCCGCACTTGGCCAGCGTGGGGACGTATGGCCTTAACCCTCTCCTGAGAGGAGATCCGAGTCCAGCAGTGGGACATTATGGGTTGTCGATGACTATACTAATAAACTTACAAATTTCTAAATACATAAATATTATAGATAAATTACACCCAGATATGGAACATGTTCATCTCACAAAAAAAGTCCTGGGTTTGATTTGAACGCATGACATCTGTCACATTTGTGCAAGGAGTATGATTAATTTGTTACTCGTATTTATTTTTTTAAACATGTGTATTTAGCCTCGATGATATAGTGGATATAGCGTAAGCGACTGCAAATAAAGAGGTCTCGGGATCGATTCCCGGGTCGGACTGCTGTTGGGTTTTTCTTACAAGAAGTTCTTAATACAAGCTCGGAGTATGGAATTTGGCAATGTTTCAAGCCCGTTTCTTGGAGAGCACGTTAAGCCGTCAGTTCCGTTTGTCATGCACATCTATGGCAATCGTTATTGGGAAGGCCAGGCGTGTGTTTCGTGTAGCATATTATAGAATCGAATAATATACCTTCACTTAATTATGTTGGTAGTACATTTGTGAACAATGATTTCGTAGAACACTTAGCTTTTTACTATGCATATTCAAAATTAAATGTAAGCTATGATAAAATAAAATACTTCCAGCTTAAAATTCTTAGTGTATAACATGTGTGTTTTTTAGGTCGTATTTCATTAAATACATGACATATGACACGAAAGATCATTTGAATTCGTAAATAATAATTTTCATTATAAGATAAATTATTTTAAAAAGACTTCATTAAAAACAAAGAACAAACATATTTAATTTTAATAATATTAAAAAAACCCTTTATAGTATTAACTTGAAGAAACCAAATTGAAAATGGAATTCAATCATTATTAAAGTGTTATTTTTGTGCCCAAACGCAAGTATCGAAAGCGATTGACATTTCGAACGAGAGTTATGTTGTAACGGTAATATTACCGGTCAATGGGACTCAGGCTCTGATTGGTTTAATGCGTGTGTTGGGTTCATTCAGAAAATCGCGGTACAATCGAGTGAATGTGATGTAATAATAAATGATTGGTTCGAGATAAACGTAATATCCTGACCTGTAAGGTTTGGAAAGAAAATATGTGCTTCAAAACATGAACACATTTAACACATGGCTGTCGTCAGAAGCGGCCAAAGAAACGAACAACAGAGGAAAACTTAATATAAATCCTATACCGACTCTTTTGACCTTCGCGGTATAGGAGGCCGAAACCTTCTTTTAAGGGGCAGGCCTATGTCCTGCACCTATAGATGTCATGGTAACAAATTTACTCAGTGAGAGCTGAAGGACATACCAGGCTTTAAGCTTCATGGCTTTGAGTCAGATCTCTAGACTAAAAAACTATTTAAAATTATGTGTAAACTTAAGAAAAAAACATAACAAAAATCAGTGTAATCATATAGAAAACAAATACATGTGTTAAAAATAACAGAAGTCATTTTTAAAAAGTAGCCTAAGTTACTCCATATATCATCAGCTACCTATCAGTTAAAGTCTCGATAAATCGGTCTAGCCGCTGCAGAGATTCGCCGGATAAACAGACAGAAAAAAATGATTTTTGATGCATCAAAAAATATCTAATTTATTTATATTTATAGATAAATTATTGTTAAATAACAAAATACATATGAATAGTAATGGCGTTCGTGATCCAGCAATAGCTAGTTTATCAAATAATTAATCATATACACATAATTTGTTTCATGAAAACTACGTTGTAGTGACTCACGTTAAGAAATAGTATGTGAATCATTGCAACCTTGAGATTATGCTTATTGAAAAGAAACTGGAACGAAGAAAGTTACTGCAAGTATTAAGCGCAATCGTCTTGACAAAATTATTGCAGTTTCTCCATCGTTTATGGTCACTGCTCGTATCCCATGGGTTTTGTTGTATATCCTAAATTACTCTTTAATAAGTGTTTCATCCGGTCCATAAAATAAATAATTGAATCAGTGTTATAGTTCTCGAGTTTCGAGCATTCCTACTTTCAAACAAGAAGTTATTACGAAAAACGGATCATTATTACGAATCTATTAACACCTCATTCATTGAACCCGGTTCAGTAGTTTAGGCGCCACGATGAAACATACATAGACTGCCAATAATTTATTCTTTTTAGGTTAGCCGTAGCCGCGTTAAAATAACGGCAAATGACACATTCTTAACCAACGCATAAATATTAATTTGAACATGACGTAATATACACCATACTTAAAATTTGGTAGTTGATATAAAAAACGGCAGCCATCTGTGCAAACAGACCACTTGAGACTAACACACACGGAGCTATACAAGCAACTTTTGGGCCAACGAACTTCTGAGGAAAAAAAATGTATAGAGACAAGAATGATGTGAATAGTCAACCTCTCATACCATTTACTATTTGCTGCTAAAAGCTGTAATTGTAAGCATACATTATGCTAATTAGTCCTAGTTAAACATATAAACTACTTTATACTTCTGGATGAAAAGATTTCTAATTTAAAGGACTCAATGAGCAAAGTTAAACAAACATTATTTGCAAGTTACAATCAAGTTTTATTTATATTTATAAACAGAGCAACCGGGTTAAGTTGATTTTAATGTTATGTGTTCAGAAATAGAAACTATCCGAATACATGTCTTCAATTTAAAAGTAAGACCGTTTGTGCCGTTATCTACCTGAATGTTTTAAGATTTGGTTGTTTGTGACTTCTCAATTAACCAATGTCTGTTATATTAGATATATAGGTAGTTATACTTACTGGTGCATCATAAAGCGATTCATTATTATTATCGTATGTCGTTTATAGGGCTAACTTCTTCGACTAAGCGTTTTCATTAAATTGTTTCATGTTTCTTCACCATAATTTCAGCCCTAGGATCCCTTTGTCCAATAATTGCCTATTCAATAATATATTTTATATATTTAATTTAATTACTGGGTAAAAAACAACTCATGTTCCAAAATAAATAGAAGAAAAAACCTTACATGATAATGATAAACCAAAACTAAGAACGCTTAGTTAAAATGCATGACCCCCGCATACAAACATTAGACTTGTATTTAAATAAACACAGAAACCTACACTAAAACATAATAAAATACGATCGTCTATAGACTTTTAAGAGATAACAGACAAATACGAGTTTAAAAATATTAAGTTATAGCATTCAATAAACAGACTGATGAAAAAAAAGTAAACATATTTCATAAGAATTCAAATAAAACTCCATGGAGTTGTAACAGACATCCCTCTTGTGAACACGTGGTAGAACCGGAAGGAAGCGTTAATTTAGATTTCAATGAATAGGGCTCCGTATTTTCGTTAGTATAACGTAATAAAACTATTTTATTAAATTTAACATTGTACATGTGCGTAGCTGGGGAGGAGCTGGAACTCCTCAAACATGACCCTGCTAATAAATTACATATAATTATATAAATAAACACCTACTCATTATCGATAAATATATCTATATACGAGTCTATGACCTCAGTTAGTAGTGAGGAACTGCCATACCCACGAAACTTTAATGATTTGTAAATATCTCGTAATATGCCTTCTATGACAAATTGGTGTTATTTTTAATTTCGTTTTTAAATAAATTATCCCAGAATATCCAAGTTTACTCTTTTCAAATAAAAATAATTAAAAAAGTTCTCTAAAATTAACGTGGTAGGTACTTATATTCCTCAACACTTATAAAACGTATGAACATATGCCTTAAATCATACTGCACTCAACTCGTAATGGCCAGTTTGAGCTAGGAACAAAGGGACTTCCATGTATACTTACATTTGTTACACAGTTGTTAAAATTTACGTATATGCTGTGGTTTCAAATTCAGTCACAAATGATGAAAGTGCCATTTTGGAGTTAACACGTTTAAAGGCTCATATTGCACGTATTACCAACGAAAATGATAAAATGTATGATTTCATTTGACATAGTTCATATATATATATCTCTTAGCTAAATGTTACCAAATTTCATATATCTTTTATAATGTCATGTCTGCAATAGACCATCTTGGTGCGTAATCATTTGATTTGAAAAAATACACTACAATTAATAGAAGACGGTGTAACAGGTGGCCGTGAATCGTTTTATCACACTTCCTATGCAAGTTTGCGAACGTAACATTGCCCTCTGAATTGTCTGATGCTTTTAATGCCTATAGAATACCATGACACCATTGTTTCATTGTTTATATCTAATATAATATAGTACTTAGACGTGCACGTGCGTTTAAGGAAGTGGTTCGTTGTTGATTCCAAATTCAGTATATTAGGGAGTTTCACTGGGTACAATAAGGGGAACCTTATATTTTTAATCTTATTATTCCAAACTTAAGATTGTTAGGAATCCTGTTTTAAATATTTAAAAGATGAAACTAGAAAGATGAAACGAAGATTGTATTATGTCTAATGTCAAAGCAGTCACAGATTTCCTTATACGAAATACGTTAGTGAAATCAACAATAAATTTAAGATAGGGTTACTTGGTAGACTGTGCTGACCTCACGATGCTATCTTATCGGACGCGATAAAGAAATGTTTTACCTGCTATAAGTCATACAAGTCTTGGTATTAACAGAATTTCTATATTTTGAAAGTGTTCAAGTATTTTAACATTTCGGTTTGAAATCAAATGAATGTTGGTGTGGCTATAAGTGTTAGTTTTTGATTGGTTTTGGTTCAGAATAGACATTCCTAAATCTAAAATAATATTTTTTGATTTTTTATGTACTTTTCGACCAACTAATAAATTACTTTTTCAGTTTCTTAATTAATTATATAAATAAATTCCAAAATTTTTTACTTAAGACTCGCATTGTAAGAAATAAATGCGTATAAAAACAAACTCAGTGAACATATTTTAATAATCACAACACAATATCACACAAAATACACGAACACACAAAAATACCCCCCACTGGCAAGACAATCAATTTCCAGGTGTCCTCAAAAAGATCTCGTTATTTCGCATTATGCCATTTCTTAAGTTGTGTAGTTATTGGAAAATAACACCAATAACAGAACATTTCAACTCAAATTAGCTTGTCAACCCAAGGCAACACAGAAATTTTGTTATTTACGTAAAAGTCAATTTCTTCACCATTTGTCCTCGTGTCTTACAAAATATTAGTGTTACGAATGTTATGTACACAATTGCAGGCTACTTACCATGTAATCTGCTAATTGAGCTACTTAAACATAGAGTTTAGTCTAGTTTGGAAATTTTTATTTATAGTAATAATTACCTGTATATGTATGAATAACTTGCGTATGTGTTTCTTTATTTCAATACTCTGAAGGCCATTAAAATTCTTGGTAACCGCAACAAATACTAAGCAGGTAATAAATAAGCAAGAACTATACCGTTCATTTAAATGAAATGCTTTACAAAATTTTGAAGTTACCACACGAAATCCCAGAAATAACGGCTTGGCCAAACTCATGACAAAAATTAAACTTTATGTAAACTTAGAATTGCTTCGATATTTTACAGAAGATTTTTTAAAATGTTCTACACTAAAGTTGTTCTTTCTGAATGACATGACTGTCGTGACAAGCTATATATATAATATCTCATTGTATTTATAGGTTGTCACATTACTTGTAATTTAACTCTACCAGCCCAACCAAGACGACAAAAAAACTAGTCTAGTTTTTGCCTAGAAATTTAAAGTCAGGACATTATTATTTAAGTTAATAGCGAAATCGTTTACGTTTACATAAACCTTACTACATAAAATTAAATCTGATGACTAATGTTATTCCTTGTTTCTTTGACCTTAAAGCCATAAGCACTTGAAACTAATTATGAACGCTGGACATGTATTTTTTTTTCTGGTACTACAATGTTGTGTGATGTTTAAAGACGAATGTCATTCTTTAAACTCATTGATAAATTTTGTTGCTTGTCACGCACTTGCTCTCTTGATGTTGCAGTACAAATAAAGGATACAATGATATTGTTCCTTATCAAGATCGTTACATAATTTAGTGTCTCAAAATATTTACATTGAACGTGAAATTCAATTCAAACAAGACTCTCAATGCAATTTTCTCAATAAAATATGTTACAAAAATGTTATAATTTTTAATTTATTCAAAGCTAACTTAAAGTTAGATCCATACAAGGTTGCCATGCAAAATTATTGCTCAAAGACCTAAGTGGATACTGCAATTTACTTAAGACCTTCTGCGAAGCGTATCGATGGGTGGTCAAAATTCACAAATCCAAATTGTTATCGATAAAATTCAAGTTATTGTTCAAATTTTCGTTTGATAATAAAAGAACACATGCCATTGTTGTGGGATTACATCTCAGTAACAAAGAAGAGGATGAGTTGAGTTTAAGTAAACTAATATAGTGTAGGTGTCACAAATGTTGTTTGTTGCTCTTTGTGGCATGTAACTTAATACGCTGAATTGTGGTAATACTGATAATCGGTGTGTCTTTATTTGAGCTCATTAACCTTGTAAGAACTTTGTCGCCTGTAGTGGAAGCTTACCATAATTTAAGATTTTTTACTTGTGTATTCCAATTAACATTTCTAAGTAAGAAGGCTAAAGAAAATATATATTTTAAAGAGATTTTTACTAATACAAGATTGTTTCATTACAATTCTATTGTAGAAGCAGTGCTAAAATAAGTAAGATATTATATATGATAGAAGTATTTAGGTTTCAAATAATGGTTTTTAGAATAAATGACAGTAGCGATATAAACCATCAGTTTTTACCTTAAATTTTTACAGTTTTCAGAGATAGCAGTGTTTCCGAGTAATAAAAAGGTTCAAAAATGTCTATAGTTCAGATTTCCCCATTGTCGCCTACAAACCGTAACTTGGTGACAATCTAGGCATTAAATCATTGGAATACTGCACACTGTCATTATTTAGCCTTGTTTGTTAACCGGATACATAATGGATGACAATAGACTCGGATATTCGCTTGTCTGAACTATTGACTGAGTTGGTAATGAGTCATGGTAAAAAAATGGCATATGTAATTTTGCGCTCGTTAAAATTGCTGGATGTGATGAATATGGAATTTGTAATGGCGGATTTATGACAAAAGCGCGCGAATTTGTATGACATTGTATTTGATTCTATGCATTTAGTTACACAAAAAAATCAATTAAACTAATTTTAGACATCTTCGAAGCGATAATAGTTAATGGTCGTCTATATAGATAATGAGAAATGATAGTGTGATACTTAAAATGGCTCCAACAATGAATGAGAACAGTATAAGCGCACTTGCAAATATTAACTACATTATTGTGTCACTACTCGAGATAACACTGATAGTTATGATATTTCTGTATTATTGTCAACAAACTGTCCAATGATGCTTACTTAATAAATCACTGTTTAATTATTCTGAGCTGTAACAGATTTTTTCCATTTCTATTTTAAGAAAATGCAATGTAAAGCTACAAGTATATTTTTGAACCCGCTTTTCAATACAGTCTTTAAAATTCACATGCAACTAGTAGGTACAGACATAAATACATGTCTAGCCATTTTTTGAAATACGTTTTAACTTTGGCATTTCGTGATCACCGTAAATCCCGATTATCTTTTTTAAAACAAACAAACAACAACCCATAATGTCCCACTGCTGGGCTCGGGTCTCCTCTCAGGAGAGGGTTAAGGCCATACGTCCCCACGCTGGTCAAGTGCGGGTTGGGGACTGTATCTTTTTTACTTCACTGCAATTGGATAATAAATGTCGACCATACTTGAATCTATTTTGATAAAACATAACTTTCTTTTATCAAAGCCAAATTTTATTTTCACTGTAGTTAACTTCATACTATGTAATTTATTTTAAACAAAGATTAAATGCTTGGATAATATTTTAAGTCCTTCCGAAGCTGTAAATTACGAAACTTTTAGTTTTTTTCCTTATAAAAGAACTAGTAAAATAACCAGCCATGTAATCACACAATCAGTATCGCTGTTGGCCTTTTGCGATCTAGCGTTAAGATACTGTTATCCAGCCGCACAAACCGCTTCACGTAAACTTGAGCAATTTTTCCGGTTACAATGTTGAAAGTTCATTTTAAGTTTATGTTCTTGTCTGTTTGTTTGTGGTGTGTTCTAGGAAGCAGTTAACCTTTGAACTACGAGTATTACCAAAGACTGCGTCAAGACATTTGAAATTTCCTTTTTTGAGTACAATATTGTCAGCATAACCTGTTGTATCCTAGATTTCTAGTTTTGTTTTCAAGTTTTGATACCTCAAAGAGATATAATTGTTTTAGAACTACCAGATGGAGCTGAAATTTGGATTACAGATACAGTTACTTTCAGTTTTGTCGACTAACATAAAGTGCAAATTGTGAAAGATAAGCACTTGATGTCTGTGTGTCTTTCACATCCCTTCACCACAAAACTCTTAAGAAACTTCTGGAATGACAAAAATATCCTCAAATATCGTTTGTTCAGTAATAATTTGATAGATTTGAAAGTAATGCTGTTATGCTTTCACGACAAGACCGCTGCATTGATGAAATTTGGTATGGAGATACTTTCATATTTATTTTATTTTATGGATTAAGGGGCATAGAGCAGACGTATCGCCTGATGGTAAGCGATTATCGCCACCCATGGACAACACCAGAGGCGTCATAAGTGCGTTGCCAGCCTTTGGGGATTGAGATAGGGTTGTAGGGAGGGGTTGGGGTTATGGGTCACCGTTATCCTCACTCACTCGGTGTAACACAGTGGCCGTGGTATCGCTCCGGTCGAGCCGGTCCACTCGTGCCAAAGTATGGCTTTCCTTTGATTTGTAAGGAAGACATAGGATATTCTTTACCGCGATAAAAGTTATACATGCAGACGGAGCCGCAAGCAAAAGCTATTTATTAGTAAATTTTTAGTTGCTTACGATCAAAGGTAATATTTTAACCAGAACATAAAATAAAGTTGAATTTTACTTTAAATAACTTTTGAAGTTACGGTGCAACAATGTAGTTTTTTGTAGAGATTTCCAGAGAAGGTAACTTCTTGAACATGATGTGCATAACGCTTGGCATATATTAAGGGTTAATTTTGAATATGTATATCAAACTTTTCCACAACATGATAGTAACATGAGAAGAGTTGGTATCACGTGTACGGACAATAATTAGGCCAAATAATTATTTAATACGAACCATGTTAAACAAATATAGATTTTGATTATCAAGACGATGTTTCCGTAAACACTAATTATTTAGTAATCCTCAAATGAATATCAAACAGACTTATATAATTAGAACACGGTATATTAACAATATTATCTTATAGCAGTACATCAACGTCAAAGTATTCATCTTCCACGTTCGATACAATCGCAAAACTAGTTGTACATTATCGGGCATCTTCAGGCGAACACGCAGATGTGAAGTCAAGCGCAGAAATGGACGTTAAGTAACGCTTTATGATAAGATTAGCGGATGTGCGTCGGCGCCGGGGCTATCGCTTGACACCTCCGTCACGACATTCACAACACGATATGATCGTAATCGTAATAAAATCATATTTATGTTATTTATTATTTGTTTGTGTATATAGCAGTATATCAACAAACAATAATTTAAGAGAGATGTTTAAAGTAACACCGATAATATTTCTTTGCTTTGTTTTCTGTTATATTTATATATAAAATACATTTTGAATTTCTGTATGTCGGTTATCGCAATAAAGACTAGATTTTGCCCATCCTCAAGATTCAAATTATCTCTATGTTTGGCTATAAAAGCATAACAGACAGACAGAGAGACAAACAGAAAAGAGAAAATAGATAGAGATTTAGCTAGAGCTATAAAAAAATCTGCGATGAAATCTGCCATGTTTCATTTCACCGAAGGATAACAGTCTAAAAACACTTACGTCGCACAGATGTATTACATCACGAAGAAACTATCAATACAAAAAGAAGCAATGTTTTAATTGCTATCTTTTTTCCCTTCATAGGACTTCAACCGATTACTTTCTGCTGTAGTGATTAATTAAATGATAAGAAATGCAACTTCAATTAATTAACTCAAATATTCTTGCACACTTTTAATCAACCTTATTAAATTTAAAAGATTTTGGACGATGAAATTTTTTTTACGAAAAGATTAATATATTTGGATGTGACTAACTTTTTCTTTTTTTAAGCTTTCCTTTCCGTTAATTTTTTAATGGAATATCAAACAGTGTTTTTTTTCCGAAATTAGATTCGGATCGGCTTTAAGTCTACTAAGTTAAAGCTGCAATTCATTTCTGCACCCAGAACAACTGGCATCACACTTTTAGATTCCAAATACTAGAAACCCGTCGAAGAAGTCGACCTTTTCAGAGCTCAAGTACTATCTAACTATCTAAGTAACTATCGCAAAAGATAATTGGATAAATCCCCGTTGTACGGGGAAGTCTCAGCTATTACGCATAGTAACTCATCGTACATATACTTACTGACTTTGCAATATCTTAAGGTACTCAATGACCACTTTGCCACGAGTTCCTTCAATATTCTAAGTGTTATATAGAGTGTAAAAAATAAATATTTGCACCATAATTGATATAAAACCTATTTCTATACAACTCTTATTTTGTCGGCCAAGCGTGACGAACAATAACAATACATCATCTAAGATACATGAAAGAGTTGAAAATTCGAAGACTAATGAACTGATAATAATGATTGATTGCGATAATATAATATAAAATGCAACGAAAGTGATTATTAATGTATTTGTTTACGACTGAATAAAACATTCATAATTAATTTTGTGATGCATCAAGATGATTCATTATATCTGTGTACGAGGGGTTAGTATACTTATAAATTATAAAAAATCCTGGACCCAACATTAAAATATATAACAAATGAAAGAAGATAAATTAAATAAGCGAAACATAGAGAGAAATTAAAAGAAAACAATATACAGAAAATAAAAAAGAGATATGCTGATGCAGTAACATTTAAGCAATTGTTAAATGAAATTGTATTTGTGAATATCAAATCCCTTATTTATTGATACGAAAGTTTACCCTAGGTAATAAACTTTGAAATCTCTTTAACATATTTTCTTTAAGTTTTCGCTTTTTTAATGTCACCATATATTTCGATGTAGCTTCCAACTTACAAACCAGTAAGAAATGTAAGCAAAGCGTAAAAAATATATAGTTTGTTTATCGAACAACCTAAGCAAACATTGAAACGTATCGCATTAGACTGATGTCAGAATAAAAAATATCAACAAATAAAGTAATAGAACATGCACAGACAATAACACTTATCTAAAAGGCTGTAACTTGGTATCTATCGAGGCCGCCACTATCGTTTTCTGTGAAGCAATAATATCAACATTATCGATAGACACAAGAAACGATACAGTAAGGTACATGAATAGTTACGTAAAATGTCTTTTTCACTGTATCTTTAGAATCCAATCGATATTCTTATATTCATACATATTTAAATTTATGTTTTTGGAATAAATTTTGTTCTGAAGCTAAGTCTATAAACATCGATAATTTAGAAAAATGTACAACGATAACCAGCACCGTCGAATTATTTGAGAAATTTTAAGCTATTGAAAAATATTTCCCAAAATTATTTAATATTATTAACAGAACGTAATTTAATAATTACTTTTTTATTTATAAACAATAGAATTGAAAAATCAAAGTAGCTTAAATATTCTCCTAAAAGTTTTACTGACAAGAATTTTTGATTACGATTTGGGATTACCATTAAAATGTAACTTGTCATCCTAAATTCATTCCAATTAGTTAACAACAACTTTTATTAGGCTCATTGCTACACTGTAAGTAACTTTTACTTGGCTTAAATCTATATATCAAGATAAGAATAAACAATTTCTACTATTTGCCATAAAACATAAAATATTGTATACACAGTTTCATCCTAAACAGTCAAATAAAATTCTGATCTAATTCTACAACAGCATCGTGAAACATTATCACTGTGCATTACTATAATTCCCATCGATGATTGACTTTTCCAGAGTATATCCAATGTCAAATATATTGAAACTACTAAGCCCACTACCTAAAACAGACGGCTTATCGTAACTATTAAAGATAAAATTAAGATATTGACGATATCATCGATGGTAATCTTTTCAATTGGAGGTCAACGTTGGCGCCAGTCTACAAATAAAGGATTAGGAATTGTGTAAAGATTATCATTATAACGATAAGGTGTTCCCTGACAGATGGTTTTTGATCTGATGAAGGGAACAGTAATAACAGCGGGTGGCTAAACAGCATGACCTTTTATAAACCTAGTAGAAGTAATGGTAGAAGTTAAGTTTGTCATGGAATAGAGAAATACTTCTATGCGGTAGGTTTACTTTATAAGGATAAGAAATCACGGCCTCGCCGGCCACAAATCAGGGCCTCACAGAAAACCCGTGTTTAACAGCGCCTGCGCTATGTTTCACCGAGTAAGTGAGGATACAGGAGGCCATACTCTAAAAATAAGACTCCAGAAAAACTTAATAACACTTTTGGCCCGACCAGGGATTCAAACCCGAGGTCTCTTGATCGCCAGTCGCATACGTCGACCGTAGGACCAAAGAGGCAAAAGTAGAAATGTATTTTTTGAATGATGTGGATTATGTCATCGTAGTGATTGCATTTATCAAGTATGACCTATAATTTCAAATGCAATATCTTATCAACACACAACACAACAACCCATAATGTCCCACTGCTGGGCTCGGGTCTCCTCTCAGGAGAGGGTTAAGGCCATACATCCCCACGCTGGCCAAGTGCGGGTTGGGGACTGGCAAGAATACGTTGTGGCTACGTAAATCTTGCCGTTGGATATTTTTAGGCCGCCCGAAGGCCTCCAACTAAGCTTCACGACTGTTATCGTATGATAACAACCGGGACCGACTGCTTAACGTGACCTCCGAATCACGGAGACGCTCATGGTAACATGCCACCAGCGGTCACCCATCCAGGTACTGACCGCGCCATCGTTGCTTGCCCTCGATGATTGTTTCTAATCACCGAGTGCAACTGGGCTATGAGCGCCTATCTTATCAACAATAAACCGCATTTTTATCTAACAACTGCAAACTTAAAGTGTTATGTCGAAAAGACAAATCTTCGTTCCTCAATACAGGAAGGGGTAGGCATTATTCCGTTGTTTTTTTTTCACATTTATGTACTCTTTTAATATTCTTTTACATTTTGGAATAAAAGAGAATTTTCTTCGGTATTATGCAAATACGCCTTTCAATAATACAATCCACTGCAATGAGTATTATTTTCATGTACTAATTTGATTTCACGGAAAGAGTTTAAACCAAATCGATAAAAATTTGACTATGATTTCAATTCCAATTACTGTTGATGTGTATTATATTTCTAGAATATTTGTCAGAACATTTGAAATAGAACAAACAGAACTTAGTTTTTCACACACCACACACACAAATAAAGAGTAAAATCACCAGGATTTTACTCTTCAATTAAAGATAAGGTAGTGAGCAGAGAGTATATTTATACATCTAAACAAATAAGTAGTATCGGAGTGTCTGTTTCTAATATCAAAATAACCTTAATAACAAAATACTTTTTACTAAATGCCTTTGTATGTATAAATGGTACATACACCAAAAAACATTTGTTTAAATTTTTGACTGTCTATCTGCCTGTTTGTTTCGTGTAATCTCTGGAACGGCTGGTCTGGTTTCGACGGGACTTTCACTGGCTGATAGCTGATGATATAAGACTAGTTTCGTCCTGCGGCGTTATCTGTGGTTACAATAACAAACGCGGACCTCAGCAAGTTTTATCTGTGTTAATGATGGAAAATATCAAAATCTATACATAAAGGTGTCATGAGATTGCAGTCTCGAGTCTGGACGCAACAGTTAACATTATCACAATTTATAATTACTGTGGAGTCAAACCGCTAATAAATTAATTCTTCGTGGTTGCTTTTATTTATTGAGAACATTATCGTTCTGAAGATATGTATATCTACTTACATATCAGGCGCCCAGCACATTATGCTTATGCTATTTCTGGGCAGGAATGCCTTAGGAAAACATTCCTTAAAGCAATAATAAAACATTTACGTTTTTTAAATAATAATCTATTCAATTTTAGACTTTATTGCTTATGTCATAAGAAACAATTGATTACATCCTACCCTCCATGATGTACAATTACTTCTCTCGTACAATGCAGATGATGAAATAGATAAAGTTTTAAATTGAACCTTATTGCGTGAGAATAAGGATTGTAAATTTGATCACTAAAAATGCTAGTTGATTTTGACGTAATTAATTGGGCGCTACAGGATATCATTTTACGAGCTCTGATAATTACGAGCAGACTATGTACGTGTTAACGAGTGTAGGAAGAAAACTTTGATTCAAAGATAGAATTGATAATCATAATGAAACGAATAATTATAATGAATCCAGTGGCTATAACAGTAACGTTCTTAAGAAATTTAAAATATAGAACACTATTATAATACAGGAAGAACTATAATCATCAGTTATATAGATCATCTTTTGTGTTTATTCATGAGCAACTTGGCCTAGTTAAGCAATTGTTCATGACTGAAATACCACTGGTCCTTCGATATGGACCCTAATAGCTTGGATACTGTGTGTGCTATGAATTCAATTTTCTCATTGAATCAGATTTTGTGCGACGGTAATGGTAATCTCTAAGAGTTTCAGATGCTCAGAAATTTGGTAGATCTTGTAAATGTGATGTGTATTTAAAAATATCGAGAACACAGCATGTATTTGGAAAGGGTTAATTATCAAGGTTAGTGGAAGAAAAGGATTTTCTATTTCAAATCGGATCATGTTGTAATCACGTAGGAGTAGGGTCTTTAGTACGCAAATAGCCCACCTATTTTTATATATTCTTTAATACAAAAGGTCTTTGTGTGCCATATTCACAGGTTGTGATCTATGATAGCAAATACAGTTCTGCCCTAATATATAATACAATTATCGACAACAGCCACCTATCGATATCATAAACTTTTAGATATTACGGTCATAAATCATTTATTGCCAAAATAATGTAATTGGTGGTGAAAGGCCACGATTAAAATAGGTACTTATATACAGTTACGTCAGTGAAGTTCAAGTACTTTTTCTGTATCTAGATCATTCTATACTTGAATGATAGGTAACTTCTATGGAATTACAACTAGCTATGGACCTACTGAATTTAGTTTAAAAGTATGCTAATCCACTAAAGCTGTTTGTTGACGATGTTCTTTTAAATTCTAATCCTTGAATGTTTCAGCAGATTTGGAAAATTAAATTTATGTGTAAATAAATGCTAATAAATTTATAATAAACAAATGTAGCATGGGCCGACTCGACCGGAGTGATACCACAGCCTCACAGAAAACCGGTGTGAAACAGCGCCTGCGTTGTGTTTCACCGAGTGAGTGAGGATACCGGAGACCCATAATCCAACCCTTCCCCTCATCTCCTTGCCATCCCCCAAGGCCGGCATCGCACTTGTGATGTTTCTGGTGTTACGGGTGTCCATGGGCGGCGGTAATCGCTTACCATCAGGCGATACGTCTGCTCGTTTCCCCCGTCATCCATACAAAAAAAATGTATATTTAAAAACTGACAAATTATTGTACTTAGTTCTAGCTAAGTTCTTCTAATCTTTATGAATAGCGCACTCCTAGAGTAAGCTGAGCCAAATCATTAAAAAGACACTTGTGTTGCTTTTGACATGCTCAGCTGAAGAGTCAATTTATTCACTTATCTCAAATTTTACAAAAAATCTAAACTGTGCCACTCAATTAAAAATCATTGACTATACCATTCATCTTTTGAGAACGTACTAAGACTTCAATTAGTGTTTAAATGTTAAATATTTCTACTTATTTCTCAGTATGAAGTATAAATAAAACTGGAGACAAAAATTAAGCATCACATAAAGTAAATAATAACTAGATACTTTCACATAACAGTATGTATTAATAATTAATACGTGGATATTTGAAACAAAACTAGAATCTTCGTATAATATTGTTTTATGATTGTCATAATCTAAACTTCTTAAGCATCCACACGTTCAGCAATTTAGTTAATCATATTGTCGAGCCATATTAATAAAATATTTGTTTTCTTTTCTATCACGAACATAAAAACTTTCGCAATAGACTTTTATTTAACCACTACCGCATTTGTGAATTTCCTTGTATGTTTAATATTTTGTTTAATTTTCTTCTTAACGTCCACATGTGAATGTTAGACGTTATTCATCTTTAAATCTTCTTTATGTTTAACAAACGGAACTTTAGATTTACAAATAATATTATTATCAATAAGTTATCATTTATGTATTGTTATAAATTATAGTTATTTCATATTTACCGTTGTTGATCTTTCTTTGAAATATGTTTGACTATTAATTTTGATATTAGTTATTTCATCGGTTTATTTTATTGTGCAAATGATTAGCAATTCTATAACTGTATATATTATATAGTTATACTGTTGTAGAAGTAGTTATGGTATTGTAAATCATCACACTATTTGAAAGACGTCATTGAAGGAATTGGGACCCCAGCCCTGCAGTAGAGACACAAATTAGGAAACACATTATCTAATTCTAATTTTGTCTTGAAATTCCGGGAATAATGAGAGAAGTCAAGAATAAACATTTAGAAAGAAATTTTGGTTCTCTTAAGCCAAATGCAATTTTAAAATACCATCTAAATTAATATAATTTTTAATAGAATAGTGTCAGATTTAATTGCAATGGAAAATAAAACAGTTAATAAGTCTATCCTATTCATGATCGACCAGTTTTAATAGGGCTGACCGAATCTTGAAGAGTATGCTCTTCAAACTATGTTAGTGTTTGCCAAACAATCGAACCAGAAGCTTTTGTTCTTGGTACTTGCTACGAACTACTCGTAAGTAATCGTGAGCCGAATTCTCAAATTGACTTCTTCCTATGAATTCTTTGATCGGCTACTTGTAGCATCGCATTTTTTGCGTCATGTACCTTTTAGATAGATTTGACAGTTATGAAAATCGCAAAAGCATTTTATTTTATACTAATTACCTTCATTCCCAAGGTGTTGTTTTGATAAGTTTTTTGCCACTTAAGACAAATAACATCCATAGTAATATTAAAATTCGAAAGTAACTATATTTATCTGTAACACTTTCACGCCTAAGCCGCAACACCAATTTCAATAAAATTTGATATGGAGATAATTTGGTTTTTGACGAGGACATAGACTATTCTTACATTTTCTTCTATTTTACCGCGATAATCGACATACACGGGCAGAGCCGTGGGCAAAAGCTATCATAAGTCTAATTGAAATCTTAAATAAATGAATGGAATGAACTGTCACCGCCTATATTCCCGGACGAATACGACCTTCAAACTTTCAAGAAAAGAGCGTACTCCTTCTTGAAAGGCCGGCAAAGCACTTGTGACACCTCTGGTATTGCGGGTGTCCATGGGCGGCGATAATCGCTTATCATCAGGAGAAACGTCTGTTCCTTTGCTACGTATCTCAAAAAAATGTAATAACGTTAAATGTATTTATAACAATATATAAAATTACTTATTAGTTAGTATTGTTCTACATCTCAGTTCATTTACTGCATGAAGTATGTATTAACCAACGTTGACACTTGAGTCGATCTGGTGTGAAATGTATTATCCTAACACCTTCATTTTTTGACAGACATTCAGTTCATCTGTATGTCAAATAATGTCTACATAGTATAACAGTTTAGTTTCCTACTTGACAATACTATCACGCACGATACTGCTAGTGTGTACACATTTCTGAAGAGTGAACTTTAATCGCTATTGTCTTCTATTTCCAGGTAAGCCAACGTCCAACAAACACTGAGAGTTGCTGTGAGCACAGAACAATCATGAGTACGGCAAGTACAGCACTGATTTACTTGTAAGTAAAATAAAATTTCATCGTGGAATTCAAGCGTTTTGATGAAGTTTACGACTTCAATGACTATTTTGAGTTTGAGAGTTGAGTTGTCTTATATGTATACTGAAATATCATAAATAAATAAATTAGGCAGCGATTAGATATCTCAACTTTTAAGATTAATATTATAGACGTTGGCATGTTCCGTAGTATATTATCAAAACCTTTATCAGAAGCAGCATTGTTAGTATATAATTGAAATTACAGTTAAAATCATAAATACACAAACACACGACACAGCATGTACTAGATTGTCAAAGTAAAATATTTGAAAACACCAAAATCTACTGCCCGCTTGTGTTTCCAGTTTCCAAAGTGCGTATAGCCTTATGAGAAGAATACTGGCAAAGAAACTCATGGCTGTTCTATAAATATAGTTAACATTCCAATATTTTCCAAAAAATATTTTATATACTCAAATTATAGCTAACTTATAATTTACTCTCTGAATCTAATTAAAGATGAGAACATTGTTAGTTTAGAGTACAATTTGACTGACAAGGTTTTATGTGTCTACAAACCCCTAAAACAAGGCCAATATTTAAAATAAGGCCTTTTAGAACTAATTTACTAGAATTCTGTTTTTCCGATTCCTATTATTAGTTTTGATGTTATAAAACTTTACAACCGACACTTATTTATATATTTGAGTGTTTTTTAAATGAAATCATCTAAGTATTTTTTAGAGCACCCAATGCACGGTTTTTATCAATGGGTACAATGAATTCCTGTGACATCGTAATTCGTAACAATTTATTACAAATGGATTTACTAGAACATGTGTTTTAAACAAACTTAAACTTGAATTCCGAATTGATACACCTCAAAACTAAGCACGTTACCTAACATGCCCAATCATAGTTGAATCATTTTGAAAGTATTTAATCATTTCAGAACTTACATTTTTAAATTGTCCTTCTATTCTGAAATTCTTTTCTTCCTATAAAAGTCCCGCGTATTTGCCCTCGAATTAGTCGTCATTTAGTCTTGAGTTTATTATCACTATCAACTTTTACTGGTGCATAGTTAAATTTACATTCTATCTCCTCACTTGACACTCTTATCCCTGGAGCACCAAAGTTCAAAATTGATTGATATTACTTTTGCTAGATGTATTATGATTTTGAAGTGAATTTAGTTCATGGTATTTGCTGTTGATAAGTTAATTTGGTTTACGGTGTTTTGCCCCCTTGCGTAGAGTTTATGTCGTGTTGTATTACCTATACATGTTGCGTTAACAACTTTACTCAAAAGTATTTTTTCCCATGCGGTTTATGGTCACTGTTTCGCTCCTGAGGATTGTAGCTTGATTATTTTTAATCTATATTAATTTCAAAGAACTACTCTACCTAATATATATGGCTTCGTTTTAATCTGACTGTTAATTTCAAAGATAAACACATGGAATAAAACAGAAATTTAAACAAAAACCTTCAACTTGATTACATATAACAGGATTTTTGGTCTAATGGTTAAGAAGGATACCGTGGAAGAGCCATGCTTCGGCTTGAATGGGCTAAGCTCGGCCGGAGGAGATACCATAGCCTCGCAGAAAGCAACGCTTGAGCAGTGTTTAAAACGACTAAGTGAAGATACTAGAGGCCCATTTTTTTTTTGACTTGGTGGAATGCCTTTACGCACTTCGCTCCCCCCCGCGGGCTTTGTGTGGGACTCCTGACTGACTCGCCAGACTACCCACTAAACCACCACGGTGTGCCACTCTGAGCCTGAGACGGAAGAGATCCGGGAACCGCTTTCTTACGCCAACCGGACCCCTCGCGGGTGGCCTATGTAGCGGATGGGGGGAAAACCCGTCCCGCCCATCCGCGGCCACACTCAGGGCGGCATGAATCGCTGATAGGCGCGCCTCCGCTGCCCGGTTCGCCGGCGGCGGATCGGGTCCGAGTGGAGATCGTCCTCCCGGGCCTTCTCCGCCGCCTCCTTCTGCGAGATGACTTCCTCGCAGATGGTCGCGACCGCGGTAAGCACACTTAGCACATCCCTCCATAGCCGGCAACGCACTTGTGACGCCTCTGGTGTTAGAGTGTCCATAGCCGGCCGTTGTATGTTTTAGTTAGTTACTTAAATGTGTATGTAATTAAAAATATATGTATATCAATAGTTTACTTACCATAGCACAAATTCTGTCAAGTTCAGGATCATACGGCCTATGTAAAATATATGAAGTTATTATTATAACAGTATAAATCATACTCACTTCTATACTTCTGTATCACCAGCTTTGGCCTGACAAGGGTCCTTTAAAGGGAAAGCGACCTACCACGTCGATGTCAGGTGTAAGGTAATTTGTGTGGATATTTCAGTACATTCTTTTTTCAATTTTTGTTAAACCAAGATCGTGTTTACATTGCATAATGATATATATAGGAATGAATCGAATCATAAATCTTTTCTGTTGGGAAGTCAACACAATTCGTGACTGTAATGGCGTCTGAGCCTGTGTACCTCGTAATTTATTACTGAACAGTTTTAAGCCGTAATTGTGCAAGTAAATGATTCTTAACGCCCCTTTGTTTTGTAGTGCGAAAATAAATCGATTATTGTAATCGACTTTCGTGTATTGTGAAAGATTATAATGGTTATTATTTTGTACTTCTTCTGTGCTGATAATCGAGAGGTCAAAATGTAAATTCTGTTATAATTTTCGTAGACAATATTTACTGGGAATATATATATTTTTTTAATGATGAGTGAGCTGATTTTAGACGTTCTAAAACTACTGTTTTTGACTGAATTAAATATGAGACACTAGTAGATCGGGACCCTTACTTCTTAAGTTTGAACGACACATTTCAATAGACTTACACGTCCATAGAGTCTTTAGTCGAATTCACCGATAAAACTCAAATTAACTTACGATAGTTTATTGTAATTCTTTTCATTATTGGATTTACGTTCATACTATCCTTCAATGCTGATTTGAATATTTAAGACAACGTTACAATAATCTATTGTATTTTTCTCCTTCATTAGTAAACTTTTTTCACGATTCTTCATTAAAACTGTGGGTATGTACAAATTCATGTTCTAAATATACTTTATGTGACTATGTACCAATTGATAAATGATAAGTAGATATTAAATACATGTATGGTATTTAAAACAATAGCAATAGAGGTTTAGAAAGTTAATTATGTCGTTGAGAGTGCGATGACATTATCACACGAATTTATTCAGCCGAGGAACTCTTCACGGCTTGTGCATGGAAACAATCGTATCTAAAATCAGTACCAATAAATTCGTACGGAGTTTAACAGGCTAGCTGTAATAAATTATACACGGTCTTCATTATAGACATATTAATATTTTTATTGGTGTCTTTGACTTTTCCGTTAACTGTTATATCTTACAAATTGCTTTGTACCTTTTGGCATTTTAAATAACGTGTGCGAATCTTTAAATTATCTGATTCTTTTATTAATGAAGCCGTAGAAATTTTATGGCAATAGTAAATGGGTAGATTTAATAAGCTTTTATGGTCATAAATATAAAAAAGGCTTGATCGATATCGCTTGGTCGGAAATTCGCAATAGCCAAATAAAATTAAGGGTCTCCCATCATTATCCTAACGAGTTGTATGATCATCACATTTATCGCAAATATTATTTCCAACTTTAAATACACAACTCGTGAATTGATCATCTCATATCACATCTAGAGTATGTATTCAAATCGGCCATCTTAATAGGCCATTTCTTGCTTTCACTATTAAACTCGAAACGCAAACGATAAACAAAATCACAACACGCCGACATGAATCCGCATAAATTCTCCTACATTCAATACAAAATGTACGTTATATCTGATCACTGGTTTGTCAATGCGAAATGGCGGAGCAAACAATATAAGAGCGGTAAATGTCATCAGACGCATTGCGGGCGTGGTTGGTTGTATGGGGAGAAATCGAAAAACGTACAACCATTTTGTTAGTACAATGTATAATTTAGATATTAGCTTAACGGTCAATAGTGGATTAGTCACGATTTTAAATCGAGATCCTTCCGTGACCTCTACCAATGTGTGCACGAATAAATAAAATGCAAATGAGTTAGGCCTACGCCATACGACAGTCTTGCCACTGTCATAGTCAAAGGAATATCGTTTGTGAGAATTTACGGGGTAATAAAATTGTAAATTAGTATTAAGGACTAAAATATAAGTGAGGTGTCTGCAAATACTTGTATTGATTACCTTATATTTATAACAATGGGTTTGTAAATAATATAGACAAACCAGTTTGTATAAAAACATATTATCATAATTTATAAAGCTAATGATGGTGTTGTCGGAATGTTGATTTAGCGCCTAGGGTGCCATATATATAAATATTATATGATGACATTCTTAATTTAGCATAGTATAATTTATATCATAGAATTTATGATAGCCTATAATAGAGAATGTGTAGAAAAGTCAACACCCTAACAAGGATATCAATTCTATAGACATAATAAAAATATGGTATTTCTTTTTCTGCTATCTTAAAGAACTTGAAATACAGAAATACGTGCTGCTTTGCATCATGAAGATTAACAAAAGAAGGTCCTAGCCCCCGAAAGCGACGAAAAAGCTATTTAAAAAAGTAAAAAAAAGTTTTCGATCGGCATTCGATCGAAAACTTTTTTTTGCATGGCAGATCGAACATAAACCCTTTTTCAGATGTAGGTACTCAAAGGAGTACCTACATCTGAAAAATGGTTTATGTTAGACTATTTACTGTTCGTGACTCCATCCGCGTGTGTATCGATTATCGTGAGAAAAAGTAGACTTGTCCTTTCTCAAGAATCAAAGTATCTTCATGCCAAATTTCACTAAAATCGGCGCAGTGGTTTAGCTGTGAAAGGGTAATAGGTTGATAGGCAGAGTTACTTTCGAATTTAAAATATCAGCATGGATTCATTCCAGTCCGCCATTCATTTTCTTTATAAATAACAAAACAATTTGTAGAACTTCCGGATGAACCCGAAATGGACTTTAGATTACAAATTAACCAGACTATTTATTAACGATAGCGATCAAAACAGTCTTACTAATCAGAACTTTTTGTATGTCACTTTCAATTTTAGTTAATTGATTTCATGTCTAGATAAGAACGACGTGTTCGACAGAAAGAAAGTGATCCATATCTCTTGTACATAATTTTAAAACAGAAGACTCGAGTTTGACCAGTTTTTTGTTCCATGTTATCTTGCAGTAAACAAAGTATGTTTAAGTGAGGGCTATTAGTAATGGGATCTGTTTATAACCATATTTACCACCGACTACACTCCTATTTCACTTGTACTGGTATAGTTCTTTATTTGTTGAAATTCCTTTATTTTAGTCGTTAAAATTCCTAAGAATTCAGCTTCGTTCCACTAACCAAAACATTTTGTAATAGGGCAATAGTCACAGGAAGAAAAGCGTTAAACTTTCTCAAAACTTATCTGTCCATCAGAACAAATGCAGCAATAAAACATAACTGGAATATATTAAGATGATGTACTACTCTCAGAGCAAGCGTAGCAGAGTCACGAAAGTGAGAGCACGATTTATGGTGTGGCCGCACCGTGTTGTGACAAACTTGTCGGAATAAGAATTGGGACGTGTTGCAGACGAAGATTGACAACGAGTCATTGAACGTGAGTAGATAACACACAAGAAATGTTTCGACCTATGAGGAATGATTTGGATCATATTAGCAACAAAGAGCTCATTAATATGAATATAGAATTGGTTACTTTTTATAATAGAATAGAGGGAAAACGAGCAGTGGTGTCGCTTGATGGGAAGCGACTACTGCTGCCCAGGGACACCAGCAATACAAGAAGCATCACAAGTGCGTTGCCGGTCCTTGAGGGTGGGGAGGAGGATGGGAGGAGGGATTGGGGTATGGGTTTCCGGTATCATCAATCACTAGGTGAAACACAGCGCAAGCGCTGTTTTACACTGGTTTTGTGTGAGGCCGCGGTATCATTCCGGTCGAGCCGGCCCATACATACCGAAGGGTGGCTCTCTCACGGTCTGAACACTGTCAGAAGTCGCAAATATTTGAACTTTTTTAATACTTTGGCTTTGTTAGGCGGTGAATGTCTTATATTATGGGACAAGCCCAAGCTATACTTTCAGAGCGATCCAGATATGAAATAACAGTCAGTAATCAGAGGGATTTTTGTACAATTATATAAATAAGCCGCTATAGTGTGGATCACCATGCTGCATTATCGCATTGTCTTCATTCGCAATGATTATGGTGGCCACATGTGAAATCAATATAGCTATATCAATTGCTATGCATACGGTTGGCTATCATCATGATCATCATCATCAGCCTATCGCAGTCCATCACTAGGCGTAGACCTCTCTTATTAGACGCCACTATGATCGTTTTTGACTATAGCATTGTGAGAAGATATCACGTAATTTTGCTGGTAAATTGTAATTAGTACTTACATTCGGCTTTTATTTCTCTGCGTCTCATAAATCTACTGAGAACTACTTATTACATATTTTTTTTATTTTTTTTAAAGACAACTCCCGCATTATGAATATACATTCCTGTGTCGCGGGGATCTTTACAAACATACATGAAGCGGACACAAAGTACACCCAGACTTAGAACAACAATTTATGGATCACACAAAGTGTTGTCCCATGTAGGATTTGAACCCACAACACTTGGCGCAGTAGGGAGTAGTGTGGCGACTACTAAAACCACTAGGCCAATCGTGTAGTCAATGTGTAAAATGAATCATTACTATCTTTGACATCTAACAACTTTCATCCATATTATGTATGTATACCATTTAATATATTTTATAGTGAGTAATAGCTCTATAGAAGCATTTGAACTTAGCAAATCGTCTCTGATTTAATAAACATAGGAAGTATAGCGGTAATTTACTAGTAAATGCATTCAACCCTTGACATTCTTATTTCAATAAGGTAACTTAAGTGACATAGTACTTAACAGTTCTATTCCTCTTACTGACAAGGCACTGGTTTCCTTGCACGCAGTAGTTTTTACCAAATAAAGGTGTTCCACATTGACATATTGGTGTATAACATCGCTTAATGAATGTTCAATAGATTACGAGTTCCCGGTTTTGCTTTTATGGTGTAGGGTTCATGGTATCCATTCTTATGTGGTTAGATGCATCGATGGTGTAACGATTATGTCCAAAATCGGTATATCGATACTAGAGTTACTATTGAACGAGTCACTTACATAATAAAACCCAATAAAAACAATATCTCTTAAAAAGTTTCAACCTATTAGTTTCCATTACTTTACCGTAACCGATATACAGCCAATTAAACAACTTTACAGCACATCGAATGCCCTAAAACATTACAAAACTTTCTCAATTACTGCAATAAACTTTATGATAGCAATACTAAGTTCAAAGTCTGTGAAGTATTTTTAATTAGCTGGTTGCTAATTTTCATTTCCCGTACATTTATTATTGGTAGTGATTAAAAGCGCTTTTAAATATCATCCGTTAGATTTTAGGAGATTGTCGCTCTAAGAAATGAGTCTGAGCTCATTTTAAATTATGTCTTAAGACATTAGAAATTACGTTCCAATATTATCTTAAAAGAGTTTTCATCAGATTAAGATCAGATTTTTAAGCACAATAAGTACTAAAATTAAAAAAAGAATTCAATTAAAAATAATATTTGTTTAATCTGTTTCAATTAATTACTCTTTATGGAATACAAACAGTTTGTATTGCAAAAGTTGAAAGAAGTATATCATTTCTTCAGGACAATACTTAACTTATTATTAATTAAAATAGTTCTACAACAGAAAATAATAAGCATGACTCTTATTATTTTCCAAGTTGTGTGAATGAATATATTTATCAACAACATTTTCCAACTTGTTCTAACAATCAGTACTAAATACCGACCCGTTCAAAGTCAAGTCTCAAACATGTTTTGCACCTTTCCAAAAATAGATGCAAGACAGACGTAGAAAAAGTAAAAAACCATGACAAATATTACTTGGCTGTTAGCCCAAGGGAGTGTTTACATGGAGAGCGTGGCTAATCCATGCCAGGTAGGATATTGCTGATTGATTTAGGTGATTTAAAAAACGAATAGAGAAAATGAGTTTCTGGTAGTTTGAGCATTATTTGCGTAGCTTCAAAGCAGATTGAGGTTAAATTGGTAACGAGGTAAAGGGATGGACGAGCTAATAATGCTTTTTTATTAATTTGAAAAATTGGATTTCGTTCTGTTATGCGTGTATATGTGATAAGTGCAAAGGTTTAAATTGTTAAATTAAAGTTCAAGAAAAGATATTTGAATTTACCATTATATTACACATTACATATTAAAAAAGATACTACTTACTTACTATAAGCCTTAATTTTTTTTGCGATTTCCGCCAGTCATTCTGGTGATTAAAACAGCCATCAGTATGCTTTGTCTATAACATGTAGGATCTTAGAAATATATAGCAGAGAAATATATAAATAATTTATTATACGATTTGATAGTTTTATGTAGCAGAATAAAAAGCTGTGGGGAAAAGCATGTCCCTCCAACATGAAGGAAGGATCCTCCAACCAGGCGAAGTGATCATGCCTGGTGGGCCATTGCCCAACGGTTGATTTTGGGAAGTTGTATATATGTTAATCGGCGCGAGAACTTCTGTTGCGGAATGTAGGATTGGTAGCTTCTTTGAACACTATGTTTCTCTGTAGTTCAGTGTATCTTCGGTAGATGGCGTTGTCATATATATATATATATATATATGTTGCCGCTCCATGTGGAAGTCGCCACAAGACAATTCATTTAAATTTTCTTTTTATTTTATTTTAGCTGCAAATTGCTCTGCCGGACGGAAAACACGAGTAGAAACACATAATGGTCCAACTCACTTTATGTCTTTCTTCAATAGATTCATTAGAAGTGTTTTAACTTTCTCCGCCACAACAGTCTCCTTTCTCATTTCTGAAATCTGGAGTCACTACGAATAAAAGACCTTGGAAATAATTGTTGGAGCTCCTTGAAGCGCCCTTGCAATTTCTTCGTTGATTAGTGTTGATTAGGGGTCATTATATTTATTTCCTTTTACACAACTTTAAAATATTCTAAAGTTATAAATAGTCATAACATCAGGACCTAAGACCACTTTGTATACAAAGTTATCTCTTTATCCTTGATCTTTACTCGTAAATATGTAACTGTTGAATTATGCGTCTCTTTCTTAGATAAAATTGCTAATGAATTTTATTGATGAATAATAAATATGAATATACCACTTGAACAACTATTTCTTATCTACATGCTTAACAAGTTTGCATACAATTCTAAGCAAAATTGATATAAATTTTAAGATTCTTAGATACGTAGCGGAAAGTTGGAGGTCGACAATTTCATAGTTCATTTTTTTAAATATAATCATCGGGTTGATGATATGGGCATAATTTCATGGTGAAGCATGGTGGGCCTTGTGGTTTAAATGGTCACTGCGCTGCTTTTATTTTGGGTTTTAGCCCCACATTTGATAACACTTCATGTAATATAAAAATTATTGTTCTCAATGTGGATGTATTTTGTTTCCGTTTCGTTTATGTTTATATAGTCTCCCGCAGCACAGGATATATTTCTAGTGGGAGAATATAAGTATAAACATTATAAGCTTATTGTAAATTTTATCAAAAGTTAACCTCAATCGGTGCAGTACTTTATGAGTTTTTTTAAAGGTTATGTAAACCAATTTACATTTTTAAGTTATGTAGATAGATAAGTACATACTTACATTACCACAAAAGATTGTTTATTCTTATTTCACCCTTTAATTTATTAACCATTTGCTTCAAAAATATGTCTCAGAAATTACACATTTCCTGTTTTAATACTATCTGTATATAAAAGTACTAATGGATATAGCATTAAGAAAACATTAATAGCCGATAAAACGACTCGTAAATCTGTCTGTGCGCACTTATCTCAGTAACTAGAGTTTATCAAGAGGCATGTAAAAGCTTAGCTAAGTGGCGTCACCTATTGACCAACTGAGAAATATGTTGGAACTGTATGTTAAGCTAATATACTAAGTTTAGATTGAGAAACATTGTAACTTTAAATAACTAGCTACAAAGAAATTGCCTAATAAACAACGATGGTTAAATGCATTCTGGCGCTAACTATTGTGGGTTCGATGCCACATGGGACAACACAAGCTTTTACTGAATTACCTATGAGAAGCTATAAATATTACTCAGCTAAATCTGAATGCAAAACTATTTCAACTATTTATTTTTAAACTCTATTGTTGTAATTTTTTATATATACCTCTCCAATTCCAGTAACGCTTGATATAGCTATTTGTATAGGAACCGGGACCGAAGGCTTAACATATTCTTTGAAAACACTCTTCATAGACCGACCGGGCTTAACTTTTGTAGTATGTTAACTCACTCGCTTACCGCTTTGGCTTAAATATTAATATAGTTATACTACCTGTTAACCGCGGCTACGTCTGCGTGTATATCGGTTATCACGATAGCCTATATCTTTAGTTAACAAAGTATCTATGTGTCAAATTTGATAAATATCGGTGCAGCAATTTAGCTGTGAAAGCGTTACAGACATATAGAATTACTTTGGAATATTTTATCAGTATGGATCAACAACTAGTAGATAAAATCCCATTGCCCCGCACGTCTCTAGCAGGTGTTATTGTCACGGTGTTGTATTTCGAGGGTAAGTGAGACCCCAAAATACGTTCCATGGTTCGTTATGCTTCATATCACACAATTTTGTGTGAATTTATAGACACTAGTGTTTACCCCACGGTTAGAACTCCTGTATAATTAATTAAGTTTTTTTAAAGAATATTCCATAAATATTTTTGAATCTTGTTTAAGTATTAAGAAAAGAAATTATTGAAATGAAATTAAAATTTGAAATCTGGCTGCGGTGTAGTAAGTATCGGACATATCTTAAATTCTTCTATTTTTGAGTACTGTTGTCCTGTTGCAAGCAAACTATTTGCTTACTTGATGCACTTTTACGACACCCAAGTAAATTCATTCCGTCAAACATGGATCTATTATCTCGTATTTGTACCCGAACTCTGATATTTTGATGTCTATCATTTTGTGTTCTACCACAACTAAAGTACTGAACCGAAATTAATAAATGCATAATAGCCAGTGTGAAACCGGCTATATAAATTTAATCAAAATTGGTACCTAACCGCGTTATAGTTTTTGAACTTTTTCTTGTTGTAACATATCATATGAAGCAACACTACTCATTTAAAAGTCTTCAAGAAACAAAAGCAAATAGATTAATGTTATATTATCCTTAACATATATTCCATCGGAAGCATGTTATCTTAAGTCAATAAAGTCACTTTACTACAACATGTAAGGTACCGCCGCGTGTACCGATAAGTACCACAAATATCGTTAATGTATCGACTGATAGTGCATTATTTATTTATTCTACTTGATGTGTATTTGTATGCATAAAACGCTCTATATTCTCGAGTTAAGCGTAAACGATTCGTAGCTGATTAACATAGAAACAGTATATCATAATTTTTTAATAATAGCTTTTTATAGTTCACTGCTGGACATAGACCTTAGAAAAGAAAGGGGTTTTCGCTTGCTAGACAGGTAGGAATAGGTTTTTTTTTTTCAAGTTTTACGTCCCTTTGCTCTATCAGTCGGCTCCTACAGCAGCCACGTAATTCAAACGGAGTATTGATTTCTGACTCTCCAACTCATATCTATTAAAAATTTATTTACAAATGTGGGTAATTCGCGAAATCCTGACTAGCTTTAGACCAAATAGGGATTTTCTTCAAAAAAGTTTTAAATTGCAGATGCTTGCCACTAATCTTTCACATGTTGTTTAATCATTATTCTATTTCATACACTTAAACAAAATTAATTAAATACGGCGTCTTAAAAAAAATTATGTCCTCCTAGCCGATTACGGGCACGGCGGCCAGTCTCAACCGAGATCAGCCAACTATGCAAGAGACATTACAGTGCACAAGTGTTTGCGCAAACATGTGCACTCTCTGTTCTCTCACTCTCATAACCCCATGGGACGGCTATTTGACATGACCGGGGAGAGATCAGGTGCAGGACCGACGGCTTTATGTGCTCATAATAAAAATTATTTTCAGTTAGAACCAGACACAAGAAATTTCAGTCCCCATAGTGAGCGGTTGAAAGTATGATGAAGTTACTTAAATGAATTAATATAGGAACACTAGATAAAATATACAATCAGTGATCACGAAATAACTTGATTTTCTCCTCAATCTGTAAATAAATAGCTCTTGAAGTTATCGCTTCCGTATTTTGCGATGCTGCATCGTTAGCCGTCCGTCTTAAGTGGATTCCAGTACTTAATAAAAATATCTAGCATTCATTTACCGTCTAAGAAACCCACCTTTATTTCTACTACTCTGTATTCATTAAGAGTTACAATTTCACCGGTGTTATAATACATAAGGCTTTAAAACAAGTGTTCATTCGTGTGAATGTTGAAAAATTTATTTGCATAAAAATAAATTAAACTATTTTACCTTCATTTTATGATTGCATTATTAGACCAATATACACAATTAAATAGGCATACTCTTAGTATTTCGATTCTCTATTGTGGTATAATTTAGAAAATATCATTGAAAAAATTGAGCTCAAGCTATTCAAGTACAAGTTATACCCAAAAAGCATTTATACACAGATTAAACATTAATACTAAATAATAATTAACACAACTAAGAACAGCGAACATTCATCATAATTGATAAAATTAATGACTTCATTAACTCATAAATCAGTTGCCCGTTATACAGTAGCTATGATAATTAGAATTTCTAAACGTTTCGATGGTACGGTGTTTTGGTCGTTTATATAAATTAAAGATGTTTAGTATTTCATTTTACAGATAAAATGAGGCAATAGAAACAATATTAGCACTGTTTAAAAAAGGAACTAATGCGTGGACGCATTAAAACCACCAACACACGAAGAAAGATGATATCGTCATGTGGCTGTACAGAGTTCTGATGATATTCAGTTGAAATAATCATCAATCATCATCAACAACCCATAAAAGTCCCACTGCTGGGCTCGGCTCTCCTCTCAGGAGAGGGTTAAGGCCATACGTCCCCACGCTGGCCAAGTGCGGGTTGGGGACTGGCAAGACTACGTTGTGGCTACGTAATCTTGCCGTTGGATGTTTTTAAGCCGCCCGATGGCCTCCAACTAAGCTTCACGACTGTTATCGTATGATAACAACCGGGACCGATTGCTTAACGTGACCTCCGAATCACGGAGACCCTCTCGGTAACATGCCGCCAGCGGTCACCCATCTAGGTACTGACCGCGCCGTCATTGCTTACCCTTGGTGATTGTTTCTAATCACCAAGTGCAACTGGGCTGTGAATAATTATAGTATATGAATATTCCACCTTAATTTAACTGTTAAATAAATTAAATAAATATTAATAGAGTAATGGACAGAAACAGAACCAAGTGGCGTGAAATTGAAGGGGCCTATTTTCAGCAGTGGACAGCGATAAGCTGATGATGAATGGTTTAGGGGTCGGAAAGGCAATCAAGTAGTAGCTGCGTTGAGCCACTGCCACTGATAATATTACCAAGACTAGTAATAAAGTATGGCTTACTTTACTGTGCGTTATACTATGGTTTTTCAATAAAGACAATAGGTGAAACCTTGACTTCAGTTCACAATCTGAATAAGTTGAACAAGTACGCAATTATGGCTTAGTGGTTTTGCGGTCGCCACTTCCGCCACCAACTTCGCCAAGTGTTGTGGGTTCAAATCTTACATGGGACAACACTTTGTGTGATCCACAGATTGTTATTCTAAGTCTGGATATTCTTTGTGCCCGTTGATGTATGTTTGTAAAGATCCGGCCGACACAGGATTTATTTCTAGTGCGGGAGTTGTCTAAAACAAAAATAAGTTTCCCAAAGAAACTTAGTTGCCAAATGATCTTGAAAATTCGACTTTAGGAAAGCTGGTCAGAGGATTAGTAGTCTTGTAACGAAAGCTAAATTTTATAATTCATTTGGGAAAATATTTTCTTTGAGAAAATAGTCCAGAACGATGTTCTATATATTTCCGCTTATTATCTTTCCTGGAAATACATCTTCCATCTACATCAACTACTAAATCTACATCGCCATAAGGCTAAGGTTATGAGTAATAATAAAAACATTACTCAATTTGATTAAGCCAAAGTAAATAAACAACTTATTCTGTCAAAATAAGCCCGTTTTGCTTCTATATTAATGTTTAAATTTAACTCATACCAAAGAGAGTTCACCATAACGGAATTCAATTGAGTTAATCGATGTAATATATCAGCATAATATCGATTTTCTTTTGACCGATTACTTTGTACTTTGGCATGTTGCCATAACATTCTGTTGAACATACAGAACAGAACTAATGGGTATTTTAACGAGACATTTAAATAAAGAACGACTCTCACTGCTTAAGTTAAGCTAAGCTGTTTAGTCTATGTCTAGACGCGCGTGCTAGCTTACATACGTCTTAAATTATCGGTTAACTTTTACACAGTCTATAAGAAGTACAATGACAAATACTATATTCATTGAACTGTTCCGCCGTTTAGTACGAACTTGATGCGCTTTCGACCAAAGCTGCTGATGGCAAGTTTATCAACAGGTTATTTATCACTGCGCCATCATAGGAAATGTTTTTTATGGATTAGTGGGCAAACGAGCAGACGTATCGCTGATGGCAAGCGATTACCGCCGGCCATGAATACCAGCAACACTAGAGTCGTCACAAAGGCGTTGCCGGTCTTTGAAGGACGGGGAGGAGGAGAGGTTGTGGTATGGGCTTCCGGTATCCTCACTCATTCGGTGAAGCATATCGCTGTTTCACACCGGTTTTCTGTGAGGTCGTGATATCACTCTAATCGAGCCAGCCTATTCATACCTAAGTGTGGATCTCCCTTGGTAATAGCACTATAGAGTATAGTTGTTTATTAAAAAAGATTTGCTTTCCTCCGAAAATGGGCCGGATCAAATAATGATGCTAGTTTGTCTATAGTTTTCTGTGGTTTCGCAGAAATGACCTATTTAGATCAGTGCTAGGTATTCAGAGAATTAAAATTATGATATTTATGGTCAAAATCATTTAAAAGTGCCAATAAAATAAAACAGTGTCAATTGTTTCATTCCATGCGATCAACAGGCTACTTTATTGTAATTGTCGTGCTACTCGGTACAGTCATCAATATAAGTTTCATTTTCAAAGTGCCAAACAGTTATTATAGTTTTAATATTAGTACTTATGTCTTTGCTTAATGTTGCTTGCTTTACTGCGTCTATTTTTCATCCTCTCCATACTTTATTATTCATCCTTCAACTGTCCACACTATGTGATTTCGATATTTGCAAAGTCAAATAAATGTAAAGTCTGACATTCGCTCGCAAATATTTGGCAACGAATAATATTATACTTTGTGTGAATGTTATTGTGCTGACAAAATATCAGTACCTCATCATCATTATATTTATGAGTAAGGTAAGAATTTTAATTATTTGATTCAGTTTTCATTTACAAAATCTTAAAAATGTAATGGTACCACTACATTGTTATTTTTAAACTCGATTACTATGAGTTATTTTAAGCCACGGTGGACTTTATTAAAATGAACGCAATGAATGAACGCAAATAATACGCAGACTCAAAAGAACAATTTGTGGATCACTTAAAGTCAGTCAACATTATAAGCTTTTAACATTATTACTTTAAAATTTAACTTTTTAACTGTACCAGCAAGCATTTGACAACGATTAAATTCTGCAATCGTAGATCTCTTCTCGAAACTATTTAAACAGTGTTGAAATAGCTGACGCATTGTTCAGATCTTAAATTGATTCGTGTATATTCTGATCTATTGATATTGTTGCCTTGCTTTTTGATTTATCTGTTAGATTCAAAGTTAGTTTCAATATTGTTAGTACAATCTTCTAAATTTAAATAACCAATAGTCTATTTTTTACATTTTCTTCTTTACACATCAATTTTTTTTCTTATCTTTTAATTTTCAACAGCATTAATGGCTTCAACAGTTTTAATATTTTAATTAATGCCATTGATTTCAACACTTTGTATCATTATAAGGAAACAGCAATCAACAGCATCCTACGCGATACTATACTATTTCGATAAAACACTAATGAAAGTAAGATGCAATTTTTGTTTAATTTTCGAAATTTCAATTCTTTTTCATATTTTCATTTTACAAGTTCTGGTGTATTAAAATCTCATGGTTACTGATGTTTATTAAAAGGCTTCTAAAACCTCATACATACAGCAGTACAGTTTACCTCATACAAAAGACTATAAGTACAACACTTCTGAAAACTATTTTCAAAGGCACACGTCATTAATATAAAGGGGTCCTCAGCTAGAAACTAAACCTTACTGTGTCCTTTAACGACGGGGACCACCGCAAAGAAAATTATTTCAAAAACAATTTGGTATAAAGAAACGACTACGATTTTGAGTGTTTCCATTATATAATTTTTATGTATTTACAAAAAGCAAATGGTATATATGGATAATTGTACACCATTATCCATACCACAAACAGTTTAAGACTAGGTGTCTTTATATGTCAAATCTCAGAAATATTTTTATTATTTATCTATGATGTTATTTTACTAATAAATAATTAAGTCTCTTCATATTTCCTCGAGCTGAAGTTGTGATGCTTCTAGGCTATAACCATCTAAAGTAGAAATATTATACTGCAATATACCAATAAACCGCAAGGTGACTTTAATAAATGCATTGAATGCAATAAACTAATATATCATTCTACAATTATGATGAACCAAGTAGAAATGCTATGTTTTGTATGATTTCAAGATTTATATTTTTTCGTCTTGTCTTTTTTATTTCGAAGTATGGGGCTTTTTTTATTTCTATTAAGCGAAACAAATTGCTTTCCAACTACAACCAGGTAAGTTTGACATCGATTCGTAATGAAGTTCCACAAGATGGAACGACAATTTCAAACGATACAGTGTATTTCCTATTCGTATAAAGTTTAATTAGACATGACTTTGAAACCACATTGGCGGCTTACACTTTGATCAGCTTTGCGCCGAAATGCATATAAACAGCTCCGTCTGACATTACAGATTTTTATGTTAACAAGTTCCCGCCCCCCCTTCCCCTCTCTAATTTTTTTTAACATATTTTATATTATCTAGGTCCATTGACCACATTTGGCGCAAATTATCAGATTAGGTATATTCACGTGCAGCAGTAGAAAAATTAACATAAATAACTCCTATTTCCAAAGGATTTTATTTAAAAAATGTGCTATATGAGTATAAAAATAAACTTAACTCGGGCTCTAAAATAATAATAAATAAATAAATAAATATTCCGGACATATACCACACAACGCCATCTAGTTACAAACTAAGCAGAGCTTGTATTATGAGTACTAGACAACTAATATAATACATATATACTTTTTTTGTAAATACATACATATCATACATAGAAAACACCGAAACTCCGAAACTAATATTTGCAGATCATACAAACATTTGATCCGACCGACAATAATAATAATAACAATGAATAAAAAGACATGGTTACTTTAATAATAACAATGAATAAAAAACGTGGTTACTTTAATTATTCAAAACTGGTAGGTTAATATAAATTACAGATTATTATCTGTAATTTATATTATATTCAGTATTGGATTACGTAATATATGTACATGTATTAAATTGAGGTTTTTTGTTCCACTTCACTATCCGAATATGTTTAGAGCCCTCGTAAAAAGAGCCTTACATAACCTACACGTGTCAAATTATAATGGAAATATATTACTTTCTTTGTATTTAATTATTGAGCTAGCTATTAAAACCGCAAATTAACATGAGTACATCATTGTCAAAATTAAGCTGATGATGTAATTATATAAAACAGTTGATGAAAGCATGAAATAACATAATTAGTTAAAATAATTTATATCGCCAAGGTATGGGGGATTTTTCGCTTGGGCTACCATGCGTTATCGAATTCCTGTGTCGCGGGGGACTTTACAAACATACATGAAACGGACACAAAGTACTACCAGACTTAGAACAACAATTTATGGATCACACAAAGTGTCGTCTTATGTAGGATTTGAACCTACAACACTTGGTCAAATTACATTAGTCGGTTACAGGGTGTCAAGTCACTACTGTATCACACATGGACATTTGCAACACTTGAGAATCTCAAGTTCGTGGCTGTACTTGATTGATTGGGTCGTGGAGCCAGTTCTGTCGTGTTAATCCATACAGGCTGCCTAAAATGCTATGCCTATGCGTCTTCATAAAGTGTGTCCTAACCGCAGCTCGTGTTTGTATCGACCATATTAATTTACTACTTCAGGTAGAGGACAACCCTTTTTAGAACCAATTCTGCCTTAATAAAACGTCCCATTCTGTGCCCCGCCATATTGTTATCACGATTACTTCATAAGTTAAGACGAAAAAGTGAAAAGTAATATGCAATTATTAATGACGCTTTTGATTTAACGTAGCATTGGATTAACTCTGTTAGCCTTTAGTATCCGTGAGAGAGCCACTCTTCAACATGCATGGGCTGGCTCAACCAGAGTGATACCGCGGCCTCACAGAAAACCGGTATGAAATAGCGCCTGCGCTGTGTTTCACCGAGAGAGTGAGGATACCGGAGGCCCATAATCCAACTCTTCCTCTCATCCTCCTACCTATCTCCCAAGACCAGCAACTCTCTTGTGACGCCTCTGGTGTTGCGGGTCAGCCATGAGCGGCGGTAATCGCTTTCCATCAGGCGATACGTCTGCTCATTTGCCCCATATTCCATAAAAAAAAACATATATATGAAATTTTTATCAATTAGTTCTTTTCGGCACCATTGTAAGTATGACGTCAAACATCACATAGCTTGCTTCACTTGTGCCACTCCTAGTTGTTACTAGAAGTAATGATGACAAATTATTAGCAGAAACGGAATTCGCTGACGAACTGTCAGACTTTCGAATATCAGTTTTACAAATGATGCGAGAACTTTGCAATGTAAACGTCACTAACAACTTGGCTTAAGTAGAGATAAACTATCTCGAGGCCTTTATTCATTCTGAAATTCTTCTTCTATTTGTTTATAACGAAACTGCACAGTCTATTCTCAATACTCAAAGTTTAATTATCTCTTTTTACTCAAACCAAAGTAAACCCAGTCTTTAATTCTACCAACTGAGACTTTGTCATGAAGTTTACGCACATTGTGCTTTTCTGATCCACCTTACGAATTTTTTTTTCTAATCTCGCTATACTACATTAACAGAAGGCCTAAAAGATCTGAATTCATTGTAGATATACATTAAAGAAAATTTTTCTCAGAAAATATCAGAGTAATCTAAGAATTCAGATGTGCGACCTGTGACTAAGACGAATGACGCATTGTGATGACAAAATATTAGTTAAGGTTTCACACGCTTTTAAAGTCAAAGTTTATATAACAGTTCACTAACCTATCTTGATATGAATCACAAATAAAATACATTGCAAAATATATTATTGCACCTGAATCGAGGCTAACTTTTAAGTTTTTTTTACGTAGGAAAGTTATCGTCAGCAAAGCCAAAGCAACTTCAATTGCTTTAGCCAGAGTCTGATGCCATTATCTTACAGAAAACCGGAACCAAGCAATATTTTTCTTGCTTTTTACCGAGTGAATGAAGTTACTGTAACCCGGACGCCCCTTCCCCCGACTCTGAGTGAGCTACTCTAAAGATGACAACGCTAAGCGGTTCTCGATTTGTTGTCCACGGGCGGCAGTAGTGACTTACCATCGAGTGACTGGTCTGATCACTAACTCAGTCATCCATCCACAGCTTTTAATAGTCCACTTCTGGCAGACATAGGCCTCTCTTTAGCGATGAGGTTTTGGTCTTATATATCTCCCTGGCCAGATGGATTGGCATAAAGTTTGTTTAAGATTTCCTTTCTCTTTACATTGATATTGTCTTACGTTGTTTGGTCTTTTAATCGCCTCTTAAGACACCCACAGAATAAATAGGGCAATCGTTGAAGTGAAATCAAGGTTCACATTGATTCCTTCAGGAATCGAAAAATCGCTTCATACTGGTTTACTGGCAGTCCGTATTATCACACTAGTCAAGCTGACCCATATGCAGAAACGTAGTTCTCACATGTTTTAATTTCAAAACCATAAATAAAGAAAGCAGAAACAAATAAGTAGCTAAGTAATACTGTACCACGAATCACGAACTTGCTTCCATGTTTCACTTTTATACTTGTATAACACATAGAATTTGCGTCGATGTAGAAACTTAAAAGTTAAAGGTTTAAAACAATCAAAATCCACAATGAAAGTTATATCATTAATTGAATTAGTTATACATAAAAAACTAAAGCTCATTTTATACAAAACATAAAAATAGCACGAATCCAGGGCAACCACTTTCTGTGTTCACGACCGTCATTAATTTAAGTCGGGCAAGTATAAAACACCAGACAAATTAAAATTTGTGATCTGAGTCTTATATTGCCTCAACCTCTTTATTCAATTAAAAAATGTGTAAAATGAGAACTAAAATACAGTCTTAATTAAACCTGCTACAACTAAACTAACGAACTCAAATCAAAATACGGCTGTGTAATTTGAACTTCTGATCGATCGATAAGACTATTTTTGTCCCTCGTATGTTCTGCCTCATTCAGATTTAATGATCAATAAAAAAACAATTATTTACTTCTATCCATTGTTAGGTGTTGTTGAAACACAATATATGTACCTTGTGATGAAACATACTTTTAAAAAACAAATTTCACAATACTCATTGTACCTATTTTATCTTTTCGTTCAATAAATCAAGTAAATGATGCCGTTAGGACTATTTAAAATACCCAATACAGTATGCAAGCGCACACTAACAGTCTTAAGTAGTACATTGCTAGATTTAGTCCTGTCCTTTGAAAGGAGTATTAATGAAGAAAATTTATCCCACTTGCTTGAAACAATCAAAAAGTAAAAAAAGTTTTTTTACTTCAGGAGAATATGATGAACATTGTTTAATTGATTTTGATTAGAAGCATGTAACTTAAATTCCAATAAATGCTTTATTCCTATAAAAAGCAATATGCACATATACAGTTTCTAAATTGTCTGGAGAAAGTTGTTTTAACTAACAATAAAACGAGAATATATATGAAAAAATATCTATAATCGGCAAATATTAAAAAAAACTGTTAGTTTCCAAATTTCCTGCTTAAACATAGAGTGGTGTAGATTTTAGATAAGTATGATTCAGGTACTATCTCAAATTCGCACGTTTAAATTCACACACTTCAAATTCACATCACAGTTTAGTCGTGCGATATAAAACACTTCGTTTGTAATGTGGACTAAACTTTCCAATCTAAAACGTTCTTGATTTCTGTTATAGACTATGTGAAATCCACACACACAATCGAGGATGGTTCGTAGCTAAAGTGGTAACCTTGTAAGTTAATAAATTGCAAAGTAATCCCATAACGTTTAGTCTTCTGGATATATCCTTATTGTCTTGGACAGCCCGCTGAGCTGTCATTTCCGGTCGCCATATGAACATACATGGACCGGCTCGACTGGAGTGATACCACGATCTCACCGAGTGAGTGAGGACATCGGAGGCCCATTTTTTTTTTTTTGACGTGGTGGAATGCCTTTACGCACTTCGCTCCCCCCCTGCGGGTACAGGGGGTTCGCTTCGTGTGGGACTCCAGACTGACACCAGCCAGACTACCCACTAAACCACCACGGTGTGCCACTCTGCGCCTGAGACGGGAGGGATCCGGGATCCAACCCTTCCGCTCATCCCCCTCCCCATTCCCCATTTTCCATGGGCGGCGGTAATCACTTAACATCAGGCGATACGTCTGCTCGTTTGCCCCCTATTCCATAAAAAAATCTGTAGCAATCACTACTGGTAGTTGTAGCCCTAAAAAATTAGATGACGGCCTTTCTACAGATCATCACTTTTCTTTCCACACTTCAATATCACCAGTACTTGGTTTTTAGAGGCGAGATGGTAGTCGCTTCGCGTAAAAATATCAGAGAAGACAAATCTAGCTTTGGGGAAAAGGTATAGAAAAAAAGGAATCAATAGAAACTTACGACTCCAGTCCTAATTTCAAAAACGGAGGTATTGGTACTATAGCACTTGTAATCGTGCACAAATGTTGAAAAGAAAATTAAAGAGATGGATTGTACATAGAATTTCAATGAAATTTAAAAATAACGTAAAAATAATAACTAGCAAGATTTAGAATTACAAATCTTAATGCTCAATAAAACTGTTGCAATTGAACTTCAATTAGCCGAAGACGTAATTGCTAAAAGTACAATATTTTCCAGTGGTGCTTAGTACAACAACTATGCATATTTCTCTACAGTTTATGGTTACAAAAGCTTTATTTGTTCTCGTTGAAAGCACTATGGAGCCGTTTGTTGTCGAGGGTGATTATGCAAAAATAACTAGCTTTCCACATTCTGCACATCTTGGTATAGACTGCAAGTCTAGTATTCCTAAAGTAGAAGGCGGTTGGATCTGTGGTGCATCAATTGTGACTCAAGAAGCTTTATTAACAGCGGTTCATTGTCTTTACGGTTGCAATGAGCGCAGTCAAGTTACAATATCTACTGGTAATGTAAAACCAATGGAAGGTTTGTAACTCTCGCTAACGCTTTCATTGTTCACTCTGATTTTGATCATACCGATATAAGTTCAGGTCATGATATAGCCTTAGTAAGATTTCGGCAGCCTCTAAAATTCAGTTCTCAAATTAAACGTGTAGCTCTGATGGAAAAACTTCCTTTGCCGAAAGAAGCATATGTCGCCGGTTGGGGTCTTATAAAAGTAAGTAGTTTAATGTGTTAGATTACATCAAAAATTTTATATCATCTCTACTTTGGGTAAGGAATCTTTGAAATACGTTTAAGTAATCAAGGACTACCTAATATACTCTCTTTGGCGTACTCTTATTTCTTTATCTTTCAGGAACATCCTCAAATCTCAACAGATTATCTAAAAGAGGCAATACAGTATTTGTTAACCAAGAAAGAATGTGTTAATATTTTAAGGGAAATTCCTATAGGCACTATATGTGCAAGGAATAAAATGGGTTTTGCATCTTTGTAAGTAACATACAAATAGCCAGTTCAAATTTTTCGACGAACTTGTTATACAGGCTGATAATAATAATAAACATAAAATATATTGTCATTATTGTGCATGCATAGACATACACACACACACACACACACACACACATACACACAGACACACACATACAAACGCAAACAAGCACACGCAAAATTAAGAAACCAATTATGTAAGTGTCTTTCATGTATCACTTGTAAACGTTTATTGTATCATAATTTTTTTGAAGGTACTGATTAGTGGCATACAGCGCATGCTCTTTGTACAGTGGGTCACAATCCGTCACCACACGAAGTCTTCTTATTATCATTATGAACCAAGTTTATCATACAACATTGAGTTGCTTGTAGTTTTTCCAGTTTTCATACTAGAAACTTACTGTAGTATGAATTTTTAAAATATTTGTTGGTCTCTGGTATAGGATTGGATATTAAGAGAAATTTCTTTTTTCTTGCCATGCATTAATAGAATACAAAAATAATAGCTTATTTACTTTTCAGAGGGGACTCGGGAAGTGCTCTTATAGCCAAGGGATACATTCAAATAGGGCTCGTCTCTTATAAAGTGTGGTCTGAAGAAACTAAAGATATCACAGTCTATACGGACGTGAGGTATTACTATAAATGGATACGGACCCAATTAAATATGATTATGTGTATATAGATGATGTTTTTTTTTACAAATCTAGTTAAAGATTTTGAGAAGGTTAACTTAATTTCGAATTTTTCATTCATATTTGAATCATATGAACTCTTTGTAGGCTTATGTATATTTAAAAATACTCTTTGAATATTATTGAATGAACTTTGTTGTACAGTACCGTTTTTTTTTTCAAAGAATCTATTAAAATCAAGAACAAAGTTAAAGCTGTTGAGTAGTGAATTCGGATTTAATATTTTAGTTATTGTTTTATTGATGCAACATTGACTATTTTCTAGTTGTTTTTTTTTTATTATTTTTGTTCGAAAAAGTTTCTAAGGTGATTTTTTTAAACATTTTTTTTTCAATTCAGTTTTGGTCTTTACTATAAAAGTAAACGATTCGAGAAATTACTTCTTGCCGCCGAAGCTTTTAAATCAATCACCACGCATTGCGAAATTAGTCTGAGAGATACAACCTGCGCATACAAGGTACGATGACGGACAAAATGTCCGCCTTTGTGACAGGCTACATGAGGTTATTGCGCTGACGAAGTCCAGTGTTCTTGTAGTACCTTGTCTACAATCTACTGTCAGTCGTTACTATAATACTTTTAATTTTAATCTTATTCAAAAAAATGAATAAAAATCTAAACAGAATAATTTAAAAACGGAAAGGATTAGTCTGATGTACAAGTGTTAAACGTTTTCGGGTTTTTTTAGCCATATCTTTTATTTATCAACGTGCTGAAATTCAATTTGCATCCTGGAACAAGGTGGCGTAGTCATGGGTGCTTCAGGAACCAAAACTGTGGTAATAAAATTGAAGTTACGAAGCTATTCATTGATTTTTGATTGAATACTAATTTATATCTTTAAATTCGTTTAAGATTTGTACTTGTTTTATACTCATAACACTCAGGGCCAGTTCCACCAGTTTCTAATAAAATGTCATATATATATATATAAAATTGTGCCGACTTGTTCACTGACCGACCTTGCAACATGAAATCCAGGCCAAAATACAAGAATTAATTCTTATCAACAATCAATTTTGGACCCGTGTACGATTTTTCCATGTAAGTTTTCAATAATATTTTATGTCAATGGAAAAAATTACTGTTTTAAGTGAAGTTTAATGACGCAGAAGGAATAATTATTAGAGTTTATAACTTAAAATCTTTATGGATCCATAAAACTGTTACGATTGAACTTTAATTAGTCAAAAATAAAATCAATATAGTGACAATATTACAATATTTATACAGCTTTGTTTAATATAATAACTATGCATATTTCTCTACAGTTAATATTTACAAAAGTATTATTTGTTCTCGTTGAAAGCACTATGCAGCCGTTTGTTGTCGAGGGTGATTATTCGAAAATAACCAGCTTTCCACATTCTGCACATCTTGGTGTTAACTGCAAGTCTAATATTCCTGAAACGACAGGCCTCTGGGTCTGTGGTGCATCAATTTTGACTCAAGAAGCAGGATTAACAGCGGGTCATTGTCTTTATAGTTGCAATAATTTCAGTAAAGTTACAATATCTACTGGTAATATTAAACCAATGAAAGGTGCTGTTACTATCGGTCACAGTTTCGTTGTTCACTTTGATTTTCAAACTACGACAATAGGTGCAGTGTATGATATAGCCTTGGTAAGGTTCTGGAAGCCTCTAAAATTTAGTTTTCAAATTAAGCGTGTAGCTCTGATGGAAAAGTTTCTTTTGCCGAAAGAAGCATATGTCGCCGGCTGGGGTCTTATTCAAGTGAGTAATTTTATGTATTACATTTCTTCAAAATTAATGTTGTATCATCTCTATTTTGTGTGAAGAATCTTTGTAATGTCCAACTGATATATTGGACTCCCATCGACATATTAGAGGTCTTTAGATTTTACATGGTCGTCTAACAGAAAGCTCTAATAAATTTATGCACGCCCTGTTTTTGGCTTACTTTTATTATTGGTCTTTCAGGAACATCCTCAAGTCTCAGCAGATTATTTAAAAGAGGCAAAACAATATTTGTTAACCAAGAAACAGTGTGTAAACATTTTAAATAAAATTCCTGAAGGCACTATTTGTGCTAGGAATGAAAGAGGCTATCCATCCTTGTAAGTAACATAGATCATATATTTTTTCACAGTAGTGTAAGGAATTGTTTACTAGACAACGCTACGATAAAGCTAAAAATGAGGATATTAGTTAGTTCGTCTATATGTTATTGAGACTTATCCTACCACACACACACACGCCCACTACTGTAACCAGTATCAACAGCAGGGACCCATGAACTCACTGAGCTATGACACTCTGAAAGTCCCAGATAAATTTAAACTGTCTTAAAACGGGGCATGGGTATGGGCCTCCGTTCTCACTCATCCGGTGAAACAGAGCGCAAGCGCTGTTTCACACCGGTTTTCTGTGAGGCCGTGGTATAATAAAAAGTACTAAATAAGTGCACTTATAAGAAAATGAAAAGTTGTAGCCGTATCATCTGCTCTCTACGTCGTTTTCCTATTATCAAATTATCAAGCCTTTACGGCCCACTGTTGTATATAGGCCTCTCCTTAAAATGAGAACTCAAGCCTATTTTATTATTCTGGTCAGATGGGTTAGTATAGTTTGTGCTAAGCATTACTACTTTTTATACCGCTATTTACCTGCGTAGTTTGCGCCTTAGGTCGCCTCTTTTAAAACAGTTTTTTATCTATGTATGGCCCTACCAAACTGACTTTGAAAGCATAAGCAGAATCCAAGAGTGGTCGCCACCATACTCATTGTGTATGCAGACAATGCAATAATGCAGCATGGTGACCCACACCACGGCGTCTTAGTGATGCTTCTGCATCATTGTGCCTCCGGTCTCGCACTCACTAACGAAACACGACAGTACGAACGCTGTTATTTTACTTAATCTTCAGTGCGAGGGTAGTACCGCCCCGGTCGAGCCGGCCCGTTCGTGCTGAAATCAGCGTGTCTATAATAGTTAGTAAGTAGCTAGTAAGTAGTTTTCTTTATTTATTTGGTAACTATTGGATCCTAAATTGCCATTCTCCTTTCAAAATAGTTTTTGGTGTATGGTGTGCAATTGCATTTTTCGATAAAATATTTTTTGCCATAAATGCATTTAAGACCAAAGCATGCAGCGTTATCATATAACAATTTCTTACTTTCCAGAGGGGACTCGGGAAGTGCTCTCATAGCCAATGGATACATTCAAATAGGGCTCGTCTCTTATAAACGCTGGTCTGGTAAAACAAAGGATGTCGTAGTCTATACGGATGTGAGATATTTCTACAAATGGATACAGACGCAATTAAATTTTATTATGTGTTTATAGATGCTGTTTTTTTTACGATACTGGTCAACATTTTTACGTAATTCCGAGTTTGTCATCTATATTTGAATCTTAAGATATCTTTTGGAATCTCTCATAATCTCTTGGACTACTAACGTACAACCTTTAATGTTCATTACTATTTTTTTTAAATTAATTAAATTACTAAAACAAAGTAGAGCTGTTCAACATATTTATAAGTGTAACTTAAAAATTTAATGACATTTGGTTTCTATAATTCATATCATGCTTACAAAAAAAGCTTCTGAGATATTTTTTGTCTTTGATATCAAATTGGATAATTCGAGAAATTGCTCTTTGCTAACCACGTATATTAAATCTACGTGATATATCAGAATCAGTGTCCTTAAATCATATTTATTGTAAGATGAATCTGAGAGCCTACACATACGAGTGACTTGACATATTACTCGTCCATTTCTTTTGGTCGTTGACACAAGTTATTAGATATCAATAATGTAATTTAAAAATAAAATAAAAAACTCGACACAAAAAATTTTTTTCATAACTTTAGTTTAATAACGTCCTAAGAGACAAACATATGACAGCACAAGGCTGCAGTGTCGGAGGTGCTTCATGAACTAAACATGAACATGATAATGTAAAATGAATTCACGAAGAACATCTGCCAAAACACTAATAGTTTCTTTTCGCATTCTGTGCTAGTTGCCATATAGAAGGCTTCTGCCATTGCGATGCATCCCTAAGGTGGACTACCCTATTTTATTATAATCATATTTATTTTTTATTTTGTCTACCTAACAGATATTAGCATAGAATAGAATAGAATACACTTTATTGTACAACCAATATAACAGTTTACATAAATATATAGTTTACATAATACATCAATTGAAATACCGTGTACAAATACCACTAATTAATTAAAATAATATATTAACAGTAATACAGTCGTTGCCAGAAGTCATTAAGATATATTATTATTACAGACACTTCTCAAAATCTCGTCAAACATGTCGACATTTTGTTTTGTTTTTAAAAGGTGTTGATCCGTTTCTTATTCTGTTTCTTGAAAAAAATTAGAATAATTATAAAATATCTATATACCTATCTACTTTAACAGGATATTCCATAAAGCCATGCATCATAAACTATATACCAAAGTGCATTTCTATTCTACGTGCGCCCCTCCCCATAACGAGGGCTAACTGGGATTAGACTGTCGGTATCTTGACTCACTAAGATATAATTCAACCGCATTGCTATAAATGTCCTAAAATTTGTTTAAGAATGTACCATTGCACTAACACCCCTTTCTTGATAAACACTCATATTACGAGTAACACAGTGTTACAGTTTAGTATTACAGTTTCTGTTAACTAAAGAACAATGTATAAACCTTTTAGAGGAAATACCTGTAGGCAGCATATGTGCAAGGAATAAAAAGGGCTATGCATCTTTGTAAGTAATATAGATTATATTTTCACAGTAGCGTAAAACCTTGTTATCGTATAAAAACGTGCACAGGTCAGCCCCTCGCTGGTGTATAAGTATCGGCCTGGTATACTCGGAGCAAAAAGCATTTATCCAGGCTAAATCACAGGAAGTAATTACTATCAATCTATTTACGAATTTTCGGCATGGTAGTTAAATACATATATAAAAGTATAAACGAAAGAAATTGAAAGCATATCAATGAAGTTATAAAACGTGGAAGGAATAATTAGTAGAGTTGGTAGTTTAAAATCTTTTATTGATGCATTAAACTGTTACGATTGAACTTTAATTAGTATACATGAAGAGACACTATTTATACAGCGGTGCTTAATAATAAAACTATGCATTTTTCTCTACAATTTATGTTTACAAAAACATTATTTGTTCTCGTTGAAAGCACTATGGACCCATTTATTGTCAAGGGTGTTTATGCGGAAATAACTAGCTTTCCACATTCTCTACATCTTGGCGTGGATTGCAAATCTGATATTCCTATGATAGCAGGCGACTGGATCTGTGGTGCATCTATTGTGACTCAAGAAGCTGCATTAACAGCGGGCCATTGTCTTTACTGTTGTAACAATGTGAAAAGTAGAATTACAATATCAGCTGGAAATATAAAACCCACCGCAGGTGTTGTTACTGTAGCCAACAAATTCGTTGTTCACTCTAATTATCAAAATACGGATATAAGTGCAGGTTACGATATAGCATTAGTAAGGTTTAAGAGACCTTTAAAATTGAGTCCCAAGATTAAACGTGTAGCTCTCATGGAAAAACTTCCTTTGCCGAAAGAAGCATTTGTGGCTGGCTGGGGTCTTATTAAAGTAAGTAGTTTAACCTGATGGCACACATTAATATTTTTTTATATCATATATATTTTGTGTATAGAATATTCGAAATACGTCCAGCTAACCATTTATGAGTCCAGTCAACGTTATTGTGTGGACATAGTTTTTAAATGCAATCTGATAGCGAATCTTACGCTATATAATTGAGATAGCCGATATATTTATTTTTCAGGAAAGTCCTGAAGTCTCGTCAGAGCTTCTTAAAGAGGCAAAACAGTTTATGTTACCCAAAAAACAATGTATAAGCTTTTTAAAGAAAATACCTGAAGGTAGCATATGTGCAAGGAATAAAATGGGCTATGCATCTTTGTAAGTAACATAAATTGTAATTTTACAGTAGTGCAAAGCCTTGTTATTGCATAAAAATATGCACAGGTCAGCCCCTCGCTGGTGTCTTTCAGCCAGTCGATTCAATCACAAATAGATATATTGCAAATATTAGTTTAGAGCAAAGCCTTGTTGATATGCATTCTGAAATTATGTTACTGAGATAAAGCTCTCAAAATGTGTTTTACCTCTAGATGAAGATCCGAAGTAAGTATCTTATGGGGTTTTTAAGAGCCGACTTAGATTGGCAAGACACTATAAACATAATACAGACCCTATACCAGCTGACCAGCTCATCATAGTAGGCCTATGTGCAGCAGTATACAAGTGAAACTGGGGTTTGAGTTATTTTTTATGTGCATTACTTCAATAACTTAGGTTACTTAATTTCATGAAAATCGACGTCTGAAAGTCTTGTAATGGTTTTCTTCTTTTCAAAATGTTTTCTGTGAACTTTCCGTTACATACTTGAACTTTCGTGAAGGCCTTTTGTATCGTTGATGTATTAAGACCCGATACGTTCAATTTTAATGTAAGATTGTTGCTTATTTACTTTTCAGAGGGGACTCGGGAAGTGCTCTTATAGCCAAGGGATACATTCAAATAGGGCTCGTCTCTTATAAAGTGTGGTCTGAAGAAACTAAGGATATCATAGTCTATACGGATGTGAGGTATTACTACAAATGGATACGGACCCAATTATATAAAATAATGTGTTAATAGATGCTCTTTTATTCACTGATATAAACTGAATTTCGAGTTTGTTATTTAAGTTTAAATATTATCAAATCTTTATATAATGTTTTGGAATGCTAAAAGAGCTAGCCAGCTTTAAAAAATTAGTACTACACAATAAAATATAGGTCTTAAAATTTAAAATTTAGTACAATGCTGCTCATTCGTAGTTGCATGATGTACCACCCATACTTATAATAGTAGGGATGAAAATAATGAAAGAATTGCTTAAACGTCTTTCGTCATATACACAGAAGCATGGCACTCCAACCAAACTAATTTTGTATAGACACCTAATTTTATTATACATTGAATATAGATGAAGTAAAAATGCTAGTGCTAGTAAGGAGTATAATATGTTTTTTCCTATGTAATATACGTCTTATTACAAAACGTATATTTGTCCTGAACTAGGCCGATCGGCTTGTTCTTTGCCTGCTCCTGAACGTAAACCTAAGAATCAATAAGTCTATCAAACTTCTTTTCGTGCACAAATATTGTACGTACATCGGCAATAACAAAATAAAATCATTAATAGTAGATGTAGTACATCATCGACGCTCAGAATTGTGGAAAAAATAATTTAGGTTTAGAGTTTAAAACATTTATTGATCCGTAAAACTATTCTCATTTACTTTAATTAGCTGAAGACATAAATTGTTAGTGACACAATTATGATGTGCGTTCGAATAAAGATGCATTCGAGCGTTATTATAACTATGAACATTCGTTTATAGTTTGTGTTTATGTAATCATTATTTACTCTTGTGGAAAATACTATGAAGTCATTTATAGTCGATGGCGATAATGCTAAAATAACTACATATCCACATCCTCTGGATGTTTCTGTCTGTGTGCATTGCAAGTCAAATAAATGTAAGTCAACCGGTAACTGGGCTTGCGGTGCATCTATTGTGACTCAACAAGTTGGATCGACAGCAGCCCATTGTCTTCACGACTGTTCAAAGTATAGTAAAATTATGATATTTGCTACAGATATAAGACGAAAGACAGGTGTTGGTACTTCATCTGATTTCATTGTTTCCCCTGAATATGGTAATGGTAAAGAAAAGTAAGGTAATGATATAGCCTTAGCAAGATTCAAGAAGCCGTTTGAATTAGGTGCCAAAATTAAACGTGTAGCTCTGATGGAAAACCTTCCTTTATCGTAAGAAGCATATGTCGCTGGCTAGGGTTATATTCAAGCAAGTAGTTTAGTTGTTAGCTTGTATAAAAAACATCTCTATTTATGTATTTAAAAACATTCAAGTAAATTCTACGGATAGTCCCATTGTAGTCGATTTAGTGTTGTCGTTGGGTCACTAAATGCACAACTCACAGCAAGCACTGCTTGATATATTTTAGGTAGGTAGTTAATCTTTTACGAAAATCCTAATACTAGGGCAGATCGCCTAAAGGAGTTAAAGCAATCTCTGTTAACCAAAGAAAAATGTGAAGAAATATTACTAAGACTTCCTAGTGATTCCTAGATACAGACCCAATTGTATAAATTGTTATGTTCTGAACCTGAAACCTGCTAACAATTTTACCTCAGAAGCATGAAAACCATAACTGACTACATATAACTATTCAGTAATTAATCGATAGCGAAGCAATTATGATTCTCCTCGACTTAATGAGGGTCGGTAAAGTTAGACAGAAGTCAATAAAAAGAAGATTTACGATGGGTAACTTGAATAAACTGGGCAAAACGAATTACTATAGATATACTGTGGAATGGTAATTAATATTCAATTACTATATTAATTTTAATATTTAATTGCCTTTACAACATAAATGAATTTGATATAAGTTTTTGTTATTTTAAGAGCTTAGAAAAGCAGTAATGCAATTGAATCGTGGGAGAGCCATCTTTCTGCACTCAATGACATATCCTGACAAGTGATATATATGTACTTATGGTAACATTTATTAGCAAATCATTTTCCAAAACATATTGCGCCATCAACTGCTACTGTCTTTCTTAAATATTTGAATACAGAAGAGACCGCTTTTGGTCTAATGCCAAAAGCGGTCCTTCGTTTGCACATCATATCTATGACCTATAATATACTCTCTTGTTACTCTGTAATACAGTGTACAAATAAAGAGTTTTATGTCTATCTACTACTATAACCTCAGAGAACTAGTGTGTTTGATTTTAGTGAAGTTACAGGGACTTATCAGTAGTCATATACAAATGGGCACTTAAAGGCAACAACGTACTTGTACGATTTGAACTGTATGTATACCTTTTAGAAAGGAGGTATTAGCTTAGCCACCTATGGCTAGTTTCTATCAAGTTTTCCATACTTTTGTGCAATTTTGTTATCCTGCGTAATGTTCTCCCTTTGTCGGCTTTAAGAAAAACCACGTGATGAATATAGATGATAAGACGACGATCTTTATTTGAAGATGTTTAATAGGTTATATGCAGAGTCAGTTAAAAGTGAAAATTGTCGGTATAAAATCAAAAGATTAACGTAACCTACTAAAATGGGCATCGTAAGCAAATGAACCAAAAATCTATATGTAATGGTCGGCGAGGTGCATTTACCATAAACGGTGAAACTCGTCGGCGCAGACGCAACGCAGGCGCCGTCTGATGATTCACGCTCGGCTCTTGACGTGCATGAACTTTTAAGTAGTAAAAATAATGTTTATAGTTTATGGCGAGAGATTTTCTATTGAAGGGCCTATTGAGAGGAAAAGACGATAAAAATACCTGCAAATAAGATTGTTAAGTAAAAAGAGTAGTCTAAAAAAATATACAAACAATTCGCACTAATACGGTTGTATTTTGCTACATAACAAGCAAAAAATATACATTATATCTATTTTCTCTCTAACTGAGCTGATTAATACATCCTGTTATACTTTGCACTATAGTGCACAGTTATTGAGTATTGAATGCTGGAAATCCGTTCATCAATACACAGATATGGAAATTTTGCCTGGAACTGTCTCTTGCAAAGTTTATTTCTTGTTGTTGCTATTAATAATATTACCCTAGCATCTCTTGTCCTCCTTTTCATCCTATGAATGTCATAATACCTTACTAAGGAATTCAGCAAGAAAAAAACACTGCAAAGAGAAGAAAAATCTAAAACAAACCTTATACCAAGTCGTCTCATCAGCGTGGTATACTAGGTCCAATATCCTTCTATGAAGAGACTTTTTTTTGTTGACGTGGTGGGAAATCCAATCGGATCTTCGGCTTATGATTCGGCTTCGGTGATTCCACTAAAAGCCATCCCGGCGGACGGTCTCAGGCACCCTGCTCAGGACCCGCCCCATGTTATTTCAGACTCCCCCTCATGAATGATGCCGCGTCTATAGGCTATATCCTGGAGGAAACCCGGGCTTCCCTCTGCCTATCAGTCCAGCCATTATATATTGCGGTCTGGCCAGTTATATATTGTTATTGACCAGCGTGGTATAGCGTTTTCGGTCAATATTTTTCTATGATAAGACCTGTATCCAGCATTAGACTATGAAGCTGGTGATCTGTCACAATTGATTCAATTAATATAAGTGATTAATGACACTTTTTATCTCATATACGGCTGTCTGATCCCAAACTAGACAGATAAATTAATTAAACACTATACTGAACAAAAAAAAATGAAAATTTTACACTTTTTTTTTAAATGTGCTGCCAAAGTGACTTTACCTTATCTGATACAAGTACAAAGACCATCAAAGAGTGTCACCATACTCTTTGCGCAATTCAGCATTGTGACCCACACATGGCCGCCGGTTTTGCACTCACCGATGAAACACGACAGCAGGTATGCTGTCATTTTACGTTGATCTTCTCTTCTGTGCGAGGGTAGTACCGCTCCGCTCAATGGGGAGCATGGCTCTACTACCTCCACAATACAATTCATTAATATTACAATTTCTGTACAATACATTATTAAGGGTAACATATCACAACCTTACACTGCAACAACACCCACATACTTGATTCAAACAATGATCTCATGGACGGAAATGCTATTTATACAATATGCATGCCCCGACGAATGTCGGGTGGGGCCTAGTGATAACGTTTAAATGGAATGTTTATTATATATATTTGTTGATTGTTCAATTCACGTGTATTTAGTTCATGTTTCTTTAGAGTACTATAAAGAGCCCTTAATATCAGTCTTAATCCAAGTGGAATCTCAGCGAAACTACTTTATTACGACGTAATTTTTTTTTTAATAACTTCCAAACTAGGAACATATCCTGTATCATGGTATATATAACATATATTTGTAAAATGAACAGACAGAACATCCAGAATCAGAATAATAAGTTATAGATCTCAAAAAGAGTTATTACCTGTCGAGGATCGAACATACATCACTCTGTAACAGGCTAGGTGACCCCTAAACCAATACACGATCCGTAACGTTCTAAAGGTATTCCTGGAATAATATTTCACCCAATATCCATACTTGATTTTATAAATGCGATAGTAACTATGTCTGTTTGTGTATCTGTCTCGCTTTCACGGCGGAACCACTGCACAGATTTCAATGAAATTTGGCGTAGAAATACTTTGATTCTTGAGGAAGGACATAAGCTACTTTCTATCGCTACAATCGACACGGACGAACGAACAAAAGCTAGAAATAAATGTTTAATATATGATTAAAAATGTTGGGACCACCACACTTGTATTACTTAAGGAATACATAAAGACTGGACTTAAGAATAATACGTGCATAATACATAAAATTGTAAACATTTTTTGTCCAACTAGTTTGTGTCAAGCCAGTGTGACAGAGTAGGCCAAAACCACATTTCTAAGGAGAGGCCTATATAGCTGTGGAGTGTTATATGTATATGAGATTTTGAGGAAACATTCATTCCAATTTTAGTACTTTTAAAAATGAGTCAATTATGCGGAATAATGGAAGATATTTTTCCATATTTTACAACAAAACCTACATACATGAAATCTGATTCCCATCTCCTTCAAGGTTTTGAGCCCAATTGCCGTGTCAGAAAGAACTGGTAATGTTTATAATGATATTTTGTCTGTATAAAACGAGGCAATGACAAACGGCAATGACCAATTGCCTAATAAGGCTTTATGTATACTCATTTTATGTATTTGATATACAAACATATTCGCACTTGCTGTCAATTTTCATATAAATGAACTGAGAATCGTTTAATTGTTGTATGTTTTGATTATTTGATAAATGTTAAGTAAAAACTACGACTTTAGTGCATTAAAAGCAAGTTTATTAGTATTATGTAGGTAAATATAAATAATAAAACGTAGCTTTTGCTTTATATACAAAATCAAAATATTTATACATCAGTAGTTAGAATACCACAAGCCTCAACAGAACCGGACGATTCATTTAGTAGCTAATGGTTGCATACAGAAGTATAATTACAACCTTTAACACCCTTCTTTTTAATTTTAATTTAAAAATAAAGTTTAGTTGAAAATTTATTTTTATTTTCGCTTTCCGTTATCGTGTTGCGTGTAGTTTTGACACTCAACATAGGACTTGTCCACAACACCACGTCACGATGTCTTCAACGTATAACGTTTACGGTACGTAAACGCCAACGTTGCAGCAGAACGACGCGTCAGACTTGTAATCACACATTTGAACCGCCTGGTAATTTCACTTAAAATTATCTCTATTACTATTTAAATATAATTGAACGGAATGTATGGACCCAGTTATTCCTGCTATTGTGTTATACAATATGTCACACATTTGTATGTAGAAGCTGGTATGGGATAGATTCGTGAGAGAAAAATGTAGTGTAATTTTACAAGACTAGAATGACGTTGTGTCATATGTATTATGACAAAGTAACATATATTTACAAGTCACATTAACATTAACGTCGGTCATCGACCACGCCCCTTTTCATTTTGACTCTACCGTGAATTGGTGTTGTGGACATGCCCATGAGAACAACATGTACCTTCCTAAAGTATTTAACATTAAAAATTAATGTTTGCAGCGTTAATTTTTATGACTTGCTATTAAGTTACGTTTTAAAAGAATTCTTTTTATCTCAGATCCAACGCACTGGGAATGTGCGCTCAATGCTTACAGGTCGACTTTCACCTTAAAAAATACTCTTGTAAGTGTCATGTAGTCCAATATTGGAAAACCCACAAGAATTTGCAAAGACAAACATAGATAAGATAGCACAGCGATGTCAAATTACCGACATCGTTTTCCGTTCACAGATAATGACTTGTAGTTTTAAAACTGCGTCCGCTAAAAATAGGAAATATTAATTGTTATGCCAGGGGAATGTAAGAAAACCTTAAACTAAAAATTATACAAATGGAGGAGTATGTTAAACACAAATAAAGTTTATATGGAGAGAATTGCAAAAACGTAAAAAAAAATGTTCGAATTCCATTCTAATTCTCGACCTGTGTTTGTATAAACAGCTTTTTATCAAAATGCGTGTATACGATACTAAATCACACATCAGTAAAACAAAATATATTTAGTATCTACTATCACTTTCACATGTATTTTTAGCACTTTGCCTGGAGTTTACGGACAGGATACACCAGAAAATACAGTAATCGGATATACAAGAATGCTAATGCCCTACTTTAAATACGGATTTAATAAGTAGGCAGGCATTTAGCTGGTTACGTGAAATGCAGTCTAAAAATGCAGCTCACATCCTAAAACTCAGGTAAAAAGACTGCATTTTTCAGTATATGATTCACTTAAAGACTCGTTCACATCACTAAATTTAGAAGTGTTATTTTTTATTTTTGAAAATCTGTCTAACTCTTGCATGACAAGAGTTTTTATTGACTTAATATTTGTTACTTATTTTTGATGCTCATTTATTTATTTTGGCCTCTTTCTGTGCTTGCTGTACCCAAAGGCTAAGCAACAGCCTCGTATTTTAGTACCCCATGCATTCGCGTCTGATACCTAAGTTGGTAGAGCCTGTAATGATTGCCAAACTTATTTATTTCTAAATACTATAGTAGCACACTTAATAAAGACGATCTAATTTCATCATTATCATCAACCTATCACATCTTGATCTCCTACCAGACATCTTATGTAAGTCATCACCCCGCATGGCTTGGGGGTAGAGTTTACAGTGTTATCATTGATTGATCTTGTGTACCATATAATTATTTGCCCCGAACGAACCGCAAACTAACATTACTGCTTTTACTACAATTACGCCTTTTATACTAACAGTGAGTAGGTATTAGAACACTTCTCACAAACGTTTTTTTTAGAATCACACTAATTTAATCAGAATTCGCACTATCAGTTAAACATAACCTTTTAATTTTTGATTATTCTATTCTTTATGAGGTATTATAATCTTAATGAAACCCTATTACAAGACTTAAAGGGATAACCAAGTACATGAACTATAAACATTCACCTAGTGATGGATAACATTTAAAAATAGGTTGTTGAATTTTATCGATATATATTTTAATACGGTATACGTGAGCTAATTTAACGTTTGTGTATCAATGTGACTACAACATTTCAATGTTGCAGTACTTATAAAATGATTCACATGAGAAAACTGTCGAGTAATAAATTCGATAGCAGTCGTTAGTAGCCATGAATTTAATGGTTTTAAAACCTTGATATCAATAACTGAGAGGTGTCAGTTTTATGGGTGAAAGATGTATTAAAATTAAAAGCTATAACGCTCTCGCAACAATACAATAAATGGTAATCACTGTATTCAGATATAGCTACAAAGTAATCCCTTAACACTTTCAAACTGTTCTTTATTATCATGTCGTAAATGGCGAACGAATGGTTTGTGACTCTGATTGTCGCGTCAGAGGTCAAGGTGGATTAACAAAGATAAATAATTTTGTTAGGAGCACGATATTTTTTTCTGTATCTGGATTTGTCTACAAGTAATAATTATAGGTATAATCAATTTTTTAAAATCGTCAATCAGCCTGTGACCACGGCCAGTGCAGCCTGATCGAAACTTCAGGCAAATCAGAGGTATGTAATACCTTTAAATAAGTGATGAGGACAATTCCCATGAAATAATAATGATTAAATTCGACTCGTGAAGAATGGTTATAGAAGATAAGTAGTTGTTTAAGAGAAAATATGTTAGTGTTTAATTTTATTTTTAGTATAATACCTATGTCAAATTAAATTGTAAATTTTACGTCGAAGATGCTTATTTAAGTCTATACTTAAATAAGCACAAAGTCTTTACTTAAAGAGCCAGTCTATACTGGCTCTTGCATTTTACAGATTTTTCTTTCTATGGAATAGCGGGCAAATGAGCAGACGTATCACTTGATGGTAAGCGATTACAGCTACCCATGGACAACCGCAACACCAGAAGTCACAAGTGCGTTGCCGTCGTCAGTTGCGTTGAATGCTAACCTAAACAAAATAAAATAAATCAACAACTTCTTACCTTCCTACCATGATTAAGGAGATAGGCACGCTATTTTGAGTATATTATACTATTTTTAAATAAAAAGCCCTTCTCTTTTTAATTGTTCCACTTGTATGTACATATTATAGTTTACATGTAAAAATGTCGTTACATAAAAATTGAAACTTTCAGTTTATGTAATGCAAGTCCAACCAATTATAAATTAATATGTAAAATTATTATTTTCTCGTTACAACTGCAATTACGCAGTGTCAGCCGAAGTAATTTTCAATTCTCAATCAGCTATTTTTATTGCGTACTTTATTTTAACCAGTAAAAAAAAACTTTCCATTTTATCGATAACACATAAAATATCGATATTTTATCGATAAATAGTAATAAATGTTTAAGTGGCGTTTTAAAATTACACAACCTTAATTGTTAGTTGAATTTTATTAATTCTCTGACGCCTTGGCTTGGAGGTGTCAAGTTTTAAATAAAAAGGTTTTATGTACTTTTACATATTTTTTCACATAAAGTGTATGTCTCATGGTCACCTTTCATGAGCAATGAGTGCAGTATTAAATTAGTAAGTTAATGATATCACGTTATCGATAAATTCCCAGCACTAAAACTGAAAAGACGCATTAATTCTAAGGATTAACAGTTTAACACTTTGTATGGACTTTGTTTTAAAACTGGACAGAATAAGTGAGTCTCATAAAACGTGATACATCAGACAGACATTTAGACAATCTTCTGACTAATTCTAAAGCTATTATAGCAACATGTTCTTACTTGACTGTTTGTTTGTCGCGGATGGCCAAGAGCGTCGGTAATCGCTTACCTTCTGGCGATATGTCTGCTCGTTTGCTCCCTTTTCCATAAAAAAAAGATATCTCAAGTTACTGTAGTTATAACAATTATTGTTAATTTAATAGAGACTGCCTCTGTGGCGCAGTGGTAGCGAATTCGATTCCTTAGTCGGACCAAATGTTTGTATGATCTGCAAATATTTGTTTCGGAGTTTGGTTGTTTTCTATGTATAATATGTATTTATTTATAAAAAAAGTATATAAGTATTCATATCAGTTGTCTAGTACCCATAGTACAAGCTCTGCTTAGTATGGGACTAGATGGCGTTGTGTGTTAAAATGTCTGAAAATATTTATTTATATATTTAATTATACAGTAAGCCAATATCCTTGCTGAGAAGAGGCCTATGCTCAGCAAAGAACTGTTGATGTGATCTTCTTTTTCTTAGCATTTCGTCGGCAAACGTTACGTGTCGGTACAATTAGGTTTTAGCCCCGTACGTTCGGCGTATTCCTTTCTTATTGGCGAATCCTTTCACCATGATGGTAAACACCAACCATCCACTCTTAAACCGGCCTTAAAGTCTAGAACGTAAAGTTCAATGTAAACTTTATAAGCAGTTCAAGGAACTTCAATGATGACGTCGATAATTAACGATATGGAACAGTTTTACAATCCAGAAAGTCAGAATCTCAGAAGTATGGCCTTAACCCTCTCCTGAGAGGAGACCCGAGCCCAGCAGTGGGACATTATGGGTTGTTTATGATTTATGAAAGTCAGAATACGGATTAAATTTCAATACTGCATCCTGTAATAAAGGTACAGTTTTATAATTACCTTGAGAATATAACTAAAATACTAATAATAAGAACTATGTATCTGTTTTTAAAATATACAACCTAAATCCCGCGGCTCCGCCTGCGTGTATGTTAGTTATCGCTTTAAGAATAGCCTATGTCCTTCCTCAAGAATCAAAGTATATCCATGCCAAATTTAATTGATATTGGTGTAGCGATTAAGCTATGAAAGCGTAACAAACAGACAGACGCCACTTCAGCTTGCTGACTCGCTCTGTTCTGTCAGTTACTTTATTTTGTACGTTCCTAAACTATAAAATATTTATAATAATGTTTTGTATATTATAAAAAAGGAATAGTAATAATTATTACTGTTCCGCTACATTATATTTATTCACTTTTAATTAACCAATAGAAAATAATAACAATAAAAACAAGAAACAATAACAATATTTACATACAAGCGTCAAAAAACTCCTCAGAATCACCGCCTACTGGTAGCGTCCCCAAAAGGCTCGCACCAATGCCACGTTAAATGGCAATGCTAATTCTGCTGCTAGAAAAAAGCCGGCCTTCTGGTCACAAGGATCATATCAGAATCTTAATTCTTAATTAAAATATTAGTTAATCAGACTATGTTTTAATATTTTAATTGACTTTTATAGCTTTTATGAGCCATTAAACTGGGTATTAGAAAAATAAACATCAATAAGTTAAATCTATATAGACATAAAAGCAAAAGGATATTTTTCCATTTAAATATTGCTTGTATACGAATTTTAAAAACTACTTAAAATTTTGAGATGAAATTGAAGAAGGAACCAGTTTATTAATAAGAAACGTCAGCGGGACGGAATGGACGGAACGTCAGAATACGACCAGTTGTAGACTTATAAAGATGGTTATGGTAATATATATTAATCTATATTTATAAAGAAGGAAAGTGACTGACTGACTAAGAAACCCAGAGATCAACGTACAGCCCAAACCGCTGAACCTAGCATGTAAGTGTGTATATAACGTAAGTGAGCACTAAGCAAGGAATCTTAGAAATGCCACCCCAAAGGGAGTAAAATAAGGGATGAAAATATCTTCTTCTGAAAAAGCTAGTGAATAATATTTATATTTATAGCAGGTAACCTATAGTTTGAATCTCGAAAATAATTATTGAGACACGTATTTTGTAGTTAATTTAACTAAAACAACTTGTTTGTAATATTAATTACTTGCCATCAATATTCATAGATCACGATTCATTTGGTACGATATCTTAAAACGTGTTTAGTTTCTTGTAATTTGTGTATTAAGATTACTTGATTACGGTAATCAGTCCTGCCATTATTAGGTAGTGAAATAATTTGTTAATCTAGAAGTCCTTTTGTAGCCATCCTTTTGGAGAGGCTTTAAAATAACAGGCGTCTATCAGCATTTAAGTTACTTCGTACTCAAATGGAAATGACATAATATTTTGTGCTATATGAAAACAACATTATCGTCATTAGAACATTGGACTGTGTTGCCTACTGTGCTAAGTGTTGTGGATTTTAATCTGATATCGGACAACACTTTGTGTGATCCGCAAATTGTTGTTTTGAGTCTGGATGTTCTTTATGTCCGTTTCATGAATGTTTGTTATAAAAAACCTGTTATTTTTTCTTTGTTCTTTTATGTTTAAGCTATGCTTAGTCTATAAAAAAATATAATGGGTTAAAGCTTAATCCATAAAGTTAATTCGTACATACTAAAATATTCCATCTCAAATAGAAGATCTAGAAAGCAATACCTCCTCCATTTCCAGCCACTTGTCCCAAAACATTTCTAATACCAAGCTTTACGGAAACAAAAATAAGACATCACGATCCCACCTACTAACCAACGTGTAAACTGATGTTTGTGTGTGTGTGAAGTGTAAGGAATAGCTCAGCTGAGCAAATATGATAGACTCAGACAGCGAAGTGGTTCGGGTGGCATTTCGTCCTGTTAACAAACTGGAGGTTCGATTTTAAACCTGTTTACTGAACATTGGAATATAAACTTACGTGAGTGGTATACATTACTGTACATATTTATAAAGGAGAGCCATGTTGTAGTAGGCTGACCGGAGTGACTTCACAGAAAATCACTGTTAGGTTTCGTCGTTCATTCCTTTTCACTGAGTGTGAGTTTATCGGGACTAAATCTTATTTCCCTTGAATCCCAGAGAAGAAGGCTAAGAGTGCAGTAATGCAAAGTGACTGATGCGGGTACTTACTGGTTATATTGTGCATGTGCTCTCACGTGCGTTTGCCACGAGTATTGGTTATGTGGATTATCAACGGAGATCGAGAGAGTCAAAAAAGTTGCCGTGGCCGAAGTTGATTGGAGAGATTAATAGTAATATATCATTTATCAGCTGGTGATATCTCTGTAATTTGCTCTGTATGACATGAGAAAAGTTTTCCAGGAAGACTTCAAAAAAAATTAAAGTCTTGAATTGCCCGCTATATCTCGTAATTATGTCATAATTTTATTTAACATCTGTTTGTTGTTCCAAATGATAAATGATCCTAAGCCAGATTTGGTTCTTTGACTTCTTCGAAATGTTTGCGTGGCGTTTTAAATCAAAATTACGAGATGCATTCGCATTCGTGTATCATGCTCTGACACTGCACAGAGTTGAATTTTATGAGATCATTGTTGATGTAATAAATTGTGTTTATTAGAGTTACTGGATTTCAACTGAAGTAATAATATTAATTTAAATAAAGTATTAATTATTTTTTAATACTACTTGATGCATCTTATTGTCTAATCCCAAACTAGATCAAATTTCTAGTATAATAACCAGACATACTTTTACATTTCCAAAACACATCGGTATTTTAAACAAATTACACGTAACACACAAATAATAAATCTAACGGTCGTTCTCCTCATAGATTAGTGTAGTGTATGTCCTCGGTAGAAATCGAACTCAAGATCTCTGGGACACAACAATAAGGATCACTAACCACTAACGGTGACTATAAATTCATAGATATGTCAGACCATAGAAACAAAACTTGCACAAAACCAAGCTGTCGTTGTTTCTGTGATCTGAAGTTTTTTTATTTTAAATGTGGCCCTGCTGAAATAACTCTGCTCTTCCTGATGGAAAGTATAAGCAGAATCCAAGAGTGGTGGTCACCATACTCATTGCACAATGCAACAATCCAGCATGGTGACCCACACCATGGCAGCTTAGTGATGGTATTTACACACACCAATAGAACACAAAGGTACGAACTGTAGTTTTAGGTGGATCTTCTATGCGAGGGTAATACCGCCCCGGTCGATCCGGCCAGTTCGTGCTGAGATCAATGTAGCTTTACTACCTTAAAACTAACTTGTACTTAACCAAAGAAGATCAACTGCTATTATTTAAAAAATATTATTGAATCAGATTTGAAATGATAGCAGTTTGTATCTGAGTTGTAAATGATTAATCTGCATTAGTAAGTGGGGCTGATATTTTATAAATGAAATTGATATTTGTGAGTCACTGCTTATAATTATACAATTGACTTCATTAGAAAATTGAGACCATTAGCAGTGTTTGGTGACAATAGTTATACTCAACTATCAGAGCTACTTATTTCTTTCCTGTGTAATAATTTTATTAATAATTGTTTTTATTTTTATTTCAGGTAAACTTCGTTTCCTTCATCTAGAATATCGCAGTTCGTTTCTGTTAGTTCAATGGTAACTAGACTACTTTGTATTACAGATAGCAATAAATTTTACTTTCATTTAGTACTTGCCAATGAACGTAGCGAAATAAATTTTATTACTACGGAATTACAACTTAGCTTATCTCACACATTGTTATCTGATCGCAAAATAATCAAATCCTATAATACCGTAATCAGAGTACAGATAATCATACTTCAATATTACTAGACGCTTACATATCGATACGCGTTAGGGTTCGATGTATTTGAAAATAAACCTTCGGACGTGTAAAAGAGACTTTATTAACAACACTCTTACAATCACAATATCACTCCGAATAACAATACTCAATGGTCGCCGTGGTCACTAGGTTGATCACTGATATTACTTTGATGTTTAACGCACTGTAACTCACTGCGTAGTTTAGTTTGACCCCGCGAGAGTTCGTATTTATATCCATTTTTACTATTACTTTTGCGCTTTCGAGAAACATCTCGAACATACGAAGGCTTTCCCTGTACCAAAGACTCGCTCGCCGGTGAACTCATTGTAAACAATTGCAAAGCAATCAACGATATTCGATGTATCGACGACTTTGTACATCGATATCAGGCTTATTGCGTGCCTCAAAAATCAACTTTTTGATCGTAGTTCGTGAATAACCAAGAACAATCTCGATCGTTGTTCGCAAATTATCAAGAACATTCTCAATCGTTATTCGTAAATAATTTTTCTTTATAACAATATTATATACAGATAAATTAAACCCAGTATAGTACACAATTACTTAATGTATATAACCCACAATCTGTCCAGTCAGTCGGGATTTTCAAATACTATACCAAAAATCAGCCAGTCCCAAATACAAAACATACTAAGTTTTCGTAGAAGTCAATCATATTCGCCCAATTTAGCCACTACTAGGCAGCCTAGTATCCAAGCTTGAAATGAACTTTTTGAATGTCGTTTTAAAAGATTAGCTTAAATTAATACAAACTTAGGTGCCTAATCTAATACAATAATGGGAACAGCAAGTTTCTAACGAGGCTAGTGGCCATATTACTGCTTTAATAGCCTTAACAGGTGTGAATAAGTATAAATAATAACTGTTATTAACAAAATGCGTAATGTTAAAGCTCTCTTTAACTTTTATGAGATCTAAATTACTTTACATTAACTTTGATATACTCACACGGTGGTCTGATTAGGTTAGTCGATTTATTTGTGATTACAAGTGATCGAAGTTGTCTTATTGCCTGACTGCGAAACAAGAAGGGTTATGTTTTTTTTAATGTTTATCTGAATGTATATGTGTATATTTCTTTGGCACGCCCTAGAGCCTAAACGGCTTATCGTATTTTTATGTGAGTGGTGTCAATAGATTCGTCTTAGTCGTGGGAGTGACACGGGATACAGGATTTGTTTTTTTTTTAATATTTCATTACTTGTTTGTTTGTTGTGGTTTTATATTAATGTACAATATTATTAATAAAACCAATATTACTTACAACTATACGGAATAATAATTCTGTAGCATTCTCCCTTACATTCCTTCGGAATTTGAAGTTGCCGGATTTTTCTTCTTTTTCCATTATACTGCATATACTTCATTTCGGAACATATTTATTCTAGAATTCCAAAGTAGTATATCTCTTTAAAGCATTTATAAAAGAGAAGCAGTTATACGACACATCCTACAGACGTTCGTGTGAATGTTAATAGAATATTTTGACAGTTTTAGATGACGTTATATGATATCTCACTCGCAAAAATAATAGAGTACAATAAAGAAGTTATCATTGTTAATAAAAGCGTTTCTTTGTTATTTATAAGCACTTAATATTTTAATTTATTATAAAAGTAGAAATACCGAAAAATCCGGTCAGTAACATCTATGACCTGCAAGTACTAAAGATAACTCAAATTCCTTTTATCAAACCTGGTTATTAAAGACTTCATATTTGTGTGGACACTGGGCAAATGGCATAAATTTGTACGTAAAGAACTTTAAATTTACATAAACGACCTTTACGGCCACTGCGCAATAATCCCATACAATCCAATAAACTTGGCACATTACTCACTAAGGTGTTAGAAGCCATTTCAGTTGTAATGTAAATCAATAGAAACCTGACCCATTCGAGTAACAGGTCCAACCTAAATTCAGAGAAATCACAGTAGTGTACCTGATACCTAACCAATGGTTAAGCATGTCATGGCCAGCTTCGGCGCAGCTTGATGTTTATTGTTGATATAAAGACCTCAGTATCATTCGTAAACAAAGACTTAATAGTGCAACAGCAATGAAGGTTAGAAAAATAAATGTTAAGTCCTTTGGACATGTAAGAATCCTTCGTCAAAGTCAATGTAATCATACATGGCTACTGAGTCCAGAATTGCAGTCTTAGACATTAATTTGTGAAAATAAAAAGTAAAGGATTATGTATTTAGATTGGTTATAATTAGATGACACCGTTATTTGGCTTTAACAAGTAAAATAAGGTACCTACGAGATGGGTTTTCTCAGTTATATATTGCGGGAATGTCCTGAATAGGTTAGTCGTGGTAGGACATTTTGTTCCACGAAAAACAGCCGTCATTGGAACGAATACTAGACGAGCATCCTTGATAGGCTCATACGCAAAACCCCAATTTAATATTGACATTTAGGGCAATACCCGAAGTAGGTGGGGTTCACTGATAAGCAAAGCTGTCAAATATAAAGTCAGTTGCCGCAAACCATTCATCAAAATATAGTCCACATGGATCAATATCCGATTGTCTATACCCGATAATAGTGTTCGATTGATGTGTGTTTTAGATTAAAAGGCGTTTAAGTCTACATTATTAAGACTCTTATGTTAGTTACTCAGAAAACAGAATGAAAAAACTAGTACACTTAATTTACAGTACTTACTTAAAATTAAGCGTTTACAATGTCTGGCAGATCTTGCTATTGCAAACATAAGAAGGAGGGAAATAAAATCTGGAAGAAAAAAGTACTACCTGGATAGAAAAATCCAGGTAGATCTTTAACACAACGATTTTTATATTGCGTAGGATAAACGGAAGATGATATCGAGAAAAATAAAATTAATTGTGCGTGTCCATCCCGTTCTTCAAATCAAGTATACGTCATATATCCCTCTCAAGGTCCAGAAACGGACACAAATATAGGTCAGATTAATTTTTCATACCTCATTAATAATTATATCCGCCATCATCTGAACATGGATTTAATGGTATATTTCCATATACCATTAAATTTCTGTAACTCGTTCCTGTCCTGCTGTCCACTCCAAGTAGCATTGTTCTAGATAAAGACAAATTATTCAATTATAGCAACGCTTTAGGACCAACACTGTAGTGCAGACAATTGATAAATTTGTCTGCAAGTTCCAACCATATTGTATGAATGATAAAAGTCAGGTTTGGTTATAGGAACTATAATGTTACGATTGAAAGTATAATGTTACATTTGGCCTGCTTTACGCAGCGGTATTAGATTAAGGAAATGGAATAAATGCATGATTTGTTGTCAAAGTGAATAATATTGAAGTTTGAATTATTTCCTTTGGATTCCACCAGGATCTTTAACTCTTTCGTTATAGGTTAGGCAATATGTTTGTGGAATGTTCATAACCAAGTCATTGAATAAGAAAAAAGTATTATTAATTTAGTAATTCTCATTATGCTGTCATTCCTTAATTCGCACCTCAACCGTGGAATTATTTGGTAATCATAGAATTTTCTAATCTTACACAACAACCCATAATGTCCCACTGCTGGGCTCGGGTCTCCTCTCAGGAGAGGGTTAAGGCCATTCGTCTTAAAAGGGCATTAATCCTAACATAATATTACAAACGCGAAAGCTTGTAAGTATGGATGGATATTTTTTACTCTTTCACGTAAAAAGTAATGAATTGTTTTTAATGAAACTTTACAATAATATAACTTATGATTCAGAATAGAACACAAGCTAAAATTTATAAATTAATTATATATTCATACACAATCTTTGTACTGCGGATAACACCGCAAGGCACAGCAAGTATTTTATAAAAAGTATTTAAAAGGTTTATAAGTTTATCATATGGTAAGTGAGGACAACTGGAGCCCATTGATACTTAATGTTAAATATACTATATGTAGATTAAATATGTTTATGATGGTTTGTCGTATGTTTAGTAAACAAATAACTAACTTTTCAGTCTTGTAAAGACTAAAAAGTTGGCAAATAGTATATTGTATAATATAAGTAGATGATAAACACACTACACAACCAACGACTACTCAATGGTATATTTTAATGTCAATGTAAAATTTATGTAATAAATGCATAATTCTGCTATTATAAATTATACAATTTATGAATTTCTCTATTACATATAATTTATTTATGAAAATTGTTGTATTTAGAACAACCAATCACAATAATTGACAAACAACACAATCCAATTATTAACAAGATACAGAAACTAGTTTAAGGAATAAATTTCATCATATTTCCATAGTTTACAGACCGCTATCGGCTCAAAAGTTAAATGTTTCAGAACTGTTGGACATGGCTTAGTTTGAGCACTGAGTTTCATTGTTTTGCAAAAAATTATGATTTTAATAAATGCAGAGCAATAATTAAAACAATCTACAATCAAAATTATTGTTCTCGCTACCCTAATATCATCTTCATCATCTTCCTAGCCTTTATTAGTCCCAAGATTTGGAGTCGGCTACTAGTGCAACCGCTTGTACCTGTATAATTCAGTTTTTACACGAAGTGACTGGCATTTGACCTCCGGAACCCTGAGGGTGAACTAAGTTCGAATGTTGATCTAGTTGTCAGTATATTTGAGAGCACTGACTACCAAATAACGATTGCCATAGATATGCATAACAACCGGGACCAACGGCTTAAAGCGTTCTCCGAGTCACGGGCGGGAAACATCGCCATCTTCCATACACCAGGCTGCTATTAAGTATTTCTTGTAAGAAAAACCCAACAGCAGTCTGACCCGGCAAATGAACCCGAGACTTCTGGATCTGCAGTCGCTTACGCTAACCACTAGACCAACGAGGCAGTCAGCTATCTTAAAATCAATGGAATGTTATATGACTGAATTGAATACTAACTACAGGTAGATTTTATAAACTGGTGACTCAAGTCAAACTGGTCAAACCCTTCGTCAAAATTACCATCTGTTAGCAAATATGAATAAAGTATTCAAAATTGAGCGGCATTCATTTTTCAATTTAGTTTCCAAAAACTTTTATGTAAGTTTATTACACAATGCATAAGTGAAGTTTTCACATTGGATAAGTAAAGAAAACCTTGATATACCTACATACTTTTACGAAGTATAAAAGTCAATTCTGCAATAAACCTCTTGCTTTATTTAAAAGGTGAATTTACAACCACATTCCTTTCAAGACCACACCTTAATAATATCATGAGGAGAAAGAAACAAATCTATTGTACGAGTTAAAATCAAATAAAACAAGTACACGTGCGAAGGGCCGTTACATGACTGCTGCCATTAAAATATGATTAATGACACCAAATGTAACAATCATCCATGAAACATATAATTATAACACCTACTTTTGATATAATTACAGAGTAATAAGGAACTGGATCGATTTTATTGATAGTAACTATCACATTCGCAGTTCAGTAATTCGTGAAGCTGTTTAAACAGTTATTTTATAACGGACTTTTAAATACAGGATAGAAAATATGCCAAAGTAAAAATAAGCTAGTACAGGAACTAAGAAACATGTATTTGTCCCTTGACGATTTTTAGGTGGAAATATGTTTCTACCTATAAAAAACAAATACCATAAACGATCGAATCAATGAGATATTTTTAGAAATCTTACTTAAGAAAAATTAAATTATTAAAACAATAGTATTTATTTACAGATCAGCTCACGGACCAACTGCAAATAAATACTGTAATACTGCAAATATCTCTGAGACTATAACGTTAAGAGTTTTGATAGCTTGCAACTTAAATAGTAAAAAAAGTTTCTATGCCATCACGAAAAACATTTGTATCAAATCTTGGTAATGTTGCTGCAGGTATAAGACCTTGTAAAAACCCTATAATGTGACACTACAAAACTAAATTCTTAAATGATGTAATCAATGACAATTATTATCTAACCTAAATCTAGAACCATATCAAGTGAACCTTTGCAGCTTCACTGAGCATCAAGCCAACTAGGTCACGGCCTAACATAATCCATTCCGTATTGACTCCAGTTTATCTGATCATCCGCATGCAATCCTGCGTGTGCAATGCGTACTAACGAACAATACTGCGTGAGACCACAATGTGTGAATACGAACATCAACACATCCAATTGAGAAATTGTTCAAATGAACGTAGAATATTAATCGACGATTCTCTCTTTATATGTGTGTGTAAGAAGCCCCTTCACCTTAAGATACTGTCTGTTCGTTTGTAGTTTAAGTTACTAGGACTACTTAAACAATTTAATTTCTAACACAAAAATTAAAGACTGTAATGGTATATCTTTCTTTGCAACTAGTTTAACCACCAACTTCTTCAGATAAGTTAATGAAGCTTGTATCATTCTAATATCTTACTTATCAACGATTCTAATCTTAATCGATTCTATTTAGTTTCTTAATTCTTGAAACCTGATAGATGTTTTTTGTATCGCGAAATCCAGTTCTCATCACAGATATACTTAATGTAGATCAATTTCGAAACAGTTGAACGTCAGCACACTTCCAGTTTAAACTACAAACCGTCGTCAAAAGGTTTAATTTACAACTAATGCATGAAAAAATATCGTGTAGATATTTGACACCCCAATAACTTGAAACTATATTTGTGTTTACATATGTAAATCTACAATTCCATATTAATAACATGTTGGAACTTCAGCCAGATGAACCGGGTAAAGCCATAATTCCTTATATTTACAAGTTTCCTAAAAGCGACTTAAATAATTTTCAGAATAGACCATTCTGCTTAGAATTATGCCTGCCTATGGTGGGTGCGCATGAGTGGCACACGTATACACACACGCAAAGGATAGTTAGTGCAGTGAACTTTTGCATTGTGAGTATTAAGTTTCATGTAACTCCTATACTTCCTTGAACGCAAGGATTATTTTACCGTTCCCTAGCTGTAAAGAAAATAAGTGAGTACGCCTTTGTTTTTTCGAACAACTGACTTTTGTTAACCCTGCCTTGCCGATTAAATATTGGATCGCCTGGCCGCTGTTAAGCATCTAAATAACTTAGTAAATATTGTGAAGCTAAAAGATGGCATTTAATAATAATCACAGTCATGCTAGCCAGCATAAGCTAGTCATGTTATATGTATATAATAACACACGTAAAATGGCGACGTATGCGGTTACGAAGGGTCACAGCAGTAGTCCTAACCAAAACACTACTGTAAAGAAGCAATCATTGAAATACTTTAAAGTGGTTACTTTGAAATTCGGAATCTTCATTTCATGAGTTTTAAATAGGTTTTTTTGTATATTAAAGTCCTATAAATCCATTCTCCCTAAAATATATTGATGAAATTTACTAATTTTGATCTAGAATCGTTACGACATTTTTATAGCCTTTTCATAAAGAACTGTTTCACCATCGAGTTTTACAAATAAAACACATGGATGAGTATGGTTTTAGGCATATATTTACCTAACAGTATAAAGTTATTCGCATACTTCGGAACAATACCCAGATATTCTCTGCGAAATGCAAAGAGAATACTAATTAACCAATTGGTATTTCAGTGATATTGCACTGTTTTATATTATTTTCTTTTATTTTTGAACACAATGTATTTTCTTTTGTTTAACAAAATACTTCATAGTTTATCCTTAACTTGTGTGTCATCGTTCTCATCATCATCATCAACAACAGATTTTAAAAGTTTATTGCTGGATATAAGTCTCTGTATATAAGAGGCTACTATACGACGCTGACCAAATGGGTTAGCATCTGTTTTTTTTCTAATTTTCCTTCTCTTTTTGCAGTTATGTTGGCATGTTAAGTTTAATCCTTTGGGTGGCTCATTTGACACGACACACACGTAGGAGTGGTAATACTCCATACTCTTAATCTGTCATCGGTAATACCATTTCAAGTTTGTAAAATGCGATCCGATGTGAGCCGTTCGGCAAAACTTATCAATGAAGGTTTATCTTAAGTTGACTCGTTCGTATGCCTTTAAGTTGAATAGACTGTATGACAATGAATTAATGTATCATCAACAACCCATAATGTCCCCCTGCTCGGCTCGGGTGTCGTCTCAGGAAAGGGTTAAGATCATACGTCGGTTTAAGGTACGAATTAATGTATGCCTGTCCAAAAATGATCACTCTGTAATATCTTTCATTCTTATATTTCTTCGATTTCACAACAATTCTTTTTATGAATCCTAGTCTTGTAGGGCTGTTTTTACTGTTACAAATAGTGGGTATGATCTCATAAAATTGCAATCCACCTGTCAATCTGATATAATCGATAATGGATAGTGTTCGGTATTTATTCGATACATGTCAAGTAGATTGCGGCGAATAGGATTTGAAATTACCAATTCGATTTCTAGCTTTAATCGAGTATTCTATAAAATATTTTACCGATATACGTCAATGTGGATACATATTCGTTGTAAATTATGTTTGTTAGCCAATTCTCTTTGCACGTGGAAGACAAACGAGCAGATAAGTCACCTAGTAGGTGTCTTTACAACTATGATCCCGGGTTTTTAACGCAGGGCATGAAAAATCATCTCACTGTGGGTCACCATGCTGCATTATGTCCGTTTGCAATCAGGATAGTGACCACTACTGTCGGTTTCTGCTTTTGATTTCCATAATGCAGAGATGAGTTATTTGGAAGGCATTCATATAAAAAAGTGAGCATCACCGCCCACAGACACCTGCAACTCTGCTCCTTTGCCATTCCGTAAAAATGTCAATTTACCAGATTATTCTCGTTAATGAATTGAATCTTATAATAACTGATAATCGTATATAAATTACTTTAAATTAAGACTTTAATTAAAGGCAGATCAAAGGTTGATACAAGTGATATAAAATCGTATATGTTTCTTAGTTAACATCATCATTTATGATAATTTATTAGACAGGCTACTTCAACAAGAAATTATTAAATATAAGCATGCCGTATGAAACGAGTTAATTTGACGAATAAGCCGTTCCCTGTTTAACGTGTGTTTATGATTACTTGTCCGCTCTTAAAAGTAGTAGCGTAATATTTTACTGTCGCTGATACAATTGTTTATTACTAACTCAATTATTTATTATCAGCTTTTGCTTGTGGTAGAAAATAACCTATACACTAACATGACCCTTCCTCAAGAATCAAAGGGGTCGTCCCCATGAGCGATAGGATCGCGACGAATTTGCGCTTCTATCGTCCAGTAATCTCCACGAATTGAGTATTTTTGTAGCGGAATCTTCGAACGTATAGAAATACGTGATACTCATAATTATATATTTGAAACATTAGTAGAGATTCATAAAGAGATCCAGCAAAAGAATCTGAGCCCACCGACAACCCAGAACAGAGTTCTGAAGCGCAGACGTACAAGAAGTCCCAACCCCAGCTAATCTGGGAAGAGGGGTGGACAAAGAAGAAGAAAAGTAGGGATTCATGTAAATATTTTAGTTAGAAAAATGTTTTATCGGCAGCCTGGTTACCATGGCATCGGCTCTATGTAGTTTGAAATCAGACAGCCATGTATGAAATATGGATGTATTTATTTTATTCCCTAACGCGTATAAAATAAAACACTTATTTACTATTTACTGTTATACCATACATTATCATTACAGATTATATCTAATGCAAAAGTGTAGAACAAAAATTGACAATACATACAATACAACACAGTAAATAGTACAGAAAATAAACAATAATAATACATGCATAACACTACTCAAACACTACAACACAATTAACACAACAACAAAACAAAAAACTAAAAACATACAAAAAGAAACTTAATATTTGTTTTACTGCGTGACATAAATATGAATACCTTTCTGTAAAACAGTACAGTATGTGCTATAAGACATAAATTATGTGTTCGCGGAAAAGAAGAGCAATAAAGTCGGCCGCAAAGTTTTTGCTCTCAACTGAACTCCCGGAATAGCAGGATGAAATAAAAAATGGAAATTATAGCGTTCTGACTGATAGGTTGTTAGTTGAAAGGGTTTTTGTTGTGTTAAAACTAGTTCTGTCATTGCCGCTTATCGGTCACCTCGATCAGTTTAGTGCTTATGTGAAAACAATCTGTGGTTGTTTGAACGTTAGAAAACAGATAGCTGTACAGGAATAGCTAAATAAATAAATAAATAGTAATAAATAAATAAGTATTTCGGACTAGACTTCGTTGTGTGTTAAACATAACGCAGTCTAGTCCCAAACTGAACAGAGTTTGTGTTATGGATACTAGAAACCGGAATTAATACAAATATACAATTTTTTTTGTAAAGTCATACTTAATTTACATAGAAAAAACCCAAACTCCGAAACAAATATTTGCAGATTATACAAACATTTGGTCCGACCCGGGAATCGAACCCGAGACCTTAAGCAAAGCAGTCCCGTACCACTACGCTACCGAGATAGTCAAAGAAGGGATAAGACAAAAAAACTTAATTGAATTTCAAAAATGTACGATCGGTTTTATATACTCTTCTTTTATGTACTTGAAAGTGTTGTCCTTCTGTCCGCCTAAGTTTATAATAACACATTAGGGTTATGATAAAAGCTCGTAAAATTTAAAGATAAGATAGTCAATCCAGATATATACTAGCTTTTGCGCCCGGTTCCGCCCGCGTGTTTGTCAGTTATCGCAGCAAAAAGTAGCCTATAACCTCTCTCAAAATCAAAGTGTCTGCATGCCAAATTTCAATGAAGCCATGTCATGGCATCGGACATGTGCTGTGGTCTGGCCGTGAAAGAACGACAGACATGACAAGTAACTCTATAGAGTTACTTTGACATACATTTATAGTATAAGTACACTCAGAGGCGCTCATAGCCCAGTTGCACTCGGTAATAAGAAACAATCACTGAGGGTAAGCAACAACGGCGGCATGTTACTATAAGCGTCTCCATGATTCGAAGGTTACGTTAAGCAGTTGGCCCCGGTTGTAATCATAGGATAATAGTCGTGAAGCCTAGTTGGAGGCCGTTGGGGACTGGCAAGATTACGTAGACATACCATAGTCTTGCCAGTCTCCAACCCGCGCTTGGCCAGCGTGGGGGCGTATGGCCTTAACTCTCTCCTGAGAGGAGACACGAGCCAGCAATGGGACATTATGGGTTGTTGATGTATGAAAGTTTGGATTACTTAGTATTTTCAACGGTCTAGTTCCTAAAATGTTCAGACACTAGCATCAAACTTACTATTACTTTAATGATCAACAAGTTACCCATGCTTCTGTCTACTCCTTAAAACGTTTAAGCATGAGTGTGTAGCTGTATCTTAGTACTGTGTTTTCTATAAATTTTAATAATTATTTTTACATCAGCAAAGTTCAGAACTTTCATTAAACCAACAAAACTATTTAAAGTTAAAACATTCTAAAACTAATTATATTATAACACATTAAAAGAAAAACTCCACTACTGAATTAAATGAAGTCAATACTAAAATAGCTTTAATTAGTCATAATTTGTATTCTAAGGAAATTCCTGAGACATAAAAAATCTGCTGCCAACAACAATAAAAATGCCTTACATTACTTAAAAGCCACATAAAATAGACCCAAATTGCCTTAGAAGCCATCGGTAACACTACATATTGCCTAACAAGTTATAAAACTTATCAGCTCGCTAACCGAATGGTAAAGAATGCAGTACTTTTTCTCTACAATCTCGTAATTAAGAGTTATGATACCCTGTTCCTGTACCTAATTAATATCATACCTGTTCAGTAATGTATCACCAACTTTGATTGTAGGTATCTACTAGTCTATATATATTGATTTGATAAATGATTAAAGCGATCACCTCGCTTTTTCGTGTTGTGAGCTTGATCCACAACACGCAGGACCTGTGTGCAAATACCTCAAGGATGTAATGGGCATGAGACAACACTTTGCGTAATACATTAACTTTTGTACTGAGTCTGAGTGTTCTTTGTATCCGTATATATGTTTTAAAGACTCCTATAACACATAATATACACTATTAAAAAATATCGAACATATTCGATTACCAAGGATGTTTTTTACTTTCGCTACACACGGTAAAAAGTTGAACATAACATGTTGACTGTTATACCTAACCTTGTGTATCGCATGAAACTAGAGGACGGAATGTGATGTTCTCCTAGCGATGCTTTTTCTCTCACTAGTCCAGTTAATTCCGCCTGTTTCTAAATTCAATGACATACCTAAAGAAAAAACAAGAGGAACTTGTCTTTCGAGGAACGCCCGGCTTTAGCCATTATTGTTCAAGTTATACTTGTTTATAGAGTCTATTTAGTCTCGAAGTTTAACTCAAAACTTAAACCGACTACGTTATCAGAGTAAATCCACTTTTAACCGAGTGAGTGAGGATACCGGAGGCCCATAAACCAAACCCTTCCCCTCATCCTTCTCCCATCCCCCAAGGCCGGCAACGCACTTGTAATGCCTCTGGTGTTACGGGTCTCCATGGGCGGCGTAATCGCTTACCATCAGTTATACGTCTGCTCGTTTGCCACTTATTCCATATAAAAAAACATCTTAAACTGCAGGCTTCTTTCTTAGTTTTTTAACTGGTAATAAATTATTCTTACTAATTAGAAACTATTACTAGAAGCTTAAGGTAAGTAGAAGCTTTCTACGCTATAATTCGGCACTGTGGCGACTTCCACATACAGCGTCAACATAAATATATGACAACGCCATCAACCGAAGATACACTGAACTACGGAGTAACTTAGTGCACGAAGAAGCTACCAATCCTGCATCGCGCAATAGAAGTTCTCGCGCCGATTAACATATATACAACTTCCCAACATCAACCGTTGGGCAGTGGCCCGCCAGGCATGATCGCCTCGCCTGGTCGGAGGATCCTCCCTTTGTGATGGAGGGACATGATACCCGTTCCTGCACAGGCATTAATAAGTAGTGAGTTCATTAAATATTAAGTTACTCGTAATGCTTTCGAAGTGTCTGTTTAATACGTCTATCAACCTAACTACGGTTGTAACAACACAAACTACAAATAACTAGTCTATCTAAAGGATGCCTAAAAAGGGATCGCAGTCAGCGATAAAGCCATATTTGTTTACATTCTACATTTTATCATCCATATTATGTGTGCAATAAAGAGTACCTATATTTCTATCTACGGTAAGTAAATAAAATCAATATTTCGAACATTTAACACACAACACGATCTTGTCCCAAATTAATTGGAGCTTGTATTATGGGTACTAGACAACTGATATCAATACATAAATACATTTTTTTTGTAAATACATACATATTATACATAGAAAACACCCAAACACCGGAACAAATGCTTGCAGATCATACAAACATTTGGTCCGACCCACGATTTGTACCCGAGCCCGTATGGACAGCAGTCGCGTACGCCACCACTGCGCCACCGAGGCAGTCAAATTCTTCAGTACAGTATTGTTAGCACCAACAACCACCATAAATGAATCTCTAGACTTTAGTTTAGTTGACATTCTGCAAACGTAAACATTATTAAAAAACATACAAATTATAGAAAGATGTTGACTAAGTGGGCAGGTTTGCTATAATCACTAACTCATAATCGAATAACATCAATAATTAAGGCGCATTTTGATTCTCGACCTTATGTGAAAGGCTCAACAAACCTGGAATAATACATAAACAGTAAAACATAAAATAAAGTAATAAAAACACTAAAACTATTTAAATCAGATATCCTTTTTAAGGCTGAAACAGTGTACTGACAAGAATACAAAATCAAAGAAATATTTTGCCACAAAAGGCAATATGCGAATTAAACATGAGCATGTACGAATAAACAGTTATTTTTAGTATCTAATTTTGGTCGAGTTTCCTTGAAACAGTGCACAACAGCGCCGAGATTGTCAAGAGAAGCCTTTACAACCGCTGATTCCACACAACCGGTCGTAATTCCACGCCTATAGTGACGTACCTGCCTTAATATCGATACTCGTAACTTATTTATAGTTAAGTTCTTAGAATGAATAATTTTTAGGTGTGATTGAAAGATAATCACAGACAATATGTTATGCTTAGTGATTCTGTCACTTAAAATCACTAGTTTAGTAATAAAGAGTAAACTTTATTTTATCGTTTAAACTAACAATTTTTAGAGAACAATATCGATTATATTCCTCACTCGATTATCAAAAACTAGATATTTAATTAAGCTTTAAGAATTAATGAGTAGTTATATTATAAATTTGAAACAAAAATATGTAAAAAATTTAGTTCTATTAGAAAATCTTTGTTAATATATTTTAACATGATCGTGCGAATGTTAAAAGTAAGTTTTTAAGCATGACAGGTCACGAAAGCTTTTAACCGAATTGTAGACATTTTTAAGTGCCCATGAAAGCAGAGAAGTGTACTTCGCTTGTACTTTCGCTAAATTGGTACTTAAGTAGATTTCGGTTGGAATAATATAACAACAATGTATAGTTGAATACATTAAATTTGATTTTCATTTATCGATACTCAAGCAGGTGAATTTTAGGATATTACCTTAATTTTATAGGAATCAATACTTTATTTTTCTAATATTTTCTTTTTATAATTATTTAATATATATAAATATATGAATAAGTATTACTAGATATTTATATATATATATATGTCCATTTATATCTTCCAATTAGTTGGTTGTTTTTGAATTATGACTTAACCAAACCAGTCAGTCATCGAGTGATGTATAGAAAATAAGAATGCGCTTTTTTGTTAAAATCTGGAATGGAATAAACTAAATAAGAATAAAATAATTTTAACAGCATACTCTTTAACCCATACATATATACAAACTTATATAAATACAGTTAGTTAGTCTATATACGTCGGACAGAGTAAAAAATGATCATCGATATCTGTATACCCATCACTAGTGCCCAGACAGGTATTATTAGGTCTTCCTGCTCTCCATTCGCAGGCTAACACGACAATTGTGAGTGTTGTATTCGCTTCTAAGGCCGATGGAATGATTTGTAAGCTTTACAGCTATGCGGTTTGATACGAGGTTCTAACATCCAATTTTATTTCAGTTTTATGATATTTATAATGCATTTGTGGTTCCACTATAATAATGTTTACAAAATAAATCTATGTGACGTGATATATAATAAGGTTTCTACTATAATTAAGTTATCTACTATATTAGCTGGCTGAATTGGCAGTAGGCTGGCCATATAAGCCGCATAACTGACAACCGTTGGGGTAAACGGGTTCTTGAGTGGAGACCGCGCCTCGCCAAATGATGTGTGGGACGTCCACAGGCCAGGTGGAGTGATCGTACCAAGTGGCGTGCAATCGGAGATGCCTATGTCCAGTTATGGACTGCGATAGACTGATGATGATGATGATGAAGAATTAAATTGTTTAATCGGTTAAAGGGTGTTTAATAATACGATTTTAAGGACTAGTAATTTACAAAGCGTATAAATTTATTCAAATCAAATCAAATTAACAACCCATAATGTCCCACTGCTGGGCTCGGGTCTCTTCTGAGGAGAGGGTTACTAAATTTAATTTAAATGAAACAAAATTGTTGTGGTTTTTATGTAAGTAAGAACATAATATGTTCAATATTCAATGAGATGTTGCTTAAAAATGTTTTCAACAAATTAAGAAGATCGTCACAATGTTGTAAACTTTTATTTAAGAATTGAAATAGAAATTCTCAAACTACCCTTACTTTTAAATTATTACAACCATAACAAGAAAAAAGTATGTAACACGATATCGCGACAAAATAATAGTAATCGTATCGAATGGAAAAACAATATCGATTACCAAATCGTTTGCGAGACTCAATTATTTCTTGACAATTACCATACCCCGAAGGCTTACGATACTATCTAAATAAAAACCACATATAATCACCAAATCGATTAAACACCGTAAAAAATTGAGCCCCGAGTCAAAAACGAAAGTCGATACCTAAAAGCAATAATCGTTATCGCATCGAAACTATATATCGTTGCGCGTTTTGTGATCGTAAATGCCTTATCGAGTACACAACTACCTCTATTGGCTACATTGATTAGTTCCGTATTTACTGAATAGGGTATTTTTTAGCTTTTATCAGCAGTTTCTTTGCAGTTTTCATTATTCTAGCTCATAATTTAGTTTTGCCACTTATCTCAGGTAAAGGCCATATATTCTTAGAAAGAAATAAAGAGAAGATACGGTCCTTAACATAGCCTCATATGGAAGAAATTAACTGCATTGTTGAAGTAAGATTACTCTCAGTCTAATTTTATAGGCATGACTGTGGCAGATAAACAGCACAGGCGCAGCAAAAATATTGCCACTCAGAATGATTCAAGCCTAATAATTGGTAAATCCCTTGTCAGCTCTTTCCGACCTCAAGCTAGCTCTGACGTTATATAGTTTAGGCAGATAAACAGCACAGGCGCAGCAAAAATATTACCATTCAGAAGGATTCAAACCTAATAATTTATAAACCCCTTGTCAGCTCTTTCCGACCTCAAGCTAGCTCTGACGTTATATAGTTTGATAGACAGTTACAGAGTAGACAACGGTTACAGAGTATTTTACCCGTAAAAGTTACGCATATGTAAAAATAATTATTTCATCACTTAGAAATACAATTTTTGTGAGTATTTATTTCAACAACGGTTTAAATGAATAAATATATTTCGGCAGATCTCCGAACACACAACGTCATGTAGTATCAAACTAAATAAAGCTTGTAATTTTATACTTGAGCTATTTCCTGATAGAATACTTATACATACAGAAAGAAAACAGTGACTTACGACCAAAATGACGAAAAAAAAAATTATCATAGCTTACATTGGCTTAAGAAGTGTTTGCGAAGCCTGGGCGGCTTTCTAGTTATACATATCAAATAAAAGTATACTTACACATTAAGTGTCTATATGCGAATGGAGTAATATTTAATATCAACAAGATGAGGTAATTAAAATACTACTTAAGAGCTCATCGCCACTGATGTTTCTTACATAAAAAGCCTGAAGGCTTTTGAAGGCTTTTAATAAATATCTAGCAAGTGCTTAAATGAGTACATAGATCGTCTAATTACACTAAGTACTCGTTAAACGGATGTTGTTAAAACATTAATTGAACTTATACAGTTAGAATTCTTAGACTGTAATAAATTAAGATGTATCATATCAGCAGCCATAATAACCATAAAAGCCATATACCGGAGTGATACCACGACGTCGCCAAACATTGCTGTTATGTAATTCTTTCTTTCTCTGACACCTCATCCTTGTGTGAATTTTGCGATAATTTTACCATGGGAGAACCACACTTCGGCACGAATGGGCCGGCTCGATCGAAATGAAACCACCCAAAAACCTGTTTGAAACAGCGCCTGCGCTGTTTTTCACTGAGTGAGTGAGGATACCGGAGGCCAATACCCCCATTTGCATTATTTCAATTGCTCAAATGAATAGCCTTGACATCTACAACTTAAAATATACACCTAGATAAAATTCGTAAAATATTTAAAAGAAAAACTTATCCAACTTTCACACTGGTCAATTTAACTGACATCCTATTGTAAAATCGGGTTCAAAACTTCATTATGACCATCTATTACAATACTGCATGAGCTAGGTTCAGAAACTTGAGGTCAATGTTCCCTAACACTGTGTGAGAGCCATTAGTTGGTTATTGTTATCGCTAAATTGCTTTACGAGTTAAAGTCAAATGCTAAAATTGACTTGACATGTTGTTTTCCACTGCAATAAAATGTATTGTCTCAGCTAACATTAGATCATTGACCTCTGAAAATTTGTTTGTATATGTATTAGTTGTGAAATCATTTTATATAATAATTATGTAGATCAAATCGTATGGAATAAAGATATTAAAGACACATTTTTCCCAAAGCCAATTAATGAAATCTTGTAAAATTTTACTAAAAAAAAACATTCTTTCATCATTTTTGTGCATTTCTTTAATATCCCACATGAACTACTGAAGCGATTTTAATGAACAAATTATCAATAAATTCGTTATAATGAGTGACATAGTCTAAGAAAGTTTTACTAAAGTTTTATGTAGTCCTGCCTTAGTTTTTTAAACTCTTTCTTGTTACCCATATAAGTAATTTATTCATATTATAAACATACTACATGGAATCGACCCGTGTATAGAGACCAGCCCGAAACTACACTAGATTCATTAGATGCGCGAGGTCGTTTTTAGGTCCTGAGATGAAAGAGGAACGCGGGGACTGTAGTAACATCATTCCGAGCAAGCGATTGGAGCGTCAGCCACTTCGATTTTGTTACTTTTGATATGTTTAAAAAATTGTGCTATGCGCGAACTTACCCCCACCACGCCGAAATCTACACGCATGAACAGCTCCACCAATTTCAACAATTATTTAATTGTTAGATAGTCCATTAATCAAGTATAACTATGTGCTACATAACATCAGGCTGTGACATAGAGCATCAACGGTGGACGCAAACTTCAAACCTTCAAGAAAAGAGCGTACTCCTTCTTAAAAGGCCGGCAACGCACTTGTGATGTTGTGACGCCTCTGGTGTTGCGGGTGTCCATGGGCGGCGGTAATCGCTTACCATCACGCGATACATCTTCTCGTTTGCCACCAAATCATAAAAAAAAACGCAGACAAAATTGCGGGGTCTGCAAGCAACTAAATAAAATGTGGTCTCTACGTACCTCTTTACAATTAAATTGACAATTATCTGCATTCCTTTACACAATAGGCATGATGACAGTTTTCATACTCAGAGCGAGATTAAAAGTTAATTAACGAAATAAAACTACAAAACACATTAATCCGTCATGTTAAGAACACCAATCAGAGCGAGTTACGTCACGTATTTATAAAGGTCACTTTGTTCGGATGTAATCGACGATCCCTTTTCTGTTTTTAAGAGCTATATTCGATACTGGTTGATAAATGTGACGTCGCATCTGCGACGTGACGTCACAAACAGACGCCACAACACCACCGAGCTTTTTGAATTTTGAAATTTCGAATTGTTTGAATTCGAACTTAAATAGCCATTTTTTCCTTCTAAAACTTTATTTTTGGTAGAAATAAAACTGTTCTTTACAATAGGAAATGCTACCGAGCATCATAAACCAGTTTTTAAAAATTTGTCACCATGCCTATTAGCTCGTTGGAAACGATTTAATACAGTTCAAATAACGTGATTGCAAAAACAACAATTATACTATTTTATACACGTTCAATACATGCTGTTACTAACCACATCAATTAAATCAATTGCTTGCAGACTGTTGGGTCCAAACTCCAAATCATCTATGCCATTCCAATTGTGGGTAATATTTGCGTTCAATGTTTTCATTTCTCCTTTATTGCTCTTCATAAATCTTTATAAAGAGGTTCTATAACGAAATTAATGATTTGAATGTGTTTTTTGTAGTTTGGAAGCTTGTTAGGTGAGTTGGTGTCGTTTTAATGGTGACACGAAATGGGAATGATCTTTGCGACCATTGAAACTAGAATAGACAACCTTCTTTCTGATTTCACTTTACATAACTAAAAAGGCTTTTAAATCTGTTGTCATCATTAATACATATTTCGGACAACGAACACACAACACCATCACTAGATGCTTGGTACTACCCAAGCCTAGCAAAGCTTGTGGTACGGGTGCCAGACAATTGATATAAATACATATATACTTTTTTCTTATTAATACATAATACATGTTAAACATAGAAAACACCCAGACTCTAAGTGTTATCTCACACACTTTCGGAGTTTGGGTGTTTTCCCCCCACGGGGTTTGGACCGAACGCTTAAACAACTTTTTTTTTTACTTGTGGAAACCTCCTCGGGCCTTCACCCCACCGGGGGTTTATGGCGGGACGGTGTGTCGGAATCGAATCGACTAAAACCACACGGTGTGCCACTCTGCGCCTGAGACGGGAGGGGTCCGGGAAACCGCTTAAACAACTACTACTACTTCTTATAAGTAGTACCTATTTTTATTAATAAATCTATGAAAACTAAAATAATCTACGAATCTAATAAAATGATATTCTAAACTAATATTCTCTTTGACACGGAGCACACAATTATTAATAACTTATTTACCTACCTTTCTACTAGTCTATAATAAACTAACTAATCCATATTGTCCGTTCGTCTATCATTAAATGATCCATTATTACCGCGGACTGAATTTATATGCCAAAACGATTCCACTTGACGATTCCATTCGAACAGAGGTGAGAAATTTCACCTTACACAAGTTATGCTCTGATAATCATAACTTGCTAAGTTCTAGAAAGTTCACAGTCCGTTCAGAGTAGCCTAAGGCCGCGAAAGGGCCGACATATTGTACTGTCTTCAATTGAATAACGACTGACGCCGTCCGCATACGATTTGTGCCTAATGTATGACGCCATAAAATAGCAAAAGAGGTTTTATAAGTAGTCTCTTTATGAAATAAGTTTCTTTCCCGCCTTTAAATGAAATTGATGATCATCTAAAGATTATTATAGAAAACTTTCAAATCCAATAAAACGTACCTACTCAAGTTACATTCTAAATGTTTAATGTCGTTTATAATTTAAAAACTTTTATTTAAAAAAAAAATTTTTTTTTAGAACGTAGCCTCAAGCAACGGACGCAAAACGGCGGGAAATAGACTGTAATTAAAAAGTTGCTAAAACTAATAAATAAAATAGAAATATCTTATTGAATTATTTTACAAAATATCAATTGGTTTCATTTTTATCGATAATTTAGAATGTGCTATAAATTAAACTCGTTGATTATAGCTTCTATACCCAATAAATAAGATAATAAATGATTGTAATATCGCGTTGATCGAACGGGTTATGGCGGCTACTGGTAAGATTGGACTTTTATTTTTAAATTGAATGGTGCGAGGTTTTATTAATGTCCGTTACCTTAATTTAATAAACAAAAGCTGTAATTATGACATTAGTGATTTTTTAGGCATTTAGAAAAAAATACCAACAGAAGACAGAAATTTCAATATATACAAATAAACTAGGTCTTTATTATACGAATTTAGTTAGCAAACTGCACATTTAAACTGCCTCATTCCATTCTTTCAATGACTGACTCTAAGCTTAAACTATTTTAACCTTAACTACGTAAGTAATAAAGTTTAGTTTTCACTGACTCAACTATGATTCCTAATACGAAATAAAAAAGTATTGTTACCAACCAGTAAGCATCCTTAGAATGAACCATTCCCGGACACATTCTCGTACATAAAACATAGAATGTATTGTTGTCCTAATGAGTGTTTAGAACTAAAGGAATGTCACTTTAGAACTGGTTGGAACGACCTTTGCAATTTTTGAATTTGGAATTTCCAAGTACAAATGCGTTTGGTATTTATCAAACTTATTTTCTTTCTTTTAAAATGTAGTTCTTTTCAGAAACTTTTGTAGGGGAGATCGTTTTTTGTTTTTTCGAAAGACGGTCCCCATATCATGTCATCCACATTTTTTATAATTTTTATCATTAACTCCATCACGACGAAGACTTGAAGACTCGAAGACTTAGAATTGAAGACTCGACATACTTGACATTGGCAGAAATAGCTGATCCGGCTGATTGCCATATCATCAAAAGAAGAAGAAAAACTTTTGTGGACTTGCAATCTAAAATATTTCTACATTTACTTATAATATAAGTAAACATATATACACAGAAAAAATAAATGGTAAAGCGATAGAAATTAAAAAACCATATTTAATTTTATGAAATAGAGGGCACAAAGGTCACCCGTTAGAAAGTGATTACTATTAATTAACATTATTATAGCAGATAGACATTTATTTACATAAAGATATAGAACTTCTTATATATATTTCTTTTTCAATTCAATTATAATTAAATAGAATAACATAACTAGCTTGTTTGTCAAATCGTACCGTTACTAGTTCACATCGTAAATAACTCTCTTTTATTATGTTTAATTTATACTATATAAATTAAACATAGTTCATTTGAATAAAATATTCAAACTAATAAAGTATCAAAAATATTTTATAAACTTCAAAATTGGAAAATTTAAAAATTCTATTTCTGTCAATATATTTTCTAAAGGCTCGAAAGAGCCGGCTCGATCGGGCGGTACTACCGTCTCACAGAATCTAAAATTACAGCATTCATGCTGTCGTGTTTCGTTAGTAAGTGCAAGAATGGATACCCAATGATACAGAAGTCAATAGTCGTGCTGCATTGTTGCATTGTCTGCATTCGCAATGAGTATGGTGACCATCACTCTTCGATTCTGATATTGCTTTACATCAGGCTGAATAGCGTCACTTTGGCAGGTTCATTTATAAAAAAAAGTATTTGAGTAAATTTTACTAAAACTTGTCTGTTCTTAAATATCCCTTAGTTCCTGGCAAACGTAATCTGTCAAATTTCCCGCCAAAAAATTTATAGTGAGCCCGTCTCGTCCAAATATTTATTTAAAGTTTACAGTTTTCTTTGTCTCCTTTAAAAGGTAATCAAATGAGGTCCTACGATATTGATAAAGCTAGATTCTTGCATAGAATGTATCAAACATGTATCAGTTCTTCTTTTTGATGATATGGCAATCAGCCGGATCAGCTATTTCTGCCAATGTCAAATATATCAAGTCTTCAATTCTAAGTCTTCGAGTCTTCAAGTCTTCGTCGTGATGGAATTAATGATAAAAAATATAAAAAATGTAGACGACATGAAATGGGGACCGTCTTTCGCAAAAACAAATAACGATCTCCCATGTATCAGTTAAAAGGTTTTATAAGGGTTTTGACATAAAATGAAATATTTTTGACATTAACAAAGATTATTATAGAGTACCTGGATGACCGGGTTTTGCTTTATTATTTTTTTAGTATACTTTAGTATATTCCATAAATAAATCCTAGCTCGATCGATTTACCGCCCCCGAAACCCTACTAAATCTGCATGCTAAATTTCATGAAAATTATTGGAGCCGAGATTCTGATTACATATACAAAGATTATATATAAATGTACAAGATATTGCTCGTTTAAAGTTATAAGAAATGAAGAATTTTTCACAACCATATAAAATTTTGATTATGGGTTTAAATTTCCATGCTTTCTTTCTTACTTTAAAATATTTAAATCTATAAAAGAATGTATGAAATAGTGCTTGCGCTGTGTTTCAACGGGTGATTGAGAATACCGGAGGCTCATACCCCAAACCTTCCTCCTGTCCCCCAAAGGCCGCCAATGCACGTGTGACACCTCTGGTGTTGTGGGTGTCCATGGGCGGTGGTAATCGCTTACCGTCAGGCGATACGCCTACTCGTTTGCACACCGTTCCATAAAAAGATAAGGCCTACTTTTATTTATTGTTCTCCGTATAACTAATTTATTTACCTAGTTTTCCTTTAGTTCGTTTCGTTTGTTAGTCCACAAGAAAACATACAAACTTCACGGTTAAATAAGTGTTTTATTACTCTACTTATTTTTGCATACACACTCTACTTATATTCGCCCGCATGTAAGTCGGTTAACCGCCTCAAGACTTCAAGTATTTCCATAGCAAATTTCATTCAAATTTGTGAAACGGTTTAACCGTAAAAGCGTTACAAACAGACAGAGTTTCTTTCGAATTTATAATATAAGTATGGACTATAAACTATGCAAACAAGCTTAAACAAGCTTCTCGATACCCACACATATAAATCAATGCAAGAAGTTTAAAACGAAAAAAAGAACAAATGTTGCCAAAATAAAAAGAGTGCACTAACCTTTTTGCATAATGTCATTAGGTATACTTATCATTTAAAGCTCTCAGGACGACTTACAAAGCAAAAATAAATAATAAATTCTCCTTAAAATCGATGGACTGCCATTTACACCCAATTTTGTCATCACAATAAAGTAATCTCGGCCATAAAATTGCATCTTACGTGAATTTATACTACAATTTATTCGTTTAGGCATTAATCGTAAATTTTAAAACACAATTATAGCTTTTTCCTTTATAAATGCGGACATTTACCTCGGCGGATCCTGTGATATCCAAAATGTATGAACATTTCTCGTATTTGATTAATTGCCACTCTGAAAAATTCCAAAGTTATAAACTTAAAAAGTCTGCTCTGTAATTTATATCCATAAGTATATTTTGTGCATAGTTTTTTTTAGATGGCTTAGAGTATAATTACCATATTATATAAAAGATAGGGTAGAGCGTATAGCTTTAGGGCAATCTTAATCGAAAAAAAACAAAGTGATATCACGATATTATTTTTGAGAATGGCAACATCGTGTTTTAAATAAAGATGGATGCTTAACGAGAATTATTTTAAATATACTCTACTATGTGATATGATATATCTTTGGGCTATAGACACTAAATTACATATACTTAATATTAATAATAGCCTTGATGCTGGCCGTGTGAATTTGTTACCGTGTCATTTAAAAAAGAAAGTTTTGATGGGTGAAAAAAAGCAACCAGTTTCTTACTACAGTTTTCATTACTCGCTAATCAAATACTTTATATCTTTTTTTTGTTTTGTAATTTTACATTCGAAAAATCGTCAATATATAATTGTACAAATTTATTTGTAAAGGATTGTAGTATAAAACAGACTTCAAAAAGGAGAATCTCCTAATTTGATACTATCGTGTAGTTACCTTTGAAATATAGTTCTAATTATTTTCTATCATGAATGACGGACCATTATGAACCGATTTGAAATATTTTTTTAAGCAGAAATTAGGCGAAAATTTTTGAAAAGACTTAAATGACACTTTCTTTAGAAGCTGTTTCAATAAACAAAGAGTTGAATGAAAAATTAAAGTAAGTAAAAATTCTAGTAAGTAACTAGAATTTTTATGTCTTTCGAAGCAATCTTCAAAAGATATAAAATTACTAATGCCTCATTTTTTTTTTCATTATTTGACATCTACACCTGATTTTGTTGCTCATGACACTATTATATGGAGTTTGTCTACATTACCGACATCACAGCAAGTCCCGTTAATCACTTTGTCGAGAAATGACTACGCATAAACGACGTCTATTACAAAAATATATATGTGTACGTTATGGAGCCACCGACACTAAGAGCTATTTAAACATATTGATTTTGGTTTAATAGCATAGTAAACTATCTCATAAGTTGTGCAAACTTCAGTAGGAGATTTCACACTTGGTTGTTATTCAAACTCCTCGAAATTAATGGCAACACGTTGACTGTATAGGCGTTTATTTACGCGCTGGGGCGTTCATGTTTAATGTGACATTTTAATATCGCAATCAACGGTAAAGTTGGTGCTTGTTTTTCAGTAATAATGTGTTTTATTTAATTCTATAGTGTCGTCTTATTCCGATATAAACTAACACCTAGACAATCCATCTATTTTTTATGAACTCTAAACAACAACAAAACTTATTTATGCTACTATTTCGGAATTATGACCTAACCTGTATCTCACTATGACAGTTATTGCGCCTATAAAACTTTCCAACATTGGTTATTGGACTGCGGTCTGCCAAGCATGGTAAAAACACCTATTCAAATCAATATTTCAAAATTTTGACTTATACATCCACAGTAGTAAAAAACATGTGCAAAAAACTAATTACCCTATTTAAATAGCTAAACTATAAACTGCTCAAGAAGTCGTAACAGGCCACAAGCGGTTTCATAAATTTCACTCCAAAAGTTAGAGAACCGTGAGATAACACTTATGATTTACTTTGTTTTATATATTTTTATTTTGTTTATTTTTAGTTTGATGTAACCAGTGTCACTCTCACGACTAAGACGAATCTACTGACACCACTCATATAAAAATACGACAAGCCGTTTAAGCTCTTGGGCGTGCCAAAGAAATATACATACATACACTCGAGAAACATAACCCTCCTTCTTTCGCAGTTGAGTAAAAAACCATTTCAATTATTGGCGAGATAGGGACAGTATGTACCCTTTACAACTACAGACGCGCTTTTCATCAAAGAAATATACAAACTACACGCTCTCTTGACATTTTCTCTATTATCACAAAACTCATACATATATGTATTAATAGTATGAGCACGCTTTTCTGGAGCAATATTGGCGTAAATATCATGTTTGAATGATTTACGAGTGTTTGAACACGATCAGAAGGCGTATCGCATTAAATTAACCGCTGTTCATGTAAACGAGCTTTGGAAAGTTTTTTATACGTATCTGCTTTATGAGGCGTTGGCTAGCATTTTAAGGACTAGATTATGAGGCAATAAGTTTTAAAAATTCACAGCACTGTATATATACGTATGCAGTTAACTATAGTACTGATATATTTTTTTAAAAAGGAGCGTCTACACACGTCTATCTAAATCCAAAGCCTAGTCACAAGCAAATTAATATGATATGAATGGATCATAAATTCAATGAATTGGAAGCATTCCATCACAAGGGAAGTAAAGAGATTAATGAACATTTGAAGATATATAATCAAAAAAGTTTAATGAAAGTTGAATATAGGAAACGTTATGTTGTTTTCAACTTTTATAAAATTGACGTCATAAGACGTTGTACTTAGAAGGACTTCGACGAAAAAATATTCGTTCGTAAAGTTTAAAAAGGTAAAGGGTAACTTTAACAGGGTTTTACGTCTACGTTATCGATAGATTCAAAGTCTATCTGCAACCAACTCGTATGTTCTATATGTGTGGTCTCAACGACTCGTCTCAAGTTATGACAACTAGTTAATTTTACGCTCCATAAATACAATTGAATACATTTATAATGAGGACCGCCCCCACATTAACACTTTGTCAACGGATTGACGTTGCGTTAATGGCTATTGGACTCGTAGTTAAGTACTACAGTTAGTTTTTTAGGCGAAAGAGTATTTAAAGTAATTACGGCTTACTGTTTTTTATTGTGTTAGACGGTTATGGTCTGAGTAGTCATGACGCATGAATATCATTATCCTATGAGACCATCTCCCCTCCCCTCTTGTAAAGTTGGAGAGATGTAATTGAGTTTGCGATATATGTACATACTTACATAGACGGGGACGATGGGTAATAATATATTGAATTCAGTCAATTAACCTATTGCCGTCCACTGCTGAGCGAAAGCCCCCAAGGTAAGCTAACTATCCCGGTCTCGAAGGTCTTAGGACCAAGAAGAATGGACTATCCCCATCTTGGACAGTCCACATCCATAAGCTACCAGCTACTGGGAGCAGCGGGCTCTAAACTGCGTTCGCCTAAGCACAGTCTCCACTCTAGCATATTTTGACTCCAGCTACCATCGAATGAAGTTTAATGAAATACAATAAAGGATCACTGCCATATTTACTCCCAGTTAATCTTACTCAATAAATAATAGTAGAAAGGTCGTGTCACCGCCTTTAGTATCGGGATCAGAATGTCATGGAATTGTATAATAAGTAGTAGGGTGATAAAGGGGAGCCGTCAACTTATGAGGGCTAAATAACGATATTTGAGATAGGGTGGAATTCGATAATAAATTAGCGATAAAAAAGTCCTTGCAAAAGTATTGTGTTTAATGCTGAATTTTAATTATCTTTAAACTAATAAAGATATTTGTTACATTAAATGTTTGATAGAGATTATCATTTTAATTTTAAGCAATAGTACAAGCTTGGCTTAGCCCACTTGTTAAATCACTTCAAAAAGGGAAGAGGTTCTCAATTTGATTGTGTATGTTTAATACAAACGTTTAGATTAGTTGAGCAATCCATTTTGCTTGTATGATTTTATAATTTACAAGCTGAATAACGAATTTTTATCTACTCTACGTCTTTCCAAAGGAATAATTTTTTGCCCGTGTTTGCAACATTTTTCATAGCGTATAATGCAGACGTGCATGGATGTTGTGTAGAGTTACTGACTGCTAATCATAAAATTTTCATTTATTTTTTCCGTGCGGAAATCCCCTCGGACGACATTCTGGTGGCATGGCGGACTCGAACCGACTAAAACCGCACCGAAACGAACGAACCGAGCCAGGGAACCGGTACACCCTAGGAAGAAAAACCCTGGAACCCGAACGTACCTCGGGCAACCTACGGTTTCTAGATGTACCCCTTCTGTGTAGAAACCTCGATGTTTCCGTTGCTGCCCCAAAAGGTGGGGCATGAAAACTGCAAAGCGCGCGCACCCCCCTCCAGAGCCGAGTTCTGAGATCATTTTGTGATCTCCGGCGCCCGATTAATCATAAAGTTTGCCTAACTTATATTTAAACATAAATTTTTTTGCTACTTTTGTATAATTTTAACTAATAATAATATTTTTCTATTTCAGGTAATTACAACAGCCCTATGAATATTAAAGTGTACACTGCGAACTCAATCGAACCCTTCAATGTATCGTGAGAATTTTTTTTATTATTGTTATGGTATAAACGAAGAAATTCACTCCACGTTTATTTGTATATGGAATAGTTTCATATAGTTTGTCGTAAAGACACTGATATCAATTACTAATTATATGTTATAATTAGCTGCCTCGGTGGCGCAGTGGTAGCGTACGCGACCTGCTGTCCATGAGGTCTCGGGTTCGAATCCTGGGTCGGAACAAATGTTATATGATCCTAAAAAAATATTTGTTTCGGAGTTTGGGTGTTTTCTATGTATAGTATGTATGTATTTACAAAAAAAAAGTATTTATGTATTCATATCACCTTTCTAGCACCCATAATACAAGCTCTGCTTAGTTTGGGACTAGATGGCGTTGTGTGTTTAGATGTTCGAAATATTTATTTATTTATTTATAATACCACATTCAATATACAATGTATGATAAATACCGTTTAATCTCTACTATCGGAATAAGAACACAACACACAAACACTTGACGCCGTATTAATTAACCATAGACACGTAGTAACAACAAGCCTACGCACACCCATGGGGTATTATGGGATTAAGTTCCTAAAGCACCGTTATGTTCATATATCGCTCAAGTGCTGTAGGGGATCGCACAAGAATGGTTCATACCGAGGTGATAAAGTTATATTATTTTATTAATTAGCCTTTATTCATTTTCATCGGCGACTGAATGCATAAAGCAGCAGATTGAGTTCTGTAGTGTTTCTTGGTGCCTATGTCCAGCTGTGGACTACAACGGGCTGATGAAGCTGATTAATCGTCATTATATATAGTCTCAATCTCTGGAAGGACTCCAACTATTTTCAAGCAATTTTGAATGCAAAGGGGTTTCGGGGCAATAACTCGATATAGCTAGGGTTCGTTATGAGGAAATTTACAAAAAAGAACCGCTCATCCAGGTACTGATCATATTAAACACCAAAATATCTGTTAGAAAACCTTTTAATCTTACTTAGCTAGTCTGACAATAAACGAAGAAAAAACAAGATTGGTTCACAGACACTAGTCAGAGACTACATTTTTATACAAAAAATAAAATAAATAGCTCGAACACTTTATGAATTAACACTCGTCTCACCAACAACTAATTTCTGTAACAAATGGCACCCAATTCGCTAATTTATTCAACACAATCACCAATAAAAGATTATAAATCTAACACTTGAGACAGTTTACTAATTTTTATAAAAAAATATTACTTTGAAGAACAGTGTTAATATATACCTTTCTTTATTATAAAGAATATAACTGTATAACTTAATAGAATAAACATAAGAGACTTATTAGGTTGTAATTCATTCGTTTTATAATTAAAAAACATCTTTATGATGCAGTCAATTGGGTTCACAACAGAAGAACAGCCACGCTTCAGCATGAATGGGCCGGCTCGACTGGAGTGACACCACAGCCTCACAGAAAATCGGTGTGAAACTGCGCTTACGCTGTATTTCATCGATTGAGTGGGGATACCGGAGGCCCATACCCCAATACCTCTATCCCCGTCCCCATCCCCCAAAGGCCGGCAACGAACTTGTGACACCTCTGGTGTTACGGGTGTCCATGGGCGGCGGTAATCGCTTACCATCAGGCGATACGTCTGCTTGTTTGCCCCTTATAACATAAAAAAAACCTTCTGGTCTGCATCTGCTTAGAAAGGAATTTTCGTCCTTCTTTTGACAGTGCTGATGTCACACATAGGCTGTTGCCTTAATCGGCTCTTGCGACACTGACGTCATGCATAGGGGTGGCGATACTCGGTATCCTAATTCCGAAACCATATGTAAAGGGCTACGGAAATCTTAAGGTTTACTCAACTTGAAAAATATTTACCTTTATATACCTAACCGTATTGCGCAGCTCTATACAAAAAGCACTTAACCCGCTATCGCTTAAATTAGCACGCGCTTCACATGTGCACAATAAGTGCGATGTAAGCCGTTGATCCGGTTCTTTAGTGCGGTCCCATTGGTAGCGATTAGCGTATTACAGAGGCTAGTTGAAGAGTCGATCTAAGAACGACGCTTCAGGCGAACTCAAATATAACCTCAATTAAATTCAGTTACATAGTTTTCAATACTGATCAGATTATTGAGAAAGAGCTTTACTTAAAAAACTGGTCAATGTGAGTGTGGGCGACTAGATCATATCGAATGATTTCAATTTCAAATTCAGCTACAGAACATGCTATATTATATTCCTTATAAACATTTTTCATTTGTACCAAAGCCAAAGTTTCTAAGTTTTCTACTAACTGCTTAATATAAAACATAATTCAATTTTAAAAATAAGAGAATATATTTACTTTTAAACACGCTTACAATCGGACCTCGTCTTTAAACCAAATATCACATTTCATCACAAGATTTTCGTTTTAAAGTCTTATCATTTGGCTCCCGTTTTACATGTTAACGATAAACAAATTATTATTGATATTTAAATACACAATTTACTGATCAGAAAACGAAAAATAACGGTCAGTTATTTTTATAACGTTTCAATAATAACGTTATTGTTGTATTGAAACTTGATACAATTATTATGTTATTGTAAACATAAAATTACAAATTAAAGCTACTTTCTTCATTAAATGCGTCGTAAAGTTCATAAATTAAAGTGTTAAAATAACTGTACATGAAAGACGAGAGGTGTTGGCCTTAAATAACTTTTAAATAAATTTTACTCCAGAACTTTTTTACAAATTAATTGAAAACAGAAACTCATAGACGAGGTAATGGTTACCTTCTTTTTTACGTGTGGAAACCCCCTCGGGCCTTCACCCCACCGGGGTTTACGACGGGGCGGTGTGTCGGAATCGAACCGACTAAAACCATACGGTTTGCCACTCTGCACCTGAGAAGGAAGGGATCCGGGAACTGCTGTTATTAACACATCCAGACCCAACGCCTGCCCACACTGAAGCGGGCACCGTCTGCTGTGAAACTCTCAATTTAGGGCTCTAAAGCGGATTGAGTGGAAAACCGAACCAACCCACGCGAATACGTTGAGAGTGTCACTAAAGCGGCCTTACGGACAGACAGCTAGGTGTGTTAAACAGGGTGAGACGGTTCTTCTCGCTCGAGCATCTGTCTTCTTTACAAGACCGAGGTTCGCTCGTGGGTGGAGTACTGTTCTCACCTTTGCGATGGTGCCGCACAGTACCTGTTTGACGCTCTTGACCGGTTGCAGCGGCGAGCAATCCGCATTGTCGATAGTCCCGAAGCCACCGAGACCCTTGAGCCTCTACAGTTGCGTAGAGATATCGCCTCCTTGTCAGTCCTCTATCGCCTTTACTATGGTGAGTGTTCTGAAGAGCTCTTCCAATTGATCCCCCCTCTCCCTTCCTCTACAGAACAACACGTGCCAGCCTTGGAAGTCACCGCTTTAAAATGGAAGACATACGTTCTCGTACTCACCGCTTCGGTGCTTCCTTCCTGTGCCGAGCGGTCAAAACCTGGAACTCACTTCCAGCGCACATGCTTCACTCCCACTATGATCCCGGGTCCTCTAAGCGGGGCGTGAAAAAGCATCTCACCAGGCCGCCATAGTGTGGGTCACCATGCTGCATTGTTCTCTTTCGCATTGAGGATGGTGACCACCACTCTTGGATTCTGCTCATGCTTTCCATCTGGGAGGGCAGAGTCATTTTGGCAGATTATATATAAAAAAAAACTATTATCACTCTATTACTTTACTCTAAATGCTCCATTAGTAGCTACTACCGAGGGGAGCCACGCTTCTGTATGCATGGGCCGGCTCGACCGAAATGATACCACGGCCTCACAGGAAACCGCTCTGTACCAGCACTTGCGCTGTCTTTGCTGCTGCTGCCTCAGCTCTATTCGATTAACAAAAACTTCTTGATAGAATATTATCCTATAGCAGAAGGCACAAAATAATTAAGTTGTATTTGAAAACAACAGATACAGGAAAAAAAATACCGGGAAATTGTTCCCCTTTTAAAACTTTCTGGGAGAGTTTCCTGTAATCTAGTTAGTACTCATTTTGTTAAAGCAAATTGAGGAGCACAGTAGGCCCTAGCGTGAGTTTCCTTCAAAAAACTGTAGGCTGCTCCAAACTCTACACCAATCGTAACGGCCACCATGACGATTGCGTAATCTATACAAATACATAAAATTGTGAGTGACTGTTGGTAATATTAAAATAACCGCTTTCTACTAAATGCATTTGCATGTATACTCGGTACATACACCAAAATAACGTTTTTCTTCCAGTGCGGATTTATCTTGTACTAGCTTCGCTCTGCGGCTTTGCCTACGGTTACAACAACGAACGCGGGTAACACCGCGGGGTTTAGCTAGTACAAGATAAATTCGCACTAGACCCCCAGATGACGTTACATGAAACCTCGTCATGTAAAAAATATTTATTCGAATAAATGAGCACAGTTACGTAAAAACGACATTTACAATTTCTTATGCTACCTCCATTTTTTATTTAAAAAAAACTTGTAAAACAAGTCCACTCTCGTACAGTTACAAATTAAATATCTTTGAGTATCGCTTACTGTCAAAGGAGTTTAAAATACACATCAATATTCTTTTAATTTGGTGTTGGCCTATATGGACATTTATGTCAAAAGATAACATAAATTTATATTTTTGTAAAAGCTTTTCTTCGAATCAGTTTCATAGACGACCTTTTCGTAACTTTCATTGAATTTAAAATATATCTATATCTAAATATATCTATATCGGTTGTTATCATAGGATAACAGTCGTGAAGCTTAGTTGGAGGCCTTCGGACACCTTAAAAACATCCAACGGCAAGATTACGTAGTCACAATATATTCTTGCCAGTCCCCAACCCGCACTTGGCCAGCGTGGGGACGTATGGCCTTAACCCTCTCCTGAGAGGAGACCCGAGCCCAGCAGTGGGACATTATGGCCTGTTGATGATCTAGTAAATTCAATCAGATTTAGTTTCATTCAGATGAACAGTAATATATCACACTCGGCCATCTGCATTTGTATTAGGCAGGATCTTTGATGAAAGCAAAATCCATAGTAATATAATAAATAGGAAGGTGACTCCGTCACTCACTGTCAAGCTAAGGCATTGCACCGATTTCTATGAAAGGCTTTGACTCTGGAGAGAGGACATATGCTACTCTTTACTTACTTTACTGATAACTGACATACACGCGGGTGGAGTGGCGGGGAAAAGCCAGTAGTTAGTGAACATGCTTATAAAAATGTTGATATAGTTGAGAATCATAGTCATATTTGACTGGGTTCTTAAAATTACTAATACACACAAGACTAATAGCTATTACTTGTTAAAACCGCTACAGCATTTAAAAATAACGGTTATATTTTAATAACTACATCACTAAATTAATGGAAATAATTCTTGTATTTGTTGTAAATATTCCATGTATGGTATGTTGTATTCGTAAAACGGTTTTCGATTTGCGTAGAAAGGTTTCCTTTTGGCATTAACGTATGTCCATAAAATATCTGAAGATTATTATAGTGTACTTTCTTCAGAGAATTTAATAATGTGAGATTTGGTCGTACAATATGGGTTCGGTGGTTTTTTTTTGCATCTTTCCTAAGGCTACGCCCAATGTGTTGTAATGGTATTAAAATCGTTTAAAATACTTAAATGTTTGTAGTAGTATTAAAATCGTAAAATGTGAATTTGATTAAATTACATTCAGTAGCAATCTCTAGATAGAAGGAACGTAATATGATTTATTCCCTATAGTTCCGTGTAGACAGTTCACCTGATCTATAAATTTTGACGGCTCCTAACTGCCAATTTTTTTAACATGTCACAATTTTAAAGTTTCAATTTGAACTCACTTTAAAATAAAATGAATTTTTTTATTGCCGGTACGAAATACTAGATGTATTTGTGCGTATTTTTGATAAATCGTCGTTCTTTTCACCTGTCTTAAAGAGAAGCATTAACATTCAAGCTTCACTTATATAAGAAAAAACTATTTATTTTTGTGGTGTTCATATGTATTAAGACAAAACAAAGCAAAGTGTGAAGACAATTTACAATTTCTTATTTATTTATGTATCAATTTGTACTCAAAATGGTGATCAATGCATTACGTTGTTCCATCTACCATGATCGATACACAAATGGGTCTATCTCCACTTATAAAACACCATATTTCCACTTTTATCAATCGAAATATACGTACTTTATTTTAATCGCCTTCAATCGCCACGAGGAAATAAGAACAGAGTTAATACACAGTTAAAACAGGCTGGCTGGTTACTGGTTTGCCGGTCTGTGCGCTTTCTGTAGGTATATTCTGTGTTCCTGTAAGCGTGGGCGAGTGCGCAACTTGAATGGACTGACTTACATTAAAAGATTTGTGGATGAATGTTCGCACGGTAGTCTTTTCATGGATTAGATATTTATTTGTCACAAAAACTTGTAATGGATAGAATGAGCGATAGCTTATAACTAAATGTTTTTTGCCGAAGATTTAAACTGGTCTCGGTGTGTGCTGACAGTTGCGCTGAACAGCTTTTGGGAGCGAATGTGTATTTTCTACGGATATTTACATATAACATGTTTTTAACCAGTCTGAAAATAATTGACAATACTAAAGTTTTGAGTCTGTTTTAAAGAGCGTTAACTTAAGAATCACAAGTAAGTTAAAGAATTGTTAAGGTCTATGAATATTTTATTTTCTCGAAGATCACATTGGTTATGATATGCCGCAGGTGATAATTTTTCCCCGAAGTTTGTTGGTTATTTTATGTTGAACGAAAATCATACCTTCCAAACAGCCATATATCCGTTTCCATATTAGAAGTAGGTATGCTTTTTCACCACATTGCTAAATTGACTTGTCCTGTTTTTAAAACACGTGTATGTCCCAACTCATAAACAATGATAACTAGTAGTCATAACTGAAGTTTAATTGCGTAACTCACAAGTGCGGCAGTTACGTTATAATTGGAAAATTATACAACACTACAGCCCACACCTCATTTGAATAATAAGAGTTTATAATAATTACGAAACATTCATGCAATTTTTTTTAATTTTTTTATTGAATGGGGGCAAACGAGAACATTTATCGCCTGCTGATTAGCGACTGCCGCCGCCCATGGACAACCCCAACACCATAGGCCTTTGGGGAACAGGGAGAGGGGTTGGTGTATGGGCCTCCGGTATCCTCACTCACTCTGTGAAACACCGTGCAAGCGCTGTTTCACACCGGTTTTCTATGAGGCTGTGGTATTACTCCTGTCGAGGTGCCCATTCGTGCCGAAGCGTGGCTCGCCTAATTATTTTACTCGAAATAATTTCTGCTAAAAGTTCTACTACATTTGTATAAAGTAGCAAAAATAATATCAAAAGAACGAAATATCTGGATCATGAGATCATACAGGTCTCATGAACCAGATATTTCGTTCTAGTAATCTATATCGAGTCTGGTTATATTTTACAGCACTGTCTTCTTTCTACATGCGGAAGCTTTTAATTGATATATAGAGAAACTAGATTATATGTATATTATAAATTTAGCTGTAAGCTCCACGAATAAAATAAGTACTAAGTCGTAGCATTAAATAAAATTCGTAACAACGCTTATGTACATTATAAGTTTTGTACAAATAATATGACGTATCTTCCATTTAAACAGTGTCAAACCATCTGACAGATAATACATCCGGAACTTATCTGTAACTGGTAAAACAGGGTCTTAAAATAATAGAGTTCAGTTTTGAAAACTTTGTATCAGCCTAAATGTTTAGATTGTATAGCACTATCGCATTGGGCTGCGCCTGTAATGATAGTTGTTTTTAAGTGGAAATAAATAAATCTCACTTAAGATAGTGGCCCAAGGTCGTCGAACATTGGGCGCCTCAACGAGGACGCCAACAAAGAGACAAACCCCGTAAAAGATTGCGCGATGATCTTGATCCCTTTCGCATAGATTGGCTGGAACTAGGATTAGATAGAGAGAAACAGCTTGCTGCACGGAAGGCCTTTGCCTAGTAATGGGTCACAACAGGCTCATAAAAAAAGTGTCAGGAAAATGGTTTATGAAATCTACAATCCACCACTTATATCCCTGCTTACTCTTTATAAAATTATACATCTACATGATTTTAAGTTTCTAGAATATTCAAAATATTCTTTCTATTTTTCGCATTATAATTATCTTGTACTATAAACTTAATTTAAGCGCCATCTGATATTTCTGTCTTAAAAAGAAGAGCTACCTCCTTACGAAAATGATATCTTGCAAAAAACATTTTAATAAGTAACGTTAATTATTCGACACTTTGATATTTTTATCTTTAAAGTAAGCTCCCTTCAATCAATCACTCACAAAGACATTAATCCGCATTCGTATGATATCACAAAAATTCAAGTACAACTTAAAATATCCCCGAAGAATCTGATGTGTGGCAATTAAAATGACATATTGCCCTACTAGTTTTTAATAAAAAGACGCTACCTTGAGCTAAATGCTAAAAAAATTAACACTCCGCAACTTTCAATGTTTAAATTTCGTTTCTTTTGAAAGGAAACTTTAAGCTACTATATCACTTTAGCTAAGCAGGTTGGTATAGAGTTTATGTCTGGGAGGGATCCGGATGTGTTAATAACAGTAGTTCTCGGATCGCTCCCTTCGCAGGCGCAAAGTGGCACACCGAGTGTTTTTAGTCGGTCCGATTCCGACACACCGCCCCGCCACAAACCCCGGTTGGGTGACGGCCCGAGGAGGTTTCCACACATTAAAAAGATTATAATAAAAGGGTTTGTGTCTAGGAGGGCACCGGATTCAATAACAGCAGTTTCCGGATCTCTCCCTTCTAAGGCGCAGAGTGGTACGCCGTGTGGTTTTAGTCGGTCCGATTCCCACACACCACCCCGCCGCAAACCCTGGTTCGGTGACGGCCCGAAGGAGTTTCCAAAAATAAAAATAAAAAATGTATTTATGTTTATCCTATATGTTTAATAGTTCTGAACAACATTATAAATATCGAAAGTAACTCTGTCTGTCTATAGCCCTTTAACAATTAAACCGCTGAAGTGATAAAATTTACAACGCTACTACTAACCGTGATAACCGACACACGGGTGTAGCCGCGAGCAAAGCTATCAATAAGTAAATAATCACTCAAGCATTCGTAAATGTCTCTGTAAACTATCGAATGATTGTAATTGGAGAAAGTGTATTGCTACGCAATAAATAATTACCATGAGCATCCAACCAGACAGACATGCAAAGGTCTCAGAAGAACAACATACAAAGAAGATTTTTGTCTACATAAATATCCATATGCTTAATTTTTATAAATAGTGATTATTAGGAATGTTTATAGAAGAAATCCACAGAAAGGGAGTAGGTAATATAATCTTTGGACAGACATTTGTTCTAATTCTTTTGTTCAAAATCTCTCTAAAACTCACTAAAATTGACTTTTGTCTGACAAACGATGTTCTAAAGTCCAACATACACTAAAATTAGATATACCACACTAAAATAGACATTATCTATAAAAATAGTATTTTTGAAAGCGCTTAGCTAAAATAAGAGAATAGAAGGAAATTCTAGTTTAGTGACGCATTCAAAAAATTAGCACCATTGTACATTATAATCATAGTTATAAATAGGAAAGTTCTGGGCACTCATGGTCTTAGATTAAGAAAAGATTAGAAAAAACATTAAGTACTACAATGTTGCTATTCATATTTGCAATAAAATTCGTAATCAATTTCCCAAGAGCTGTGAATACAAAGAATATTTTATAGCTATTTCTATTTTAATAACCTTTAATAATCCTATAGTTTGTTGTTGTTTTCCCTTAAAAAGATTGTTTCTGCGTATTTTCAGAGAATTTTAACTGCCTAACATTAGATTTATTTGATAATTGAATAGTGTAGAAAAAGGAAATAGCGCAAAGTTTTAATGGAACAGTAGGGCAAACGAACAAACGGGTCACATGACGGTGACTATGTGTATCACGGCCACCCATGACCTCCCGAACTTATGTATCTGAAATTGCCCTCACAAGACCTTTGAGATCCCGTGCCTAGTAAATTAAGGGAAGAGTGACAGGATTCTTTTAGAAATTCATTTACAGGTTATAGTCACAATAACCCTCCTTTTCATCCCAAAGATTTCAAGAACAAAATATTACCTTACTTGACTTAAATATAAACTTAATTCAGTACAACAATATAAGAGTTCAATAAATCAAGACTTCGTCACCTCACATCAATAAACAGCATTGCGAAAAGATGATATATTCTGCCAGTTTCCATTAAGGTCTAGGAATGAACCTAAAGCATTGCGCAAGCGCAGCTTCTAACGACTGAGTCCTATAAAGAGTATGACATGGTTGTCAACCTAAAGCATTGCGCAAGCGCAGCTTCTAACGACTGAGTCCTATAAAAAGTACGATATGGTTGTCGCTCAGACTAAATTGTAGATTTACTGTAAAGAGCGGAAGGAGTATTTGTAACAAGAAAAACATTAAAGAAAGTAACTTATATTTTATTACCTATCATCCAGGCTATTTACATCTTATTCATTAAAATCGGGTCAAGAGCTTACGCGTTACAGTGGTATACAAAAACATAAACTTCTATCTGGCCATGGTCGGGTAAAAGTATATTTCAAATATTCTGGATATTTCCTAGTTACAGTAGTACAAAAAAACAAACATGATAAAAGGGAAGGAGAAATGGTCATGAAATCAAAAATGTATCTTGACGTTTTAATTAAAATTTAAAGACCCTGCATCATCAGAAACCAGGTACCTCGTATAATACATGAAACTATCAAAGCATTATCCCATTAATTAAAGACTTAATTATTCACCAACTGTATTGACAATTGCCTTCTAATTTTACTATTCATCCATTATCTTCTCACGACTTCTTTCTGGTGGTCCATTCATAATCAAAATAGATTCTCTAAGTAACTACATAAAAATCTAAAATAATCGCATAGAATGAATGTGATAAAATGAGAAAATCTCTAAACAGTTTATTTGCATCTACACTAAATGACGTTTGAAAGTGACATCTGTCAGTAGCAAATATGCAACTTTCCATTTTAGTTTTTATCGCCTAGTGTCGAGTGGATTTATCTGATTGTTAGTGTGATTATTATGTGTCGACGTTTATCGACAGTTAATTTTTTGATACGTTTTATCAACTGTACTTGTACTAAGGTGGTTTAAAATGAACCAAAAACAATTTAGAAAAATTGATTTCTTATTTTGTACAATTCTATTCCTTAAGCTAGAGTAATTAAAGGAGGAGAACGGGCTATATTGTTCAAAATATCTGTAAATTCTTAGTGAGGCACATCCTTGAACCATAACTGGTCATAGAAGAACGCAACCTGATTAGTAACAGTATAGTAATTAATTCCTATGCTTTATACCTTACCTTACCTGAAGAAAAATATTTCGAAATTGGTTTAAAAATGCGTGTTATCTTCGTTAGTGTGATACATACAGGTTTATTTTAACTAGTTCAGCTATTCCACGCTAGATGGAAATATTTCAAATATTTTTTAACAAACTGGTGCATACAATATTCTCGATCTATTTCAACTACCCACAACACAAATTAATTCAAATAACAGAAGCCAAACTATTGCCATTGATTATGCGCAATTGTATTCACAATGTACAACATACATCATTCGGTTCTGTCTGAGGCGTCGTACGAGAAAGCCCATGATTTATGAGCGGCATGCTCGAAGTGTAACGCCTTGATTTTCTATAGAAGTCATTGCTTAATGATGCTTCGTAGGGTTGGAGTAACTGTATTCAATAGGTTAGTAAAAGTAGATCGTAGTTATGTTCGACATTATCACGGTATATTATCACGGTAGGAAATGGTTCTGTAGTCTTCATTAGCTATACATATATACACAAATAAATATACATACACAACCTGGAAAGTAAAAATAGTTTTAGCACAACCACACGGATAATATCGTTATAAAATTGAGTGAACATTCATCACTCAATTTATCAACGTCATTATCCATCGTGCGTCCGTCGAACCAAATGGTCTGGTACGAGACGATGACAAGAGACCGGATGGTATGTCGTTACTGCCATGGAAGATGGGTAGGCCTTTGGTGTGATTCACAACTTGCGTCTACACCCTCACGCCATGTCATCTTCCAAGTACAGCTGGTTATGCCGGCGCTGCTGTCGCTTCTGCGGAAAGCCTCAAACGGCGTAAATACCAAAATCTAATAGGTAATTACATCTTGGAACCGATTGTTATCGAGACGTAAGGTTCATGGTAGGGTAAGGTCCGTGTGCTCGCACTATGTTTAAACAACTAATTAAACTACTGGTTGACGCTTCTCGTGAACAGAAGGTCGGCGTGGGCACTTTTCTAGCACAGAGAATTAACATTGCCATTCAATGTGGCAATACTGCCAGTCTTCTGGGAACGCTAAAAGTAGGCGATGATGCGGAAGATTTTTTTTCATGGACATCTGCAACCCCAGTCACAAATGCCTTAGGGGGATAAGGAGGTGGATGGGTATGGGGGGAGGGGTTGAGATATGGGCATCCGGTATCCTCATTCACTCTGTGTTCACTCACTGTTTCACACCGGTTTTCTGTAAGGCCGTGGTATCACTCCGTTCGAGCCGACCCATTCATGCCGAAGCGTGGCTCTCCCACGGAATAGAACTTATTAAGTACTTATTTATTTCTATAAGACAAGAACACTGCAGCCTAAAAGTACAATTTATTAAATCAATATTCATCTGTACCTAATATGTTCGGAATCCTATGTTGCCAAACCAAAAAATTGTCAAATTAAATACAATTTATTACAAGATATGTAGTTATAATGACGATATTATATTTTTTTCTTTTGTTGACAGGTAAACAGATTTTTTTTTTTTAAAAGACAACTCCCGCGTTAGGAATATAAATTCCTGTGTCGCGGGGATCTTTATAAACATACATGAAACGGACACAAAGTACACCCAGACCTAGAACAACAATTTATGGATCACACAAAGTGTTGTCCCATGTAGGATTTGAACCCACAACACTTGGCGCAGTAGGAAGCGGTGTGGCGACCACTGAAACCACTAGGCCAACCGTGGAGTCAACTTTGTATTTATAGTCACTTAATCATAGTCCGTAATAGTTTCAAAGTCTCATGACGGTATGTACCTAAAGTAATTATCAACGATCTATAAAATGTAAGTAGTCCTAGCCCTTTTTTACCCTTGTGAGGAGGGGCGATATATCGGAATCGGACCTATAAAACCACATGGTGTGCCACTCTGCGCCTGGAATAGGAGCGATCTGGAACTGCTGTTTTATTGAGATACCTGGATCAGGTAGATACAACCTAAGATATTTAGGTGGTTTATCTACACGGCTAATGAATGTACGCATATATTTGTACGTTTTTGCGAAGGTTTTTAATGAAATCATGAGTGAAATCACGATAATTTCTTTTTTCTCGTGATTATATAGTCGTTACTTATCTAATTATGAATTATATTTACATGTAAATGATTTTACAACGTGATAAGCACAATTTAAAACATATTTTTCAGAATCACTTTTATGCTTTCTTTGATATAATTTTAAAAGAAAAATCATGTAGTCAGTTGTAGTTAGGAGGATATCTTTGTATATCGCAACACTTTCATAGAAAAGCCAATTTTAGCGTTTCTTAGAACAATTAAGCGATTAGTGCTACGGTTTCTACACTACATAAATTTTAATGTTAAGAAATGGACTGCGAACAGAGGTATGGTATTTGTATTAGCAACACATTCATATTCAGAAAAATATCAAAAATTTGATTGACTAGCTAACCAGCAACTTTTAAGAACTATTTTTTTAAAGTTGCTGGAAAATCTTTTTATTTCCACCTCTTTCAAATGCGTCTCCAGTAAATCTACTGGCCTACTATACGATGCTGCTTACTCAGACAGGATTTAGTGATAATAATAATTTGGTATTATTATTATCACTAAATCCTGTCCACCTTAAGAGACTCACGTTAGGCGGCTGAATCAAGGACCGGAGCAGAAGGTGCAAAAGGCATGCCTCCTAGACATGGCACGTATGTATAGTTAGGAGGTTAGTGTCTTTGGAGACCTTAACACCGTTTGCTTAGCCCCTGTACTCGAAGTCGGTGGTCTACTATATTTTATATTTTTTAATATATTTTATATGTGCATTTAAAAATTTAATGAATATGTTATTTATTATATAGTCCCAAACTAAGCAGAGGTTTTACTAGATAACTGATATAAATACATTTATACTTTTTATTGTAAATACATACATATAGCTAGAAAAAACCCAAACTCCGAAACATATATTTGCAGATCATACCAACATTTGATCCGACGCGGAAACCGAGACCTCGAGCACAGCAGTCGGTTACAATACCACAGTGTCAGCGAGGCAGTAAAAAATAATAATTGCTTCAACTTCCACTCGATGTCCTTACATTCTATGTAAATAAAAGTGAATCACAAAAATGTATGCACGCGCATAACTTTTGATCGGCTGCGCCAAATTGTATAATTCTTCTTTTATGTATTTCTTGTTGTCAGGATAAGGTTTGTATAGAAGAAAACTAAAACATAACCGGAAATGTTAAATGTAAATTTTCTTAATCCACTTAGCCCACTTAGACCACTATACACTGCGGCCTTGCGAGAAGTCGAAGCGGGCTTTAATACTAAAAGGAGAAATTAGACAATATTCCAGGAAATAAACATAGCTAGCAAATTAAACTGGGTCAGCTAATTTTTAATAAACAAGATTAGTAGTTTTCTATTCAGTTAGGTCTTATTTATTACAACTATATTCATTTGCATACAAATTTATGTATTACACATTTGGAAATTATAAAAAGCCTAAGCTTCCATCAGTCATTAAATCGATGTGACAATCGATTCACCCAATGCGCACATCGTAGGAGTTTTAATCGAATACATAATGTCATTCATTCGTGACGCGTTGTCCTTGTTTTGCTCAACTTTACGTGACGACGTGACGATGACGATGACGTCATTAAAGCTCCATTAGTTGTCACTTTGATCGTAATTGTATTGACCACCTACTTACAGTGTGTGGGTCATACAATAAAGCAAATAAAATGTAGACCTACACACCTCTGCCTACGACTTTACAGGTATATAGCTGTAGTTATATTTTTCTAAATGTAGCAGCTGGCAAAATAACTCTACTGTGCTTGATGGCAAGCAGCAAGCGAGCTGATAGAAACATCATGAGTAGAATCGCCGTACTTAACAATCAATAGAATTTTTCAAACAAAAAAATTATAACAAAAATATGAAAAGCGCGTTTAAACCGTTGGAGAGACACGCTTCGGTATGAATGGGCCGGAGTGATATTACAGCCTCACAGAAAAACTAGTATGAAAAAGCTCTTGTGCAGTATTTCACCGAGTGAATGAGGATACCGGAGACCTATAATCCAAGCCCTACTCCCATCCCTCTCCCCACACCCCAAACGAGCACACATATCGCTTACCATCAAGCGATAAGTCTGCTCGCATGCACACTATTTCATAAAAAAATCGTAGGTATACCTGAATTCTTAAACCTAAGTATATTAAATATCGTATACTTATACCGGATGTATACCCTTCTAAAAAGAGACTTTTCCAAATCGATTCGTAAACAACAGGGTTCAAAATAAAGAGTGGCAGTGAGTAATTATATTTTTAACAGCAATTTTAGATGCTTAATAAAAAAAAGCTACTTGTACTACGCAACATATGTATTAAGTATATATACAGTGATATATGTTTTAAGCCAGTGTTATTAAAGAAATCTCATCCTTTTACTTCGTTCAGTTCTTCCAAATTTTTGAAGTGAAAGCTTTTTAGTGACGTTGTGCACTATTTTATGATGAATAAAAAGTGTTAACCTCGCATCAGGACACGTAACCTGATCGAAAATTCGTAAGACGGAGGGAGAGTAGACCATAAAGTGTCATGCTTGTGTACGAAACCGTGTATTCAACATTAAACTACACACACAAAAACAAAATGCTTTTATATTGTTCAACTGCCACGATGGCGCAGTGGTATGCAACTGCTGTTCTTGAGGTCTCGGGTTCGAACCCCGGGTCAGACCAAATGTTTGTATGATCTAAAAATATGTGGGTGTTTTTTATGTATAATGTGTACGTATTTCCAAAAAAATGTATATATGTATTTATATCTGTTATCGAGTACCCATAACACAAGCTCTGCTAAACTTGAGACTAAATAGCGGTGTGTGTATTGTTCGAAACATTTCGTTTACATTAATTTATTAGAACACATTCTCCATCATACATAATACTGCACCTGTAATCTCCAGTTCAAAGGTTGCTATTAATAGCTGATTTCTTCATCCATATACTTTATAATATTTGACTTTCTATATTATAGCTAATAAACGTCAAATTTATGTACTAATATGCCTATGAATTAGTTATGTATAGATAATTAACGTTTTAAACCGGATCCATAACATTTACACTTAATGGTATCATCACATTTGTGTCGAAGCGAGATTTGAACATACATATATATATGTGAAAGAGATGATGTGCAATGTTTATTTGTAGTTTTACCTAGTTTGAATGATTATATTTACTTTTTTATGGAATTAGGGGCAAAGGAGCAGATGCGTTGCCTGATGGTATGTGACTACCGCCGCCCATGGACACCCACAACACCAGAGATGTCACAAGTGCGTTGCCGACCTTTGGGGAATGGGGAGGGGTTGGGGTATAGGCCTCCGATTTCCTCACTCAGTCGGTGAAACACAGCGTAAGCGTTGTTTCACAACGGTTTTCTGCGAGGCCGTGGTATCATTCCGGTTGAGCCAGTACATTCGTGCCGAAGCGTGGCTCTCCCACGTAATAAACTTCAGGTCATTGTTGAATCTTTCTATAGTTGAATAGTTGATGTTAGTTTTGCTCGAATAGTTGCTGTCTTCATCAAAATAGATGTACACTTTCTTGATTTCGTAATTGACTATTACACGCACTTAGTTCACGACTTGGTCCTTTAGGGAATTAAAATTACTACACGGTTGCTCTGGTGGTTTAATCGGTCCACACGCCGCTTTCTAGTGTTGTGGCGTCGTCACCCCACAAGGACATCATAAAATATATTATGTTCTCTTAGCCAATTACGGCCGAGGCGACCAATCTCAACGGAGACAAGCCAGAGTGTGCGCATGAATGTGCATGAATGTGCGCGTGTGATGGGACGGTTAATCGAAACGACCGGGAGAGAGATCAGGCGCAGGACCGACAGGTTCACGTGCTCTCCTAGGCACGGAGGTTCAAACACCAACTCTTTTTTTTAATGTTATGGGGGGCAAACGAGCAGACGTGTCGCCTGATGATAAACGATTACCGCCCCCCATGGACACCCGCTGTTTCACACCGGTTTTCTGTGAGGACTTCCGAACTCAGAGCTGTAATTAAGTATTTCTATTGTGGAGGAACGGGCCACATGTCCCTCCAACACAAAGGGAGGATCCTCCGACCAGGCGAGGTGATCATGCCTGGCAGGCCACTGCCCAACGGTTGATGTTGGGAAGTTGTATATATATGTTAATCGGCGCGAGAACTTCTATGGCGCGATTTAGGATTGGTAGTTTCTTAGTTTTCTTCGTTGCTCCGTAGTTCGATGTTTCTTCGGTAGATGGCGCTGTCCTATATTTTTTATGTTGTTGCGCTGTATGTGGAAGTCGCCACATCACTCCCCTCCAAGACCGGAGGTTGATATCTGGATGAGTCAGCTGTCTGTGCTCTGTTGCGGAGCTTGCCAGTGCCAGGAGTGAGTAGTTCCAGTGAGTCGGAACTGAGTGCCGCAAGTTCCAGTGAGTCGGAACTGAATGCCGCTAGTCCCAGTGAGTCGGGGCTGTAGTCCGCAGATCCCAGTGAGTCGGGATGAGATGCGGTGCGCGGTGCTGCGGTGAGATCCCCTGTGAGTCGGGGCGGTTGCTGCGTAGTGGCTGGCTGCTGCATAGACGGGAGAGAAATGCTCTGCTTACATGGACCGTAGTTGCAGTGTGCTGTGCCTAGACGCTGTTGAGGCCGTAGGGGCTACCAGGCTGGAGCGGTCGCATCCTGCGTGTGGTGTATCCCTGTCGAGGCCGAAGTTGCTGGCTAGCTGAGACTTGCTGTGGGAGTGAACATGATGGTGGCGCGCTGATTGTTGATCTGCTTCCTTCAAAGGCTGCTTCCAATCACGTCGGGGGTCACCACTGTGGGGCCACTGCCCAACGGTTGATGTTGGGAAGTTGTATATATACGTTAATCGGCGCGAGAACTTCTATGGCGCGATTTAGGATTGGTAGTTTCTTAGTTTTCTTCGTTGCTCCGTAGTTCGATGTTTCTTCGGTAGATGGCGCTGTCCTATATTTTTTATGTTGTTGCGCTGTATGTGGAAGTCGCCACACTATAATCAGAAATATACAATAACACTTTTGGCCCGACCCGCTATTCGAACCCGAGACCTTACGATTGGCAGTCGCATATGTCTACCGCTATACCAATGAGGCAATCAAATAGTATAAAATATATATGAAGTAATATTCAGAAAGTTACCCTATTAGGACCGAGCAGATGATAAATACATGTGTGTATCCCCCTGTAAAGCTCTATAACGACCCTGTATATTTTACTTTTAAAAAAGATTACAAAACACACTTTAAAAAATAGGTCTCTAAATCACAGATACAGAAAAAAATTAGGAGTAATGCATATGAATGTAGTACTATAGCTACAAATATTAGGCTCACTTCAAACTTCAGTTGGATTGTACAGTTAAATGAGATGTTAACTCCTCAACGTTTCCTTGCAGGCAAACACACAATGATCCAAAACAGTATTGTGATACATAAAGTCCTTGGGAGTTGTTTCACAGCGGGGCACCACGTGACAGCTTGATACGAATCTCTCGTTAGCTCTTGATTACCGACACTATAAAACTGACAGACGATAGGGTTGACTTACGATCGCTATAACATTAAAATGAAAGGTAGATTTTTGTTTTAACAGTATACAAAGTTACTTAAGCAATTATATTTCCTTTTAAACTTTATAAAAAAAATATTTTTTAAGTATCGTTTACTTACCGAAAAACTTTACCAATTATCAAGTTTAATTTTTAAATCGCTCATAGCTCGTAGGCGCTCATAGCCCGGTTGCACTCGGTGATTAGAAACAATCAGCGAGGGCAAACAACGACGGCGCGGTCACTACCTGGATGGGTGATCGCTGGTGGCATGATACCACGATTCACATCACTCACACGTGTACGTACGTACACGTCACAGGATAACAATCGTGAAGTTTAGTTGGAGGCCTTTGGGTGGCTTGAATACCTCCAAAGGCAAGATTACGTAGCCGCAACGTTGCCTTGCGAGTCCCCAACCCGCAGTTGGCCAGCGTGGGGACGTATGGCCTTAACCCTCTCCTGAGAGGAGACCCGAGCCCAGCAGTGGGACATTATGGGTTGTTGATTGATGATGAATTTCTAAATCGGGTGTCTCATTTGTAAGTGGTAAATAATATACCGGTGGTAAAATAAACAAAAATACACATTCAAATTATGTATGCCTTTGTTTGTCAATAAGTACTGGCTATATATAATACCTAGAAAATACTACAAATATTCATTTTGGGACAAGATATTACTTTTTTCATGAATATTTTATTTTTAAGTATGTCATATCTTCCCTACCATTCAATTAAAAGGGGAATAACATCAACAGCCTTTGATAGTCCACTGCCGGACGTAGGCTGTATTCTGCCTCAGAATTAATGTTTAAAGCATTTTCTAAAATAGTATGAAGATGATCACTAAAAGTATTTCATTTATTTATAATACTAATTTACCACCTAAAAAACTACTTGATCAAAATTAAAAGTACTGATTATAAAAACTTAATGGCATTTAAAAAAAACATGGTTACAAGCTCGCGTTTGTTTCAAAGTTTCGGTTTCGGCCGAAACCGAGAGCACGGCCGAAGTTCGGTTTTGGTTTCGGCTGAAAAAATTTTCGTTTGGACACTATTAACATCTTAATGGTTACAAACAAAAATCAAATCAAAGTTGAATGTCGTTGAAAACGTCGAACTCTCAAAATATTAGAAATCCGGAATCATTGACACCATTCATCCCGAAGGAAATTTCAAAATCTGTTGTTCTAATACACACTAACAAAGAAGCGTGACAACCCTAATTTCCAGTGCTGCAATATTTCGAGTTCGTGCGAATCGTCGTCGACGAATTTTCCGTCACGATCACCCTTTAGATTTGAATCTACTGGGAACCATCACCCGACGTTGGATGTTAACTTCTCCGAATTTTATGCACTGTTACTTCATTACATGTGATAGAACTGTAGACTTAGACATTTTTTTTTAATCAGGATACAAATTATTAACACATCTTAAACATACATCTCGACTTACTTTATAAATTCTTCCGCTCGTAAATAATATTGGAGAGCCACGCTTCGGCACGAATGGGCCTGTTCGATTAGAGTAATACCACGGTCTTACAGAAAACCAGTGGGAAACAGCGCTAGCGCTATTTTTCTCTGTGTGAATGATCATACCGGAGGCCCATAACCCAACCCCTCCCAAATCCTCGTCCCCATCACCCAAAGGCGGACAACGCACTCTTGACACCTCTGGTGCCGCTTACCATCAGGCGACACGTTCACTCGTTTGGCCCCTATACTTTAAAAAAATGTACAGACATGTAATGCATTTTGCTATTCAAAATAATATACGAAATGGAAAAAAAACAATTTTTACACATGATAAATTAGTTGTTAGCTTTGAACAAAATCAACAACACTTTAAAAAGCTTTTATAAAAGAAAAATTGTTCTCATAGTTACCGCTAAACTCAAACTATCGGTTCAAACGAAACCTATAAGCGTTGATATCCGCTTCACTTCCTCGAAGACACAATCGCTCTTACACAAGTTGGCCAAAGACTAGTGAAAGGACTGTTTAATGACCATAATTCCACAGCTGAAACTAAAGCCGTGTATCCCTTCGTGACTACGTTTCTATAATAAACCAGGAAACGGTTAACTAGAAAGTCTAGTAAACTAGTATACATTCAGGAAAAGTCACATATATTTGGTTGGAAGTAGGCGGAATTTGAATTTTGTCGGTGATTAATTTTATAATCTGTAAAATTAAGATGGCGGTTTTCCTAGTTTTCCAATTGAAAATTTATAAAATAGATAGATTTTCTGTTGATAGACAATAAAATAGTTTGATGTTTCCATGATATTCGATATTTTATAAAGTAGAAAGTTTATTGAATTTGATTTTAGTTTCGACTTTTAGGAAATATTTAGACCCCGAAGCGGTAAACGGACGCAAACTCAGAAACCACATACATAATTATATATTCACTTGCACATAATATACATAGAAGTAGGATCTTAACCGTATCTGATTTGTCGATTTTGGCGTGAAACCTTGTCTTTTGACATCCAAATGTTATTGTGATCCAATAAATTTCCAAAGAATATATCGTTTAGAAGTTTAATGAAGTTAATTTGACTTGACAGTTAATTAGCATACTTGAATAGTTAAAGAACAGCAAACGATCAAGCCAGCTGTCTACCTGGTCAACTAATATTGATCACATAGTTTAAATTTCCCTTCTGAAAGTTTATTAAATTATGTACTAACATTATATGATGTTGATGAAGCGTGGATTGCAGGCTGTTATTTGAAGTCTAGATAGCTAAAGCTTAGTCTCCTTAGACAGGCTACCGGTTTTATTATATTTCTTTGTTTATAGAAATAAAATAAAGTTGTCAAAACTAGGGTAATGCTTTAGTAAATATGTTGTCCTGACCCTACTCTACCTAATGAAAAGCATGACCAGAATCCAAAAGTGGAGGTCACCATACTCATTACAAATGTATACAATGCAACAAAACAGCACGGTGTCCTACACTGGTGGCCCATTGAGATGTTTTTGCATCATTGGGCCATTAGTCTCGTACTTGCCAACTACACTCGATATCTTGCTATCATTTTACGTTGGTCGTCTGTGTGTTTGGAGAGTAATGGTAAATTATACCATTAGTAGAACCATATGCGCACCCTACGTTACAATGGACCGACAACTTTAGCAAGCCCAAAATCTGGATGGTTGGTTCCATAGGGGTGGCCTTCCTCTTGATCTGAAAGACCTTAACGTTACGTTGTTCTCTTTAAAAAAGAAATGTTAATAAAATTCGTAAAATACAAATCAGTTACCGGCTATGCTCCAATAGTAGTAAAGACGAGCTTCTAGATATTTTTTTCTTCCGAGAAAATTAATTAAGAAAAGAAAAATATTGTAAAAATACATACAAAAAAGAATAATATTTATCCCGCAATCGTCAAACAGATTCTTTAACCAATATCACGTACGCATTGGAAACCATATCCAAGAAAGCACTTTCTAATGAACAAATATTTAATACATTCTATAATTGGAACACAGGAACAAATTTAATGGCTTCAAATTAAAATGTTCCAAGTATGGTTGAAAATTTAAAGTCATGTTTCGAAACGAAAGGAAGGAACCAATTAGTATATTACTAATTTAGTCAGAATATGCACTTTAATGACATTTGTCTATGACATTTCTCACGCTTTAAAGGTGATTAAACCGTGCTGTGTTTAATCTCCTGTTCATTTATTCAATTTGTAAGACGAGTTGGTATTCTAGTTAGAGACATGCAAACAATATTTGTTCATGTCATATTATTGTATTGGAGTAATGTCATTTTAATGTAAAATTGTTTTTTTAAGTTTTAATTTTAGGCAAATGGTATTAAGGGATGGCTAATATAGACAAATAGACCTAAACAATTCGACTTTTCCCTCCTTTGCTATGCAGTTAACACCTGGAAGAAACTACAGTGCACGTGTTTACCTCGTACTTTAGTTCCGAGGCCTTTGGGCCTGAAATAGCATCTCACTAGGCCACCATGCTGCAGTGTATACTTTCGCAATGAGGATGGGCACCCTCTTGGGTTCTACACTCAGTCAGGCTGAAAAGAGTCATTTAGGCAGTTAGATACATAAAATAAAAGGTTATTTGTTCGTAACCGTCTTAGACTAGTAGTAATTTTATAATGAACATCATGTATTCTTGGTTACCGTGATAAGGGCTCTACCTATGTTGGGATCAAGCTTAATAAAAACGTACGTTCAAGTTTATCAATATTAACAGCCTATCACAATCCATTGCTCAAAATATGCCTTTCCTTAGAAATCAGCTATAAATTAATCATTATCTATAAATCCCTTCTTTCCGTCACTAGTATTACAACTCCGAATTAGTAGTAGATGATATAATCGAAAACTATACTGCAAGTACTGACCCAATTACAAGAACAGCTAGTGTAATTATAGGATTTAAAACGACTGCTACTTATTTCCAAAGATAATACTTTGTTACAAATATTGACATTTATAAAATGTCCCTGTAATTAAACTGGGTATATTTCGAACTGAGCTGGACATTAATTCTGTAGAGCGTACCGGCAGGCTAATTACGATTAACGACTCACGCTTTACCAATAATATTTCATAACATTTCGTGGTTTATAACTTGTGAATAATATAGACACAATAGATAAATTAAACTTGTAACAAACAACTTTGATGATGTCATTAAAGGTTGTCCATTCATTAAATGTTTTTATTGTAACCGAGGTTTATGGTAATCAAATGAATTGTTTGTCAAAATTGTTTGAAAATGAAGCCAATGACAAATAATATACAGCACATACTTAAATACATTTTTGTTTCAACTCTTAATAGAGAGAAATAAACTTCATCATAATTACGTAATCACTAAGGCATCAAATCTACTTATCTACGACTGACTTGAGGTTAAGTCATTATTGTGGTATTCAATAAAACCTCGTATCTAACTTAATTACGACAATTTTTATTTACCCTATATTATTATATATATTTAATTTTTGTATGTTTAAGTTGATTTTTTTGCTGTCCGGTTTTAAATAAATTTATAAAAAATATTCAATAATTTAAACCTCTTATTGAAGTCGAGGCTTGTGTCTAGTAATGAATTATTAAAGGTCGTTGTTGATAATGACGGTTATTCTATTACTAAGTATTGGTCTGAGAATTAAATGCTTTACCGAATAGACTGAGATCTATAATATATATATTATGAATTTTAGCAATTTTATACGGTTTACGCATGCACATTGTGAGTGCATATTATGCTGAGCTTCTTTTATTTCACATTCAAAATAACTACTCCTCAATACACAAATAAAAACTGGCTGTTGGAATGAAACCTTATTGTAAGCTATTAACTTACATTAAGTTAACTGACAATATAAATAAAATTCCAGTCACTATCTCCACTCTAAACGCACATGTAAACGCAGCACAAAAAATCAAAGTGCATACATATCGAAATGCTTTTGACGTTGATAAGTGCAACCCACGCACTGGCAGCTCTTTATATTTTGACAGCCAAGTAAATGTGGGCATATTTACAAAAGCAAATAAACACATTTGATGTCTCTGAGTTTCAAATGTTGGTACTATTTTCGTGAAAGTTGATACATAAAACAAACTTTCTAACTTATTACGAGAAGTTTTATCTTCAGATAAGAGATTCACATACTTGTACAAGGTTTTGCTTTTTCCCCCAAAATATGACTAACGGTAATACGAGACTGAAAAGTGTGATAAAACCCTCTCCTCTTTGTATATACTGATGTCGTCTATACTGGTCTTTAGGAACGCCTTGCCTATTGTTATGTATCAGTGGCTTCTAAGAATTTGTAATGGCCTATTCATTCGCAACTCTTGAAAGCTCTATACCGTACACATATGATATAATATATTTTATTGAGCAACAATTATAAAGGACACTTATACATACTATGAATATAATACATAGAGGTTTTATTTTTAACCAAAGATATTATTGTTGATGACTGCACAGAAGAATCAACGCGATCAATAGACATTACATGACTCTGAAACTCATTTTTAAGGGCATAATAAGGTTTCACTTCCCAAGGTCATTGGCTGACTCTGACACACTGTCAGGCTATGACTTAGGTCCGAAAAGTTAGCAAAACAAGGGAAACTTAAAAAATATCTGTCTGTCTAATGTTTACACGCCTGCGAGGACTTGGAAGGCGCTCACAAACTACAATGCGTCACAAACTACAATGCTTAACAAACTACAATGCTTCACAAACTCTCGTGTTTTACACGCCTGTGAGGACTTGGCAGTCACTCAAAAACTACAAACACTCGCGCACGCTTCCTTCGATTTGTGTTAAAAAACCGACACCGACTCGGGTCGGCAACAAACTATCACAACATCAGACAACCCAAGCCAAACAGCCCGTTTACACGCTTGTATGTGTGTAGGGTTGTCGAGGCGTATGCGTATAAACGCACCATCAGAGCCTCACAGATTCATATTTACAAATATAATTCTTGCTCTAGGAGTCTCAATATCCAGCAATTTCCATAATCATAATGACCAATAACTTCGTCATAATAAAATAAACATAAGTACCAGTACACCAACTTAAACCCACGCGAAGATTCGACCCTTATCTTACTCATGTAATAGTGATATGTAATCATAAAATCAGATAGGTCCAATCGAATGATTTCCATATGCAATTGGTACCGGCTCTGCATGCGTTTGCGCAGCCGTAAATCTCTCAAACGCTGTATAAACCGATATATCATTCAGACGGGAAGATCTATAGCTTGTGAGGATTTCCATCTTTCAATAGGTATTGGAAACTGAGCTCAGTTATGAGGGCCGTAAGTGTTGGGTAGAAACTGATTGATTAAATAGAGTTACCAAAACTACTATAGATACATTGGAACTTGAATCCATTATATTATATTACATCCCATTTAAATATACCCTTCTTTATACCCCGACTGCGAAAGAAGGAGGGTTATGTTTTTCGAGTATTTGTATGATTGTATATTTCTTAGGCATGTCTTGGAGCCTAAACGGCTTACCGCATTTTTATGTGAGGGGTGTCAATAGATTTGCCTCAGTCTTTAGAGTGACACTGGGTTCAACAAAATAAATAAAAAAATCAAAATGAAGGATTTTTGGACTCAGAAATTAATCTAAAAAATGTTTTCAAAGTACATCGAGTGTGGTATCAAAGTAAAGAATATTAACGGTGATTACAAATATAAAAAGGTATCTAACTTATATATTTTATATATGATATTGACGCAGTCGGATTTTATTTATTTAATAATTCTTTACTAGTTTTACTAAGGTTTTGTCCTACGTATACCACTCTGACTAGGTATATCAAACGGACGCGAATGACAATGGTTCTTACATTTTTGTAAGTTGAATCTGTAGGATATCTTAATGTCCATTATATTCTTTAGTATCGTTCCATTATTAAATTGCCCTATGATTGAAATAAATATTATTTCATCGATTTAAGAGAAGTATGTTTTACGCTATTTGACAAAGTCTGATCTTCTTTTTTCTATTGCCTAGGTACCTGAACCGTTGAGGAAACTCGTCTGTGTTCGTGAGTGATATAATCATATTAAACTAAACAAATAAAGATCAATAACAAAATGGTTGTACGGTTGTGGTCTAATTTCAAAGCTTTGCTTAACTAAGAGATATATAGTGATACTTAAGGTTAACGTGCGGTTTCGTAATTGAACTCTCTAACGTTCCGTATTCTCTATATATCTAAACCAAGACCTTTTCAAATAATAATCTCTCCAAGAAAACAATACTTTTTACTGAATATTTTTTTCGGATCTTCGTTCTCCTCAGTCATAATCAAACAAGTAGTATTGTAAAATGTAATTTTTTTTATTTTCTTATATTAGTAGAAATATTTCCCGTTGTATTTCTGCATCATCACTCTCATTTTTCAGAAGATGTATTTCCAGTTTTACATCGCGTGTTAAATCTGTCTATATACTTTTTTCTATTTTAATAATAACTCAAGCACTCTCAATGAGAAGCTGTAAGCTCTAGGTAGCTGGTTTTAGGCTCCAATTAGTCTAAGTCCCATAAACAAACTACCAACAACCCATAATGCTCGGGTCTCCTCTCAGGAGAGGGTTAAGGCCAAGCGTCCTTAAACTCCTTAAACCAATTAAGGTTCTTCAATTATTATTCCAGTAAACAGATAATTAAACATCTGGAATATTACTCAATTACTTCGAGTCATTGACAAACTGGGCATTTTACGTAATAACCCCAGGAATTTGAAAGATATTTTTGATTCTTAAGCTAAAAAAAACTGAATTTTATTCCATTGGTAATAAGATTCACAATATGTATTCAAATATCACATTGACGACTGAATCCTTTTCCCATCATTGCCACGTAATTACTCCAAATATAAAAACTAACTAGTACCCAACATCATCATTACTCTAACTAGCGTGGGAGTGAGTGATCCGATAAAAACTCCCGAGATAGAAAGAGATGAGCAAAATAATTTCTAGAAGGCAGGAGCTATGTATGGCGTTGACTATTCAGAATGGTAATGTAGTTATTAATTGTAGCAATTAATTTGACGTGAGCATTCATTAACCGCGACCTGGGATCAAATTGTTGATGGTCTTTTTTTGTCATATCCTATGGGAAACATTAATATGTCAGACATTTCATCCATGTGCTAATTAGTTAGGAAATCACTCATTTAACGATCTTTTTGTACAAGTCTGATAGCTTACGTGTAAGACTATGTGATGTCGGAAACAACTCACTTTTTTCAGAAAATAAATTATGTATTCAAATGGGGTAGAAACACATTTTAAGTTAGTATAAGAAAAACGGATAGGGTGACGGAGTTAGGTAAGCGGTAATACCATAAGTTGTGTATGGAAACAGGATGCAACAATAGGATCCTGATAGGACCTGAATCATATACCAACATGACCCTTCTATAATTGTAGAAGGCAAATCTAAGGGCCAAAACATTATCGACAATGAAAAAATTCCATACCGAATCAAATACTATTTTAGAACACAATAATTACATCTATTTTTCGATTGTAACGACGAAATATTATGGTATTATTACGCAACTGTGTATCTACCGATTCGAATTGAGTATCAAACCATAGCAAACATCAATTTCCGTGCTTACATGGAAATAACAATATATGTATATTGTACAAATTTCACTTCCTACCATTGGTTATAAAACAGTCGATATGGACAAATACATGTTTTTGGTATTAGTGAGATTATATTGATGCTAATATAAATCATGATTGAGGTACATCTTTTTACCTGACTACGAAAGACGAAAGACAGCCCTCCTGGTTATGTTTTTCAATTGAATGTGTGTATGTGTGTCTATTTCTTTAGCACGCCCTAGAGTCTAAACGGTTTGTTGTATTTTTATGTGAGCGGGGTCAATAGATTCGTATGAGCGAATGGTATATTATGGTGCTTCCACTAAAAACCACCCCGACTGGCCAGTATTTACCGTTTGAAGTATATTCCCAAATATATGAAAAGTATGCTGGTGTTCATAAATAATGGAATTCTGAGGAAACATCCAACTAAATCGAAAACCTTCGATTTATTTCATTTATTTCATTTATTCATGGGAATTAATCCAATAATTTACTTAGAGACAAACTTAGTAACACTACCTGGTGGTGTACGATTGCAAAGTACTGTATTTGCTATAAAGCAACTTTACAACCATAATTAACTACCTCGTTTGTTCTACCAACTCCTTTCTATCGTTATCTACTCGAAAAACAGAACATCGATTACATTTACATCGATTCTGGAAACTCAGCTGTATAGAAGGTTATCGTATTCGATTATCGTTTTTCGTGGAACTTTCTTTAATTCTAATATCTACTGAAGGTATTATAAAGTATTAAAAAAATTATTGATTAGATGAAAATTAACTTCGTATCATGTCCATAAGCTTATGGACATGTGTTCCGTATTTTAATTGCAAATAATTATGTGTTGAAGTGGTTCTTATAATAACAAATATTTTGTGAATGGCACTACTTTACTATATAGTATATCTATATAATACTGGATTTCTATAAAGCCGTTGCATCAATCCAGTCCAGGCCCAATGATGTATGAATGCAATCAACCGCCCGAGTGCGTTGTTACATTACCGGCATTCCCGATGAATATCGTGACCACTACTCTTGGATTCTGTACATGCTTTCATTTATAAAAATATCAAACCAGCCTATATTATTATTTGCCTAAACATTGCTCGCCCACGAACAAAATAGGACTTATTTGTTGTGTAAGGAACGGGACTTATTCGCGATAAAATTATTTTAAATGTGACTATACCTTCCACTTCCAAGACCTTTATACGTGTATGTGTTCTGAACGAAAAAAGAATTTAAAAAAGACGTATCTAAGGATTATGTTTTTAGTTCCAAAAGGATTACCAATTTTAATCTTTGTATCATTTTCTATTGAGGCCTTGTGATGTTCTTATTGAGCTTTTTATAGATCCTAAGCAGTGTTGTCATTATAAAATACAACATTGGAAAGCAAAAATGAAATGATCAAATCCACAAACTGGCAAAATTAAATAATTGATGCTAAACCATCCATAACAACGTGGTGATCTTTCTAGAAAAACTCTTTAATTATCATAATTAGAAATCCTCTTTCTTCACAATTATAGAAACGACCTTTCTCAATACGTATACAGTTAATTTTGGACAGTTACATAATTGATATTATTAATTTCCATTTTATGGATTGAATTGCATTTTTTTATGTAATGAGGGCAAACGAGCATACGTATCGCCTGATGATAAGAGATTATCGCCGTCCATTGACACCCACAACACCAGAGGCGTCACAAGTGCGTTGCCGGCGTTTAGGGGATGGGAAGGGGGATGGTGGAAGGGGTTGGGGTATGGGCCTCTGGTATCCTCACTCACTCGGTGAAACACATCGCACGCACCGGTTTTCTTTAAGGCCGTGGTATCACTCCGTTCTAGCTGGCCCATTCATACCGAAGCGTAGCTCTACCACGGTATGCATTTCTATATGACACTATTTCATAACGGATACTTTTTAGATATAACTATTTTGTTTCAAGACAGGCCAATTACTTATTTAACCGTATATTTAACACATTTGCGTACAGCTAAACGTAAATATTTTCTGTTACTTTGATTTTTCATTAGTTTTTCATCAAAAAACCACGAATACGTTACTAAACAATAATAATATTTTATTTTTGTACTTTAAAATACTTATTTTGAGCAAATACAAAGAACTTTCAACTGCAATATCAACAATCGCCGTTTCATTTCCTATTAAGAGCCAAATATTTGCTGTAGTAAATAAAATATGTAGATTTTCCGAAGGAATCCGTACTAATATTATAATTTCGAAGGTAACTCTATAACAAACCACTGCACCGATTTAAATTAAATTTGGCAAAAGGATACTTCGATTCTTCAAGTAGAACAGGCTACTCTTTACTGCTACACCGACAAGCATGCAGACAAAGCAAGTATTTTTTTGTGATTCGACTAAATCTAAAACAAAGAAAACTTCATAAAAATAAATGAACAAAAGTTGACGATTATTGCCACTCTGGCTGCTTGCTATTGACTCGAAAAGTGACAGTCATAGCTACTAATGGATATTTTTTATTGATCCTTGTTTCCTGGCGGCACTACAAAGTGATGAAGGTGCGATCTGAACATCTCTAAGCAACCATTCCCATTCGTTTTATGATATGTTATAGTAATATTCTGTTTCTTCTGTTCATCCCATAGGCGTCGTAAATGGCGACTAAGGAAACATTGTGGGAGAGCCACGCTTCGGTATGCATGGACCGGTTCGACCGGAGTGATACCACAGCCTCACAGAAAACCGGTGTGCGTTGATATCGGAGTGTTTGAGGATAACGGAGGCCCACACTCCAACCCTTATCCCTATCCCCCTCCTCATTCCCCTAAGGCTGGCAACGCTCTTGTGACGTCTCTGGTGTTGCGGGTTGCTTACCACCAGGCGCTACGTATGCTCGTTTACCCGCTATTCCATAAAAAAAACAAACCACGCAAGACAATATCACTGCAAAAAGAAGGATCCCTTGCAACAAACCCTATACTCATTCGTCTGGTCAGGATGGTACAGTAGGCCAAAAACTCCTTTTGAAGGAGAGAATTATATACAGCAGTGGATTATTAAAAATAATTGGCAAGGAATGAGCTGAGCCATAGCTAAAAAATATTTTCATCAACAACCCTTAGTAGTCCACTGTTGGGGATAGTATGCCATGCTGGACGAACGGGTCGTCATTATCATTAAGGTACCTGCTCTAAAGCAATTTTTCCTAAAATATAGATTTTTTAATGCTTTCTACAAAAACGAACCTTAATCCTTCAAAAGAAAAAAAAATTATGCTATAGAACTGTTCTGTAGAACTCACCATTTAACAAATATTTGTGTGGTTATCACCTATTTGAGTTTACATGTAATTTTCAATAGCAAATATTCCGCATTAGTCAGCGTGACGCCGGCAGTATGTAGTGTGTCGTTTTTACTATTTCAAACCTTACATGGAACTCCAAACAACATAACATCCACGTGTTATCTTATCACACTGTATTCTAAGAAAGACACACAAAACATGATTATTACGTCTCACTAACCTAAATAACCGAAAATATTCGAAAACGCCGACCAAACATGTAATAACTCCAACTTTAAAGGCGTCTAACAAAAAAATAACAACTCAGGAATTGATGAGTTCTCAAAGAAAATTACTTTAATATCCCCACTGAGGCGTGACCCGAAACCCGTTTAGATGCAGCCAAGACAACCAGCATCTCTTAAAATTTAACACAGCCGACCTTAAGTCAATAGTCATAGAGAATAAATTCGTTTGCAAGGTTAATGAAGATAAAAGCAGATGTAACGTTGCGACAACGCTCGCAAATGGTTTTTTAGCTACAACCGATTTGCGTGAGTCAGCGTCCGTTCTGCCAGACATACCTGGTACCATGACACTGTAAAGTTAAAAATACCATGGAATTGTTATACGCTATACAATCGGAGGTAATTAACGTGATGAGAAATGTTGAGTTTCATGGTACAAGGTGAGTAAACAATTGAGCTGTCGGACAATTGCCACAGTCGACTATGCACGGTATGTTACAATACCGCGTTAAATCATAGGCTATTTTTTTAAATTTAATTAAAACCTAGATGAATGAACTTTATTTAGTATACAAAAAAACATGAGCTTACCAAAAGTTTTTGCCAACACGTGTTTGGTAAACCGGGGGGTGATGTACAAATTTATAACAAGTATATCTTGTTATAAATTTGTCTAAACAGAAATTTATGTCTTCATAATTTATAGCTACCTTTTCTTTCAGTATTCATTAGTCAATATTTTATGGCTTTATACTCGTAGTGGCGTAATGAATCGTGCAGCTCACTAACCGCTTATGGAATAAAATCACTTTCGACACGACTTAGCATCAAAGGCGTGGGCTAAAAGTCAACCAGCCCCGGGTAGCGTTGATTGTTAAATTACTTACACATATATATATATATATATATATATATATATATACCCACATAGATATATGAAAGGTTTTTCGAGAACCCCAAAGAAAGGCGTCTTCTTGCAAGAAAAACCAAGGGACTGGTACGCATTTATAATGAGAATTTTCACATCTAAACACTGAAAAGTTCAACCTTAAGCTACTTACTAAGCAAACAACATATTATACAGGCCAAAAAGCAGCTTTACTGTTTAGACCAGCAATGATATAATTTATGTAGAGTCTATTTAGTCCTTCGATGTCGTTGAATATGTTTTCCATTAAAATAATAGCTGAAAGCTTAACTGAGAGAGATTTTCCAAAAATTTTATTATTGCATATGGAATACACATATGGGATATACAATTATATGAATTACTAAACGTAGGTAACCTGAAACTAAACATATCCTTGGCTTTGTTTTATGAGAAGATACAAACAAAGCTACAAGTTCTTAAGACGGAATCACAGAAAGTGGTTAAAGGCATGATTTCTTCTCACACGTTCATTTTTTTATTGACCTAAACCAAAACCTCTACTCAGCCACAATTGCTGAGTCGAGTTTTCGATTCTTACCTTTCGTTTCGTTCATTTGGGATCGGTTTGACTAAACTAATTTAATGATCTTACACCTGCGTATGAGATATTTCAAGTCGACATTATTGTTATTATTTCTCTATGTTTCGAGAAAATATAGTGTAGGTACATAAATACAAAATATATTTATACATATATTGTTTCATAAAAGGTGTCTAACTGTAAATTCTATTAGTGTGATGTGTGTCGGCTTTGAACAAAAGCACGCGTGTAGGTATAATGTCAAAGATCATAATCGACCATAAAACAGGCCATAAAAACATTTTATTACAATAACAAGAGAAAAAACGTAAACCTGTTTGAAACTGGATCTAAAATTTGTTGTTTCCTAATTTTAACAATTGAAGTTTTTTAGCCGACACCATCGCCTAAAAAATTTATTTTTTTTAACAGATGTATAATCTATATATAAAAAAGAGGAAGGTGACTGGCTGACTAAGTTACTCAGATATCAGCGCAAAGCCCAAACCGCTGAACCTAGAATCCTGAAATTTGGGTTTTAAGTTTAAGTTTAGTCCTGTAGTAGTTTAAGTCCTGAGAGAGATTTTCATAATTCATGTATAGATATCTTTCTTTGTAAATACATATATATTATGCATAGAAAACACCCAAACTCGGAAACAAATGCCTGCAGAACATACAACAACGCAAAACAATGTATAATGTCTGTGGTGTTTGGTAGAACAATTTTAACTGTGAAAATATTTTTTTTTACAGTACAAGCTGTTAAACATCTAACTTAAAATTATTAGTATAATATAATAATTATTAATAAATATACTATAGGTAAAATATCACTCTGTCATTTAATAACATTAGAATTTCATTTTGTAGGGGTTTGATTTATACTGAAATATCATCGTTATCATTGATCTACCAAACACCACAGATATATATTTTAGACCATTTAATTTGCATACTCTTATTTGCAGTACAAAAGTAGCGAAAACATAAATACTTAAACTGTTAAACTTGCAAAGTTGTTATGCTGCCTAATGCCTACTAACTATGCCTCTAGTAATAACACTAGAAAGCTAGTAATTGTCACTGTTTATAACCAGTTCTTAGATTAGATTAGTTCTAGTTATATATTTTAAGCAACATACATAGCAGCATAGCAGTAAACGAATGTATTCCCGTTCCCTCTTAATCGAATATAATAACGGCTCCAAATATCTCACATACGGTTGATTCTGAACTAAGAAGTGCTTCTAATATTGTTATGTGCCTCTATATCAAGACGCTGATAGACATACTTATATATTTCTAGGTAAATTGGATTTAGACACAATATAAACGATAGCTCTCTTCACGTTATTATATAATTTTATCCTGGAAATCAAGTTTACGATATCTGGCTGCAGTTAGAATCTCTTACCACTAGAGCAAAATTCCAGAATAGTTTTAAAGTTGATCCAAAATTTATTTTCTTGCCTAATCATAAGGGTTCAATATTGAAGTGCCTCGGTGGCGCAGAGGTAGCATATGCGACTTCTGAGCTTAAGGTCTCGGGTTCGATTCCCGGGTCGGACCAAATGTTTGTATAATCTGCAAAATGTTCATTCGGAGTTTGGCTGTTTTCTATGTATAATAAGTATGTACTTACAAAAAATATATATAAGTATTTATTTCAGTTACCTATAATACTAGTTTTTTATAGTTTGGGACTAGATGGCGTTGTGTTTTATAATATGTCCAAAATATTAAATGTTTTTTTAATAATCGCTTATAAATTAAAATAACCCACATTGATGTTAAACATAAAGTCATAAGCCCCCTAAATAGAAGACAATAGTATTAATCATCTACAAGTTAATATCTTTGAATTATCTTTAAATCATAATTTAAATGGGTTACAGAAATGAGAGATTTTAAGGAGCAGCTTATTATCCGGATGAAGTTTAACCGAGCACAAGGGTTTGGAAAGCGTGGGATTAAATTATTTGATAATAAAATAATATCCAATTTTCATATTTACCCCCACTGGGAAGGACCGATGGAACCCACCGGGGAAAATTCCATTAATCCTACCCGTTGGTTTTTAAATTGAGAGACATTTTTGTTTAATTAATTATGTATTATGACTCAACCAATCTCCATAAATCTTCTTACCGAAATGTCACACAAAATCGAATTACATAATCACGGAAATGTCACTTAGTTGTGACAGTTAATAAATACCCTGTACTATGGAGAAAATACGTGATACAGAACATTGAAATTTGTTAGCCCCTTTAGGGGCTTGTTGCTAAGTGGTAACCTAGTAGGTAACATTACAAATTTGAGCAATCCTAGATATCTATAAGTGGTTGACCATTTAGCATATTGAGACCTCTCTGTGTCTCGGAGAGCACTTTAGTCCATCTGTCCCGACTGCCATACGAATGTCCATGGCAATCGGAGCCCTAAAAAAGATTGACAACAGTCTTTCTCCAGAACTTCGATATCACCTAGGTTTTGGAGGTCCAAGGCAGTCGAAGTACAGTCGTGTCGTAATAGATATAGAGCTGACTTTAATCTAGTCTGGGAAAGTGATCCACAAAATAAGAAAATTGATATAAAGACGGTCAGCGGCCATTGCCTTGAGAAGATGAAATATATTTCAAAATAATACAAATGCTGTGGTTTTGTTTCCTTACTAATGGAGGCTTTAATTATGAAGATGAAAGAAATATAAGAATACGATAGATTGGAGTAATTTACTGCTTTTCATTCCTTTTTTTGTGATTACGTCGTATTTTTGTGTTCGATTGGAAGAAAGTTTTAATAATACGGCTAGCTTTATTAGAACAGCTCAATAAATAGATGTTATTGCTAAACTGTCGAAACAGTTATTTATGTTCGAATATTGATAACTTGTGAAAACATCGATTTAATATTAAAAATGTGTGGTAGAAAAACCCTTTAGATAGTATAATAACGGTGATTTTAAAGAAAGGTTGTTATGAGTATCCATAATATAGGTATCTGCAGAAATCCCATGCATCCATATGAGAGTTCTTTTAAAGTAGGTATTTGGATGTTCTAATGGTATGATTTGTACGTAAATCGATAAAGTCATAATACCTTTGATTGCAAAATATGTATCATAAACCTTTGTCAATATAGTAGAAATAATCAGCTCGGTAGAGTGTAAATTTATAGGGTTGTTTTGTGTTTAAATAACTTGTCATTCTCTTTTTGATGATTGACTGCCTCGGTGGCGCAGTGGTAGCGTACGCGACTGCTGTCCATGAGGTCTCGGGTTCGAATCCTGGGTTGGACCAAATGTTTGTATGATCTGCAAATATTTGTTTCGGAGTTTGGGTGTTTTCTATATATAATATGTATATATTTACAAAAAGAGGAAAGTACAAAAAACAAATTTAAAATACAAAGAAATATAATCCGTATTGATGAAGAAATAAAATAAATTGTCAACATTAATTATATGACGTTTACAATGCCTATACATTTTTCAACACCTTAGCGCAAGCAGTGATCGATGATAGTTGACTAAATTCGTAGTGTTAGAAACAAAATTATACTATAGAAAAATATAAATAATTTAATGAAATTACCATATCTATCATCCTAGTAGACCTATCACCTTAGAAACGCCAAGGGCATGGCAAGATTAGAACAAATTGTAAAAATTAAAGAACCCGCTAACATTATACCTATTTAATTTTTATTTTGTCAGAACTGAACTTTGTCTCCCATTTCATTTCATTAATTTCTCCTTTTAAGATGAACTCAAGAAGTATTTTTAGGGCAAAAGAGGTCCAACCAGTAGAGTGTAGTAGTGCTGGTAAACGACTATCACAGCTCATGTAAATCTCCAAATGTAACTGATATTAAGAGTCACAAGAAGACGACCGTCGTTTTGGTTTCGTCCTCCAGTTTCAATAGTAAAGGAAATTTCGTTGCAATAATCTCATTCACTGCCTGAAAAGCAAAAAAAAATAGCCAGGCACTGATTTTCTGTGAGCCTATCTACTAAGATTAAATACGATTACATAAATCATACTGTACCTACTGTGCAATCCGTACCAATCGAATATGATAGTTAGTATAGACAACTAATTAATATTTCAATTAGTATTAAATATCAAGAACTTCTCTATTTACATTTATAATCACGTCCATCGAAATCGCTAACATCTACTTTCATATTTTAGAAAAAGTGGCAGTTATATCACGCACTTTTCGCAATAACAGCCTCATAAATAATTTCCAACAGGCCTCATTAACCTGCAAAACATCATAAACACGTTGCGTGGCTGTCACGAACGACAGGAAGTTTTTTCAAAAGCGCACTTAAAGGTCGCAAAAGGAAAGCGCCCAAAATACGATGTAATGATTCTCGCTCGAAATTGTTTACAAGCGGACGGCTATTTAAAACGACCATACCAATTAATCGATGCCGGTTTTAATCCTGATAATTTATGAGGTAGACAAAAAAATTAATTTGGCCCACAATACCAAGACGGTATTATAAACAAAAATAAAAACTTGTAAAAGAACTTGTGGCATGCGCATACGCCGGCGCCCGGTCAATTTTCTCGTAATGTCATTTGTCGATGGAATCAGGACGCTGCACGAGCTTTAGTGTAAGTGAAAGAGATACAAGATGAATCTATCTCACCCCGCCGACTCGTGAGGCAACACTTGTATTTAATTACTCCGTTTACAGACTCTTGATTTACGAATCGCTTAATTTGAAAGTGTTGATTTAAGTTTTGATGAGAGAACCTGGTTTCCACAAGTTATAATGACAGCAATGTGTAAATCAGTTTGTTTTAAAATTAGCCGCATTTGTATTGAGAAATGAGAAGATATAAAAATATTTATGACACAATTACTTTAATTGTCTACAAATGAAAGTATGCGTAATAAGGTAAAAATTTGTTATGCTTACATCGTCAAAAGCAATAATAATTCATTGCCGGGCCATTATCTCATTTAAATTCTGACGTTACATCCTCATTCGATATAATTAATTATAACAATTAAAGATGCGTACCGAATATTATGATAGTATATACCGTACTAAGCTAGACGAACGACTTGGTAGAAACTAACTAAAACAGTCATTAATGCATACATTGATTACCATGCAAGAGGTGCCAACTCATTGTCGCATACTAAACAGTCAGCAGACAACGTGATGACAATAATAATAACACCATTATCATTTCTTGTTCCAGACTTGGCGGCGATACGGCAGTTATTGGAGAGTGAAACTGGAGGCACAACATGTCCTAGCTGTAACATGCCCTTTGATAAGGGTAAAAAGAGAAAACTCATTGACACCTGCGGGCATGAGCGCTGCTATTCGTGTATGTTCAGGAATCCAACTTGTCCATCGTGCGCGAGGAGCAACCAGAATCAGAGGCGACCAGTTATGGAGCGGTATACGCCATCACCGCAGCGGCAAGAGCCGGACTGGCAGTCACCTCTACGCCTACCTAAACCGCCGAAACAGCCGTCGAACTTGGCACAGAGCTGTCCAACACCACCGCATACTAGAAGAAGATTCTTCCTAAGTCCTAAATCTCTGCGCAGTCCGTTCGGACATCGCGCGCGCCATTCGCACGACAACCACGTGCCTCTCTCCGGTGAGTACATCGCACGCACAATATTTATATTTGCATATCCGTGGGCTCGAGCGTGGTTCTCGCGAATTTACATCGTTGCGCAAACACTGGTGACTCCACTTGACACGCTCAACACTTTATTGATGCCTTATAGGGTAATGCTGAAGTCTCATTCATTTAAAAGCTGCTGTAGTACCTCTCACTCGTTGAGTGTTTTTATTGTATTAACGAAAACATCGAGGATCCGTTTTGTCGTAAATAATATAGAACGACAGTTGCGACACGCGCGCCCACGCTCGCCCCGCCGGATGTACGTAGGGGTTCCTTGAAGGACCGGTTGTCTGTCTCTTGTATTTATTAGTTAAAGCATAATTCCGTACTTTTGCAATGCGCCCGCGCAGACTGAGAGCCGACTGCTACATTTATCTCTAAATCTGGTACATTTTCCATTTCCATTAATTATATAACTCCCGTCTACCAGATTTCTTGGGTAATTGAAATATACACTTCGTTCACAGCTGTGGGTTTCTTAATAAAGCATTTGTATCAGTCTACTGAGGCCCCTGCCCCTTCGTGTTTCTACTTAATCTAGTGATTGGAAACATTTCTATCTGTTGATATGAATAATGTCTTAGCAGCATAATCTGTGTTATTTGTTTGTATCGTTGATATGCAATGAACCGAATATAGAATATTTTATGGCAAAATATAATACAATAGTGTTTGGGAGTAATTGTTTTACATCGAGAGTTCGCTCCAACAGGGCTACCGGAGGAAGGTCCACGGAACGCGGCATGGCATAGCCTGGTCTTCAATAAGATCAGGTCTCTCTGGTCCACGCACTCCTCAGTGCCTCAAGGACTCAACCAACTGACAGGCACGAAGTCTTAATTTTGCATCGGAATGTGAATTTTAACGATGTTGTTCATTTGATTGCAAAATATGTAGTTTTAGAATCCATTATAACTAATAAATATTAACGTGCAATTTGTATATGTAAAACGATTTGAATTTTTATAACAAGTTAGTATTGGACGATAACAAAGTGTGTATCGATTGTTGAATCGATTAATTTAGTGACGACTGTAGCGGTAAATGAACACATCGATATTCAATCCGCATTCCCTGCATTCGATCTAGCACGGTCGCCGCTCGATTTTTGCACACCTTTTTGCCTGCTCGCATCGCTCTGTTCATTTGACACATAGCTTACAATACCGGTTTTGTTTTAAATTGTTTTTGTTTTTTTGTTTTTGCATTTTTTGTGGTGTGTTGAGTTTATAAAACTCTTAAAGAGTGTTATATTTTAAATTTTAAGTTAAAACTGACGTACACGATATTTGCACATTTTTGAGATTGTAAATACGAATGCTCACGATTGTATTTATGTTGTAAATAATTTATGTTATATTCAATTAATTTTTCATGTAACTAAGCATGACTCATTTTGAATATATCAATATCATAAAATCATTGATTAAAATATTCTGATACATAATCGATTACAAATCGATATCATCTCTAAATACTATATTACATGACTATATAAATAACCCTAAACTTGCACTATATTATTGGGAGTTAAAACAGGACAGACAACAACAAAATATCTCTTTCCTAATGATTAAATATTACACAAATTGATGTTAACGTTTGGTCTTAGGGTAATTGTGGTCTTTTTATGGTATAATTGAAGAAAGAGCAAACAGTTCATATAATTGTACATCACTACTGTCTCCCATTAGAAACCTGGGCACAAGAAGCATAAGCATATTGACGCCTATTTATTCCCCCACTCCACTCACAACACCTGATGGTCTGGGACTCCAAAACCTCATTAACCCGGTAAAAAACTAACGTAAGGCCGTGATATCATTCAAATCAAATCGGCGTTTTTTATAGAGTCGGGGGCAAACGAACAGACGTATTGCCTGATGGTAAGCCTGGTTACCACCGCCCATGGACACCCGCAACACTAAATGCGTCACAAGTGCGTTGCCGGCTTTTGGAGGATTGGGAGGGGGATTGGAAGAAGGGGTTTCTGGTGAGGAGTACCACGGATACCACGGTCTCACATCGGTTTTCTATGAGGCCGTGATATCACCCCAGTCCAGCCCATTCACGCCGAAATGTGGCTCACCCACGTGGCCTATTTATTCCAAAGCATAACTCTCCGACAGTAATTTGTTTCATCAACAGCTTTTAACAGCCCACTCCTTTATATAGGCCTCTTCTTAAAAAGAAAGTTTTGGCCTACTGTACCACGCAATCCGGACGGGCTAGGTCCTCCTCTTTGCAGTGATGTTGTCCTGTATAATTCGCTTCTTCTGTACGACATCCATGTTATGAATAGGGGATATGACATTCCATATTCTTAATCTTCAGCCTCATGGACTATTAATTGGTTTATTCAATATAAATGTCACAAATACATTAAAATTCTCTTTATACCGAAATAGCTTGTCCAAGAGTCACCTTGTCAATGAATTGATCCGCGAGGGCGGTCCCTTTCAGAGCCAGTCATGCTAATCTCCTGCAAGGCGCTGTGGCCTTAATATCTGCCTTATGTATTGTGTGTAGGTGATCTATGAATATCATGAATATCATGTAGGTGCGAACAGAAATAAGAATGTTGATGAAAGAATACTGCTAATAGAATAATAATGTTTTAGATATCTCACACACAACGCCATCTAGTCCCAATGTGTGTGTGTGAGCAGAGTGAGCAGAATGATGATGTATTCCTTTTTAATTATGACGTCCATTTTCAACGAGACCAATTAACTACGGATGAGATATAATATATAGTACACGAGTGTGTGCATAAAGACAGGTGCACTCTTGGTTCCATCACTCTCACATTCCAATGGGACAGCTAGAATAATGAAGTTTTTTCTTTTTTTTTAAAAGACAACTCCCGCATTAGGAATATAAATTCCTGTGTCGCGAGGATCTTTACAAAGATACATGAAACGGACACAAAGTACACCCAGACTTAGAACAACAATTTATGGATCACACTAAGTGTTGTCCCATGTAGGATTTGAACCTACAACACTTGGCGCAGTAGGAAGCGGTGTGACGACCACTGAAACCACTAGGCCAACCGTGTAGTTATAACATAATATTTATTTGATATAGTGGCAGTATTAAAAGCCCATAATTATGATGAATCTGACATGGCTGTTTGATCCCAAACTAGTCAGAACCTGAACTGTCGTTACCATACTCCTGATACACCCAGATACAGAACAATCAATGTTCCTACTCGTCATACAACTGTTTATCTTGGACGGACATTGAAACGCCAACCTTCCGTTTAGCAGTCGGAATTATTTTCCACTCGACCAAAACGCCCGTCATATTCAAGTGATTAAATTGCACCAAAGAAATTGTAATAAAACAGAAGTGAAAAGATTAGGGGGTTGAGGGTTAAAACTGACCTCAACCTGCTGTAGCTATTACTTAAATTCTCCAATCCACCTGTATAGGGCTAGGCAACACTCTCCTATCATTATACTTATAAATTGTAAAGAGTCACATAGTTACCATAAACTTACTTTTCTCAAAATGCTTGCAATTATTTTGACTGCCATTGTTCTAAATACAATCGAGTTACATAAAACGACACTTACTCCGGTTTTTAATGATTTGTTTTATTCAATTCTAGTACTTGAGCTATGAGGTCGGGTGACACAGTTCTTGGTATGACCGTTAACATACTGAACTCATATGCATGTAAGCATAACTTGTAAGCAGGTAATAATTAGATATTGTTAGCGTAGCGTATGGATTATTTTCCGTAACAGTTCTAGAAGATATAAACGTCAAATGATTTTGTTCGAAATTTGAAAATTTGAGATTCTTTTTTTTTAATTGGAGTAGTTTTGTTTTCTATGAATAAAAGTGGAGATCTGTATGTTTCCACTTTACTTTCCACTTTATTTTTACTTGAATCGGAAAATTTATTGAAAAAAGGTTTCATGTTAATAAATATTATTTATCTACACCGCAATAGAAAAAAATCACTGAAGACATTGTCAATCATATCTTCATTAAAATCAACCATTCATCGTATTTTCTCAATAGCAACATTGCGAGCTCTTGCGTTGCTAGTAAACAAAAACAATTTCCTTTAAGTTCGATGAAGTCGGGACGTGGCTGGAGTTAAAAACTAATCCCACGCTATGGGAACTTGTTTCCAGTCAAGTCTGACTCGAGGAGTATATTATTACAGGTTCGAGAACTTATACATACATAATTATAGGGACAAATTTATCAGACCTTAGAATCCAAAAACAAAATAAAATATATAAAAAAAGTTCTATGTTATACAACTCAACTACAACTTTAAAAAATATGTACACATATCTCATACACGACAGTCTTATTTCAACCTAGGCAGAAACTATGCTATAGTAGCCAGACTTCTGACAAACATACATCATCATCAACCCATAATGTCCCACTGCTGGGCTCGGGTCTCCTCTCAGGAGAGGGTTAAGGCCATACGTCCCCACGCTGGCCAAGTGCGGGTTGGGGACTGGCAAGACAACGTTGTGGCTACGTAATCTTACCGTTGGATGTTTTTTAAGCCGCTCGAAGGCCTCCAACTAAGCTTCACGACTGTTATCCTATGATAACAACCGGGATCGACTGCTTAACGTGACCTCCGAATCACGGAGACGCTCATGCTAACATGCCAACAGCGGTCAGCCATTCAGGTACTAACCGCGCCGCCGTTACTTGCCCTCGCAGATTGTTGATTGTTGATGACCGAGTGCAAGTGGGCTATGAGCGCCTCATAAACTAACAAACATACATATAAACTTCTAAATATTTATGTCAGCGAGATTAATATGTAGCAGGTTTGACTATCAGGCCCAGTGCGTGGTTCTCGCTCGCACCGTTGGCGTTTGTAGCGTGGTCACGTGCTCATGAAATGTCTGCGGAAACTGCGGCTGGCGTTCGAGAACGATAATGTCGTGCGCAAGCGCAATGCGCATACGTAGGTACAGTAGAAAGTACTGAATCATTCCGTTGACAGATCGTCTGCCTCATAATTACATTTTTTTTATTGTATGTTGCCCCCATAAAAGACGTGAATTTTGATGTGAGGTGGTCGTTTCAGAATAATACACCTAGTTCTGTACCAAATAAACTGTCTGGGTAGCAAGTCAATGTGAGTGGCCATACTCCGACATATACATATTAAAGATAAGTAATCCAATAATAACCTTTTTTCTAAGAGTCTTTTAGCTAGCTATAGCTATTAAATGATAGATGAATTACTCAATAATTTCTTGGTTCACTGCTCGGTTGGCCTAGTGGTATAAGCGGTTGCCATGCCACTTTCTACTGCACCTAGAGTTGTGGGTTTAAATCCAACATGGGACAAGTGAAATTTTGAATGATCCGCAAATTGTTGTCGAGTCTGTGTGTTATCTGTGTCCGTTTCATGTATGTTTGCTAAGTCCCCCGCAACACATATGTTTTTTTTTCACATTAATTACTAATGCGGGCTTTCTTTTTTTAGAAAGTAAGACAGAAATATTTGCCCTGGATGGGCATCGACTTTGCGACCTTCGATTTACCAGAGCCAGAGCCCATCGAGTTTTATTTTAACTACCATATTCTATATTTCCAATTTCTTTGATACCAAACCACTGCCGTCTTGGTGACGTAAAGTAGTTCTAATTCACAATACCTGACACTGACCATGACTCAGATTGTATTAGTGAGCCGGCATGATCGGTGCTGCAACCTCTCTATGTCAGCAGTGCCAAGGTTCTTGCCTTGACAGTGTCCCACTCTACATACATTCTCGTGTATATAATTTCGGCTTCAAATTCGTAAAGAACAAGTTTATATTAATATAAAAGGGAGAACTAAGATGGTTTTACCTATTGAGAAGTCTACACCTGAACTGCGCATCCATAGAAGTTAAAATATTAGGTATATGTTTCAGTATATTTAATTTTAGTGCATCATCTAGTTAGACGGGACAGCCCCCTCAACCAAATTGCAAGTGTTTCGCGCCGATTCTCCGTTTATATCGTTAACACCTTTATTCTCCAGAATTATTGGGTAATATTTTGTCCACACATGTCTTACCGTTAATAAACATTACCCATATATTTGGTAGCTTTATAATAAAGTTTACATTTCTAGAATACCAACCAAAACTAAAGAGACTGTTGACTTAATAGGTGTAATTCTATATGCTGAGCCAAATGTGTTGAGTTCGATCCCTAACCTGGATTTATATTGTGTTATTTGTTTTATATTTAGAAGTTTATAAATACGTTTAAAAGCAGTCTGGTTAACAATCTACTCAGTAAACTGATTCTTCAACGTGAAAGCTGCTGGCTTTGACATCATCAAGTTTTGAACGTCTGTGACTTATTCATATCTAGTATACATTAAAAACTGGCCGTGACACTTGTCATTGTTACATTACACAATGAAGCGACACGTGTTTGAGTCACTTGTGTAATATGACACACAATTTTTAAACACGGCTTTCACTTTTGTAAAAGAATATTTGCATCTTTTATCTATGCCGAATTACTGGTATCTTCACATATAAAATACATACGACACATTGTTTTTAATACACATATGTACTGAAGCCCAGATTTAAGAAACACTTGCACTGTACAATCATCATCGGCCCGCTGCCGTCCACAGCTGGTCATAGACCCCTCCCAAGGCATAAAACAGAGCCTGGTATATTGCTTTACACATTCAGCCGCGTTGTATAACGGCTGATATACACAGTGACGTCCAAATAGTGCGAGTTACTGCAGTGCAACTACTCGGTAAATCAGCCTTAAGAATACAAAATTGTGTATGAAAACTTCAAACAGATCAAATAAAGAGCTCTAGTAGTAATTCTTCTAAAGTTCTATAGTTAGAACACCAATTTTTTAATTATTTTAGATTCGAGCGGAACTTAACCTTTTATCTTTTCAACTAGCAGCTTTATTTCTCACTCGATAAAGCATATCATATGTCCCGTATGAAAGCACCTTTATATTCGCCTAATTTCAAGTCCAAACAAACAAGTAACATGATATAATAAAGGTCTTTCACACGGTGGACGGAAGCGTTTAATGGTGTCCACTTCCTAGCTCAATTTACCGACCTCCGACACAACAACACAGTTGTTTTTGTTCGTGTGATACCGTGTTTAAAACTGTCAATCGTGTCATTGACCATTTACAAGATTTCCACCTAATCCGTCATCATCACCTACAGCCTCTGTAGTCTACTGCTAAACATAGAACTCTCATTAGTGTTGGGTACAGCTAGAATTCATCAATTTAATGAAAAACGTTGTCTAGATACATCCTTGTATTATATGTTTTAGCACACATTTTCAATACAATCAATATTTACAATCTTTGTCGCATTACTATACTTGTTACTTTGCTGAAAGGGAAGACACGAATGCCCGTCCTACGGGCTCGTGAGACTCTTTTAAAAACAATCTTTAGCTCTGCTCTTGAAGTTGTGTAACAACTACTTGACGTTATGAGAATTATTCTAATAAATCATTTATATAATATTAACTTACAGAACTTTGCACTTTGAAAGAATTATTGTGATGAATCATTTATGATGATGTTCTCCTAGCCGATTCCAACCACGGCGTCCAGTCTCAACGTAGACCAGCCAACTACGCAGGAGATATTATAGTGCACTAGTGTGTGCGCAAACACAGGTGCACTCTCTGTTCCCCCTCCCTTACAGTCCGAGGGGACGGTTAAGCGACACGATCAGGCGCAGGACCGACAGCTTTACGTGCTCTCCGAGACACGGCACGAGGCATATCAAACGCTAGACCAATGAGGCATTTATACAATGCTGACTAATAGAACTAATACGCTAACTAATAAGCTAACATTTGATAGAAGTTTTTGGCCTGCTATGCCGTGCTGGTAAGACGTGTTGGAAAGGATATTGTTTCAAGTTTCCCATCTACAAAGTTTCCATCCTGCGAAGTTTTCTACCTCAGGCTCTAACGACACCCACGGGATGAATAGGAGTGGCGACACTGTCTATTTCCAATCACTGGGCCTGTGTTAAATAAAGCTTAATAAAATAAAGTAAAAGCATCATCTAAATTTTAAATTAAAAAAAAGGAACTGACATTGCAAACCTGTCTAAGAGTTTATGACAAGAAATTTATAGAATTTAGGTTACAGTTGACTTCCAATTCATTACATATATAGTTACAATTGAAAAAGTATTTTGAAAGAAAGAAAAAGTGAACTTAGGTGCAGTCTGATAAATCATAACAGTTGAACTTTATTCATTCATTTCCAGTTCCATTCATTCAGGACCCAAAGATCTTTCACAAAGTTTTTAAAGAGCGGACTGATCTCAAGATAGCACTAAAATGGGAAATAGAAACATGGCATTTGATTAAACTGTCCTCGTTCGTCTTCAATTAAGTAATAGAGAGGTAACACTAATTTATACACGGTCTTCAAGCCTTGAAAGGAAACGTGCGCACGTTAAAATTAATTTTTAAGTAATAACTTATTTGTATCGTGTCCAAAATCCAATAAAAATGCTATCCAAAAATTCTACTTGAAATTTTCTTTTGCTATATTACGTTGTCCAGAGTCCAAACTCTTGACAACGTATTAAGAATATATTAAAATTATAAGACAAAAGCGATCCCCAGATCGCTCTTGTCTTATAATTTTAATACATTCCTAAAATAGTAAACATCCCAGATGGTTTATCGTCCTGGATTTAAAAATACAAATATGCATTTATTCAGATTAATCTGAAGTCTTTTGCGGAGTACTATCAGTTGAAGACAATATACAGAACCTTGCAATTGTGAAAAATATTCTTAATATTATTGATAAATTACACCCAGACACGGAACCAATAACTGTGCTTAGTTTACCTTCAACTTAACAGGTCAAGGCCATTGCCACCAGGTTAAAGAACCCGCCAATTTTTTAACGTTCCAAATCGATTGCAGTGTATTAGTAACTGCTTATATATGAAACAACAAAGTACTAGTCTACACCAAACAGTAACACAATCTTAGCAAGATCTTGGAATGGAGTTGTTCCCACACCGTGGTTTCCGCAGGTGTGGACGATCTCGTCTTACACCGGACACCGAGACCTTCGTACTCTGTACCCCATCATGTACACAATTGATTTTTATTCTATCGTGAATACGTAATTATACATAAATACATTTAAAATGTATACAATGTATGGGTGTCTATAACTTTGAGCGATAAGTATTTGTACTACTGTGTTATTCAGTTAGCAACTTATTTTAAGGTTATGGCAAAATTGCTCCTATCTGCGATTTTCTTGTCGGTATGATGTCAAGATGAACGAACAATATGGGTGAAATTTCATTAGTGTATAAGAAATAAACTAGCAGTCTCAATTTGATATTTACTCATTAATAATATTGAAATTTATAGCTTTTAAACTTAAAAGTAACGAAATTTGAGTACGGTGACCATGGCAGATGGACAGGCGACCAGATGAGGCGACCCTATCTGTTGGTTTGTCCATATCTACTCGTATATCACAAACAAACATCAAAAGATAAAATTTGAAATTGTAGGAAAGTCGTAATGCCTAATTGTATTTGCTATCTCAGTTATAGCCGTTTCATTATTCGTAATAGTACAATCAAAACACAATGAAAGAATTTCTTTTTCACAAACCAAACAACCTCGCATTGTTAGTGTGCCCATGCGCATATTCCCAACCGCTTGTGTTGCTTATGTGTTAATTCGTACAGTTTCCTGTGATAATAATTAACAAATAACAAACGCTGTTAACATACAATAGGAACAAACAAGATCTTTTCTTTTTATTCCATCTCTTTTTCACATAGAGTTGTTTGAAACATATGGGATTTTTTAAATGTCAAGTAAAATGCCATGAGAATTTCTCATTAACGATAATTATAAATAAAGATTAGACGAGTATTCAATGATGTTGGCGCATATATTAACATAATCGCTGTAAGTTTAACTTCCACATACAATAGGAAATATACTTTAGTGTCATCTATCGAAAACTCAGAGAACTACGGAGTAACTACTAATCCTACCTCGCGCAGTGAAAGTTAACACATATATATTGTATATAGAATAACAAAGAGTGCTTATAGACATAGATATACAAACTTTTCCAGTTTACAGGAGCATCCAAATGCTCCTGTCGAATATTTTAATGCTGGTGCATGATTCACAAATCTCTCTCTTTCATGTGATAGAAATAAGATCGCTCGTATTTTCCAAACCAAACTATATAGAAATTAAAGTAAACTACTGAATCTTAACTTGAACTTAGTCGTATTTTATCTTTTACCATTTCTTTTAAAGAGTTAATATTGACTGAAAGTTTTCATGTTTTTTTAACATGTTTTGATGTCCGTCTTTCTTTATGGTGTTCTTATTTTGGTGTTGGCTGCATATATGAAGTTTAGAAGAATCTTATATACTTGGTTTTAAAGTGATATATATATTTATTTTGTGAATTAATTTAAAGTGTTTGTGATATAATTGTATTGCACGATTATGAATGCATGATAATTGAAGTTATGATTATTGATTTTTACACTATTGTTATATTTTTTGGTGTTTATGTTTGTTGATTTTATATGTCTAGTTTTACGAAACTCATAAAAAGAGTACACCTACACCAATTAGTGTTATAGTTTTGCTTTGTATATTTTTTTCATCTTCAGCAAAAACTACATAAAGATATTACTAAGTACACCCTCATAGTAAATCTGTATTTCAAAGACATTTTAGAAGAAAGAAAATGTTTACTTGTAATGAAGTCTTACAATAATATTTTCTTCTTCAGATGATGAAGGTGGCCACATCAAACAGGGATACGAATCCCGTCGACAGAATGACCTGTACATGCGTCTTGGCCTACTTCTCGGTGAGCGCCGAGGGTCCAGGAACAAGGCTAGAGACAGCTGCACGTCTCTCGCATCACTTGATGCTCATACCTTGGCCTCACATAACACCAGCCCTGTAAGTATTCATAACTTTTTAATTTACTTTTGCGTATTAATTAATCAAAGAAGTTTTCAAGTTTATTCTTTATGATTACTTAAGGCAGTTAACTCGGGCTCATGCAATCTGAAGCTACATGACACGGGATCGTCTGATCCCTGATTAACCAGTCTATGCAAAACTGACTCGCCTACTAATCAACATGCATATATAAAAATACTTACCAAGTTATAGATAAATCCAGAACAAATGAATGTACACATATTTAGACGTGGGAGAAAACCGCTGACTTGGCAGTCAAGAAAACGAACCACTAGACGTACAGGCTTTCTTGTAGGTGTATAAATGCAATAACTAAGTTTGGACTATTACTTCCAGGTATCAACTCTGACCGGATCTTCAGAAGTGGAAGTTGCGACGCCCCTGGGTCGTGAGTCTCTGGGTTCTCTAGCTTCCATGTCACTGTCTGCGGCCAGCAACTGCTCATCATCAAGTCCTGGGAGCAGGCGACATTCTGTTAACAGTAAGTTCATAAACATACTAGTGTATACTGTACATTCAACAATAAGTGATAAGTGACTCAGGAAAACTAAAAGAAAAATGGAAAAAGGAAGTTATAACTACCTACATAAATTAGCAATTTCTGTTTACAGAATATCAAATTCCAAAATACCAACAATAGAAAACTGAACAATTTTTCCTGTTTTCTGTCAAGAACTTTTTTTTATTTTTTTCGCCTCCACCACAAGGTTCTTAGTTGTTGAACTCTACCTTGAAATCTCAATTAATATAAAAGTGTTACATAATTATTTCCAGCACTTCAAAGTGGTAGATCTGACGAGCTTACTCGTATGTCAAGCGGTTTCTTCAAGACGAGGAAAACTGCTGCGAGACGTTCCGCCAGGGTGAACAGTAAACAATCCTCCACATCATCAGAAATCAAGAAAGGTAATAATTTGTTTTTGAAAAAAAAATGTCATGAAACTTTATTAAAATACTATACTGTAATTTAACTTTTTTAAAGTATGTAGCAAAGTAATATTTTTAAATACTATTTTCCAGAGGTTTATAAGTAATGCATACTGGAATTTAATCTTAGTGTGTGTTCCCGTATTGAAACACACAGAACAGTTCACAACTGATTACTTTACGAGGTGGGCTAAAGGCCTTGGAGGGGCTAAAGGCAACGCATTTATATCTCTCTTGGTAAAAATAATCATACTATCTAATGTTTTTTCCAGTTCATCCGTCACCACAGCTTACATTACGACCCTTATTCTTCGAAGTACCTTCAAACGACAACCAATCTTACTTCTCCGGACGACAATGGCTTATGAGAGATATGGAGAAGTCTTTGGACTCTAGCTCTCCCGGTAAGTTGCCTAATTACATATAATTCAAAGAAATGTGCGCACTTGAAATAAATTGCAGCACTTGTAAATTCGCCATGATAGGATAATTAGCCTCGCATAGAATATCATCAGTAGTTACTCATACTGTGTTAAAGTTTTATCAACTGCACCTCTCCATATTATCCTTTATAATACAAAAACAAACACAACTTACAAAAATTTTAAGTAATTGTTTATAACTAATGTCACTGATTTTTTCTTAATAACTTTGTTAACAATATTAATAAAACATTACTTAAAGAGTTAAAAAATCTAGTGCTTACAGAGACTTAATCAGTGCATTACCCACCCACCTTTGCCAGAAATAAAGTTAATGCTTTTTTACAGGCGTTCTAATTTCTGGTTGTCCCGGCACTGGGAAGACAGCATTCATATTAGAATTAGTAGAATACTCCTGCTTTGGTAGGAAAAGAAACTGTGAATATGAAGAGCTTAGAGAACAGTCAGACATCAGAGAGTTGCTCCCCGAAGAGTTAACTATTGGAATGTTCACCCATCTGGCCTCGCATGTCGTAGCTTATCATTTTTGCCAGGTAAATATATGTATATCTTAATATCTATGCTGATGGAGTTCATAATACAATAGGATTCTTTCATTCGAATAAATGCTAGATAATTATATCTTTTCTTTTGTTTCAGGCTGATAATAACAGCACTTGCCTTGTGGGTGAATTCGTTCATTCTCTCGCAGCACAACTCTGTCAAGCACCAAGGCTTCAAGCTTATAGGGAATACCTTCTCAGTGAACCACATCTTTTAGGATGCCTATCTCTAAAGGAGTGTATCGCAGACCCAGACTTAGCTTTCATGAGAGGCATCATAGAACCATTAATCATCTTGAGAAGAAACGGAACAATAGATTCCGCTAACAGCATCATTTTAGTTGATGGTCTTTGCGAAGCTGAATATCATAGACCTGACCACGGTCATACTATCGCGTCCTTCTTGGCACGGCACATTCCTGAAATGCCGACGTGGTTAAAAGTTGTAGCGACAGTTAGAACGCAATTTCTAGAACTTACTAAGCAGTTGCCCTATACCAGGCTAAGCCTTGATGAATCTGATAATGTAAATAAAGATCTCTTGGAGTATTTTAACGTGAGGTTGCAAGCAGCCCCAATCATAGAAACCAATATTAAATGTTCCACTGGAAAGTCTGAAGGAGTTCATAATTCCGTTATGAAATTCGCTCAATACGTACTCCACTTAAGCCAAGGCTCATTTTTGTTCCTAAAATTAATTCTAGACTTGCTGGAGAAGAGTCATATTGTTGTGAAATCGACTAATTACAAAGTAGTACCAATATCACTAGCGCAAATATTCTTGTTACAGTTTAATCTCAGATTCCCTACTGTGCAATCGTTTGAAAAAGTCACCCATATTCTAAGTGTTTGCTTAGCAGCTCTCTATCCTTTAACTTTAGTAGAGATATACTACTCAGTCAATTCGTTATTGGTCAACACATTCTTACCATGGGAAGAATTCTGTCACAGATTTGAGTCGTTGACAGACTTTCTGGTTAAGAGAATAGATAATACTTATATGTTCTTTCATCCATCGTTTAGGGAATGGTTAATAAGGAGAGATGACAATGAAAGCCCAAAATTCTTATGTGATCTGAGAGCTGGACATTGTGGGATTGCGTTCAGATTATCCAGAGTACAAGCACCGTTAGATTCAGAAAAGTCGATGGAACTTGGACATCATATTTTGAAAGCTCATATGTACAGAAATATGGGTCCGGCACAACTGGGTCTATGCCCTAGGGATTTACAAGCAATGTTAGTTGCTACTAGCTCAGTCAATGTAGGTGAAGCAATTGCCAACCTACGGAATATTTACACACCAAATGTAAAAGTCTCTCGGCTGATGCTGTTGGCTGGAGGCTCTCCTAACCAAACTACTGAATGTCTTGGAAATGCACCATTATTGTGTATGTATTCTTATCAAGGAATAATAGCAATGGTGGGACTCCTGATTGAATTTGGTGCGGATTTGGAAATGACTAACTCTCAAGGTTGCACAGCATTATCCTTAGCATGTCAAAGAGGACATACTGATGTCGCGAGGAGACTTATTGCTTCAGGTAAATAAACTGCATTCTTTATTGTCCATACGAAACTAAATTTGATCAATCTTATATATACCATTTATAATATTAAAGAATATCATTGCATTATCTTAATTTATCTGATGGTTTTTTTCTCTTAGGTGCATCTCTAAGTCATACAGATACTGCAGAACAAACTCCACTAGTACATGCAGCCAAGAACGGCCACAGGGATACAGTAATTTACTTGCTTGGCTGTCAAACCGGAAGGGACGACAGGAATTCCTTGGATATTGATGATGATAATATCGAGCAATTAGTACCTGGATCCAGGCATGCCCTGATAGCAGCTGCCCAGAATGGCCATTTAGATATTGTTGAATATTTGCTGGACACTGCAGAACTAATCGTAAGTTTAATTAAAATTGCTTGCATAATATGTTTTGTGTTGAAGAAAAAACATAAAAACAAAATTTTAATATATTTAATCAGTGATTAACAGTTCATGTTCCACGCTACGTATATTAAGCAAGATTCTACCTTAGGTATATGTCTTTGATTTCGCACTATAAAAGTTTATTTCTTTTTACAGCCTGACGGCATCTGCCCAGTAACAGGCGAAACAGCTCTTACAGCTGCTTGTTCACAAGGCAATGCTGCGATTGCTGATGCTCTACTTATCCGAGGAGCTACTCCATACTCTTTGAATGCCAGGCAGCTATCACCTCTAGCATTAGCAGCAAAAAATGGAAGATCTGCTTTAGTACTGCGGCTGTTAGATTCTGGTGCAGATGTGATGGGATCGGGAGGAAAAATTCCTCTTATTCTGGCAGCGGCTGAAGGTCATGCTGATGTTGTTGATATGCTATTAGAGCAAGGTAAGACAATTTTGATGCTTTCGCACGACCTTTGTACTCTTACTTATTTATATGCTTACTAGCTTTGCGGTGACTTTCCCGGTTGTATGTCGGTTATTGCGGTAAATAGCCTATAGACTTCCTCAATATTCAAAAGACTTCTGTAGACCGAAACCGTGATAGACAGACGTATAGAAAGATGAAATTCGTCGAGCAGATACAACAGTCGTCTTAATCCTGAATCAGGCTAATAGTCAAAAAATAGTTTATTTGTTTTAAACTACAGTAATAGCTTAAACAAGAGCACAAATTGTTATATGTTGTTTGTTGATTAATAAGTCGTTGTTACCAGCAAGCTAATAAATCAAAATATAATTTTAGGTGCTGATCCCGATGCAGTGGATGGCGATGGTATATCGCCGTTAGGCTGGGCGTGTCTCAGATCCAGAATACCTACAATCGTAGTATTACTCGATAAAGGGGCTACAATTGGTAAGACAGATTTTTAGAACGTGTATAGATTATTGAATATTTAGAATTTTAAATTAAATTGGATTAAATTTTATCATCAACTTATCATACTATTTCAGATCAACCAGACGGTAATGGTCGGACGCCTTTAGGTCTGGCTTGTGGAGGCCCAGCAGAACTGATAGATATATTATTAGAAAGAGGTGCTTCCTTAGAGAGAGTCGATCATAGTGGACTGAGGCCTTTAGATAGAGCGATTGGGCAGCGCAATGTACCCGTAAGTTATTTACAACACTGTTTGTGAATACGAAATCTTAACATTGTATTGATGTAATTATTCTGTTTTAGTTTTTGAGACTAAGAAGTGTTTTTTTCTTTATAGGTCGTAAATTGTTTCCTTAGAAAAGGAGCAAAACTAGGACCGACCACATGGGTTATGGCTTCAGGCAAACCAGAATTTATGTAAGTATTGTAATAAAATTGTAAAATATATTCCTACCATCAGACAGCAATCATTTTTTCTTATATAATTGGAGCAGGTATACTTAATTTATTTTTGCTTGATGATATACTAATAAAAAAAAACAAAGGAAAATAAATACCCACATACATATCATCTAATTCACAAATACTCAACTCAATTCAATCTGTCGTTTCAGGCTAATCCTGCTAAATAAGTTGCTAGAAGACGGGAACATGCTGTACCGAAAGAACCGACCATCGGAAGCCGCTCACCGCTATCAATACGCACTCAAAAAGATTAATCCGTTAATCAGTGATGAAGGGTTAACAACCCCTACTACACAACCTGTACCGCATGAGCATGTTTCAGCGTTTGTACAGCTAAAGACGAATTTGTTGCTGAATCTATCGAGGTGTAAAAGGAAATTAAATGTACGTAAACAATTTAGTATAACTTTTTTCAAATACCGCCTTATAAATATATTTTTAATACGTAAGATATTTTCAAAATAGTATTAAAAATACAAACTCGTTTCTTTGGGTAACAGGAACCGTCTGAAGCGTTAGACTTAGCGGCGCGTGCGTCTGTGCTTCGTCCGAACGCATTTGAGTGCGCATACGCCATGTCTCGCGCCATACTTGCTCTTAACAAGCCTTCAGAAGCCCTGCCTCACGCTAGAAGAGCACTACTCCTCGCTCCATCTACTGACATGTCGGCTATGCGAACTTTAAAAGCCTTGCAACAAGAGATTTTGACAAGGATCAACACTGGGTCCCACGGTTTAAACAGTGACTCGAGATCTATGAGAAATTTTGATACTATCAGTCTCAATATGCCATAAGTTTCAGGAATCATAATAATGTACAAACTGAATCATTTTGATTTTGTATAAAAGAATCATGTACAAAATTTTCAATTTTTTCAAGTATTTAATATTATCAAATACAATTTATATAATTACATTGTTATATTATTCTTAATTTTATATTTCGCTTAATAATTCATAATAAGAATTATTATGATTGTAAATATATAATGAGGTCGAACGAACGAAAACAATGATGATGAAAGTGACAAGTTATTTTATCTGTATAAATGATGAAGTTTTAACACTTCGATAATGTTATATTAATATAATATTAACTGTTTATAGTTTTATACTGATTACGTCATCCAACTTTTACAAGATATCTGTTTTATGCTATTTTAATGTTTGTATTTTTTTTCCATTTCTTTGGTTTGGTATATATTTAAGTATTCCAAAAAATATGTAAATTTTCTTCATTGCCCATAGAACAAAGAAATCTGTGGACAGAATTTCTCAACTATATACATTGTGAGAATTACGTAGGTAAAAAATATTTATAAAATTAATAATCGTGAAATTTTTGTGTATTTAAGTGTTTACAATGTGATCATATTTGTAAATATGTAATCCTTCCTATTATGACGTAAGTTTGACAATGTACAGTCTTTAAAATAAATAGCTTTTTAGCCTCGAATGTAATCGTCTTTATGTTGTAATCGCTTGCCATTTTTATTAGAATGCTTTAATTTTTCTCATCGTTATTCAAATTATTAATAAAAAATATTTTCAATTTAAAAAATATTTGAGTAATTTGCAATATTTTCTTGTTATATTTAATATTGATCATTTGAGTTAAACTCATGTGCCCATTTTCTTGCTTTATTATAATTTATAAAAAGTGAAAAAAGAATGTGAATTTGTAGTGAAGGTTTTTGTTTGTTGTGTTGAATGTATCTATAAAAAAGAGTGATGTACGTTATATTTACTAGTTTATAGATAATTTTATTTATTTTGAAACCCATTTAACGCATAGCCGTACTTGTAATGTTTTGAATTGTAAATTCTATTTTTTTTTATTATTTAATAATATAATGATCACTTCTTTAGATATTTAGTTATAATTGTGATCGCGCTGTGCATGCTAATTTTAAACCATCAAAATATAAATCTTAAAATTTCAATTTACATTTAAATAGAATATTCAGTTTATAAATATCTAAATTAAAAGAATTTTAAAACAAAAAAACTAGACAATTGTTTATTTTTTTTATTAAGACTGACGCTATTGGTGGACATTATTGACACATTTACTTATAACTACGATAGTGTAAGAGTTATCTTAAGTACAATAGTTATTCAGGCAGTACATTTATTTGTATTAAATTTTTCATATTGCTTTAAATTGTTTTCGTTTATTTCATTACACCCCTTAACTTTACTATGTATTTACTTTTTTAATTATATCTATCTAAATATTGGTACAATATTAAAAAAAAATTTAATGGCAACATGAATGTCTAGTTGACAGAACTAACGTCACCTTATTGACAGCGGTAGGTATCGAAAAACTAATAAGTTTAGACTATAACCGTTAGATTTATCAGAGGAACACATGTGGCTCTCTAAAGTAGACAGTCTGTCGTTGCCATCTGTGTATTGCTTCACTTACTATATTCTTGTAGCCTAGACAGAAAATCTACATTAAAAAAGTGCATCTCCTAACCTCTAAATGAATTAGAATTTACTGATCTAAATACTAAACTTAACAATAATTAAAAAGTAGGTTTTAAACCTCTATAGTATTTGTTTTTTGTGTCACTGATATCTTTGAGTGATGTAGTAGTTTCTATTTTGTTAGAAAATGAAGTATCGGTAGAAATCTCAGGCGTTGCGGTAGTAAATTGTGCTCGGGGTATGTTATCATGGAGCCAAAATGGACGGTTGCTTTTGTACAAGTTATCACGGGCTATGGGTAAAGCAACTCCTCGGTTAGAGTCTCTGAGATATACTGGTGCGAGAACCAAGGGTTTGTCCAATCTCGTGATAACAGCTGGTTTAATATCAATAACAGTAACCTTAGGAGATATCTCAGAATCCAAGAAACCGTAACTATATATCGGCTTTTTGACAGTCTTAGGTTTCGGTTTACGTATAACCGGGTCAACATTAGGAGGTGAGTATGAGCTTTGAAGGAATATATGGTGGTAATGCTTCATCATTTCGTCGAGTTTTTGTCTCGTGTAGTTTTGGTTTGGATTAGGGGGGGTGTCAGACATATCTCTAAAGAATTGTTTACACTGCTGTGAGTCTTTCCGTTTTGATACAGGACACGTCTGCAAAAATAAAATTTTATATTTAAAATCTTGTTAAAAGATTGTCATCTTACGAAAAAGGAAATTTAACTCTCCTCTCTCCTCAAAATGGAATCTCACAGAATAGCATGGGCGTACCAAGGTTCAGGGCCAGGGGGGAGGGAGCAATATGGTTTTTATAAAAGACTAGCTGAATCTGTATCCGCAGTGTTCCCCGCTGTTACTGTTTTAGCTACGAGTCTTGGGGCGAAGCTAGTCTAAAAAGGTAGGGCTGATGTACTTTTCTAATCATCATTCATCATTTTACTAAGTTACTTCTAACATTATTAGCTATCTGCCTATGAAAGTCCGTTCAAAATCGGTCCAGCCGTTTCAGAGATTAGCCGAAACGAACAGAAAAATTGAAAAGAATGCAATTATTTTAATATTACAAACAGACACTCGAACTGGCAACTTTATTCATTTGTATAGATATTTTTTATATAAATTCTTTAGATTCAGAAAAGCTATTTTAAAAGTAACTTAAGAGGGTCTTCGAAAAAACGGTTAAATATCAAATGTCTTCGGTGAGAGAATCGCCCGTAGTGTTAACATATTTTCTATGTACCTACACTGAGCGTACAGAGCCCATTTATTCTATCGTTGATCATATGTCATCTTAACCACGTTTTCAATGTCGTGGTGTGGTGGTGGTGTGGAGGTGTGCCGAATTGCGATCTTTCAATTGTAGCAGTGGAATAAAGCATTGCCAGTACAATTTGTAGATATGTCTTCGGGTTAATGGATTCTGCTACTTAAGTATTAACTCAGTTATTCCAATATTTAATGGGATAAGCGGCAAACGAGCAGACGGATCGTCTGCTGGTAAGCAATTTCTGCCGCCCAAGGACACATTCATAGACAAATAATACGTTAAATAAACTTACCAGAAGCATTGCATCAATAACATTCAACATCTTTTTCTGTGAACTGCAATGTTCTCCATACATCGGGATGTTAATAAAAGCTCCCATGTATACATCTAGTAACGAGGACCATACGGGATCGTTTGTGCTGAATTGTCGGATTCGATCCTTCATTCTAAAGTAATCCATGAATCGGTATTTGGTAAGTACTCCCATTTTATTCATTACACATGTTGTTGACGGCTTTTGGTCCTGACACTGCAACAGTAAAAGGTTTTAGTCATGAAACTTATGAAAAGGCAACTAAATTTACTTGTTCTTGGGGAGTAATACACTAGACACTATGTAAATAATCCCAAGCTTCTTAGCCCAAGTGAAACCATCGACATACATTACCGCAAGGGTTGCTTAGTGGTTTCACACATCTCGCCGCGTCTTTCTGCCCAAGTGTTATGATTAAATATTTTTTTTTTTTTATATTTAAGCCGCCAAAATGACTCTGCCCTGCCTGATGGAAAGCATGAGCAGAATCCAAGAGTGGTGGTCACCATCCTCAATCCGAAAAAGAACAATGCAGCATGGTGACCCACACTATAGCGGCCTGGGGGGAAGGGGGATGGTGAGGGGGATAGGGGGCGTTAGATTGGGGTATGGGCCTCCGGTATCCTCACTCACTCGATGAAACACAGTGTAAGCGCTGTTTCACACCGGTTTTCTATGAGGCCGTGGTATCACTCCGGTCGAGCCGGCCCATTCATGCCGAAGCGTGGCTCTCCCACGGACCAAATATAACTAGTCCACATGGGGCAATACTTCGCGTAGAGTTTTTTGTATCTGTTTCATGTATGTTTGTGCAATTCCCCGCAAAATAGCTAGCTAATTTTCCTAGTGCGGAAGTTGTCCATTTAACATGCTTTTACTAACTTTACTTGTATATATTTTGTTAGTATTTAAGCGTATTTGTAGGCGTATTTGTTAGTATCTTTTTAAACTATATTACTTATAAAAATAAAGTAGTGACCCTTGCAATGACGTAACTATTTTCCTTTGCTTCTGATTTGCATAAACAAGTTGATCAAAAAAAAGTGGACGTACCAAGTTACGTGCAGCGCTCCAAAAATGTTTTTTGGGTTTCGGTTCTGGTACCTCAATATGCACGGTTTTGTACAAACTTTCTAGACCACATTCTGACAATAGATTCAGGTCTACTAACGGAGGCAACAGGCAAATTTGGCGACGATTTTTCTAAAAGTATATGGAATAATTAGTTCTGGAATACCAAAATGAGTTGTTCTATTTTTTGGTGATGCCATTTGGTGGTGGAAAATTCCGATCTTTGATTCCTTAAGAGATCTAAGGGCTAAGAATCAGTGTTGTTTCCAGCAAAAACCTAAACAAGTTTAGATGCTTCTGTTTGTAGTAAACTTTTTTTTGACGTGGTGAAATCCTCATGGATGTCCTCCGCTCTGGGGAGAAGGCGAAAGAGTCTGTCAGACTTTTACTGAATAAAACCCCCCGGTTTTCCGTCTCTCACCTACGCCAGGGATCACGGGAACTTAAAAGGCATACGCAATCCCCGACTGGGTTTGTAGTGAATCTAGGCCATGTTATTTCAAGCCACTCTGCATCGACGATGGAGCTATGGTCTACAAGTTTGAGTGCTTTCGAAAATATTTTTATTATAACAGGATAAACTCACTGCTAGGTACGTTTAAAACATGAATTAAAAGCTTTTATGTCTCAAATAAACAAACATATAAACTAAAATTTCGAAATTAAGTAGGAAGGCAACATATTCTTGTGATGCTAGCTCAATTAGTATACCTACCGGTCTTAATTTTGAAGAACTTATTTGACATCCACCCTTACGTTTGCTGTGTCTGAAAAAAGAAACATTGGAGTTATCATATTTTTTTAAAGTTCTCGTAAACGATTAATTACTGCAACACTCACCTGCAGGAGTCATCAGATTTACTCTTGTATGGACAGTTCTGAAAAGGTAAAAAAATATTAGAAGCTGCATCATATCATAGTGGTCATTGACATATCTTAATTAAGCCAACGACATATTGAATGCAAATATTTAAAAAACCATCGATTTTCAAATTATGAATACTGATAAATAAAAGTTGTCATTTTAAATTTGTAGCACTACCAAAAACAATTGTATCGTCCTGTGCTCATTTATGTATATAAACTTACCGATTAAATAAAGGTGTTAACTCCATGTCCTTATCCCACAACAAGGACATTAATCAAAACAGAAAATAATAATATTTCGTTCATACAAACCTCAGTTAGTACATCCAAAGAGCAAGCCAGCATTTTATTAATTTCGCAACTACCCTCATAATCGCGACCTCCTCTAATCAAACATTTACTTAAAACCCTGGCCGTGGGGTTGTTCCAGCTAGGATGTGCTTCAGTAAAATTTTCCAACATCCTCCTAAAGGCTGTCGTGTCAACAAGACCAGACTCGTCAATAACACCCAATTTTTTGAATACGCAAGTCTCTTGGTGGCACTGAAATTATAGTTTATTCATTTTTGTTAAACTATCGAAAATCGAAATAGCGTCTTTTTAAAAAACTTTATGTCCCATTGGCAGACCGCAGAAAGTACACCAACGCTGGCTGTTTGCGTGTTTGCTGCCAACGTGACATATCTTTATAATTCTGTTCAAAGAATTCTAGTCAAATACTAGGAATTGCTTACTACCTATATCCTCCAATTTTGAGTTTGCACTAAGGGAAAGCATTCTCAGGAAAAAAAAGTTGGAAAACGTACCAGACTTAATGCATTGTTCAATATTATATACTGTAAGCGTGTGTGTAATACATTCTTGAAATATTGGTAACGTGAATTGAAAGTGTACTTACAGAATGGGGTAACAGCATCAAATCCTTAGGAAGATTAGTTCTCGTTGTAGTGGATGTCACTGGCGCTTCCGTAGGTGGCTTAGGGGTGTAGTCGGTGATGACCAGTCGTTCAGAACCTTTCCAGGTAAGGTGGAACCCACATTCATTTCTCCAAGAAGGTCTGATAAACTCAGCTATGTCGCAACAATCTAAAGGATCTACGCTTTGGGTTTCCTGTAACATAAACACTTCACGTGAACATGATCTTTTCGGAATTCAATTAACCAAGAGTGTGTGTTCTTTTTAACATAACTTAACTTTAATTAGGTAAATAATACTTACCAACGGTCTAGAGGTTGTTGTCTGGTTCAGAGAGACCATTAAGACCCTGTCTCCGCTACTTTGAGTTGAAGGCTGCTGTGAAGTTTGCAAGGGAGGTGTTGTTTTAGGTTATAAACGAAATAATAATGCAATTACTAATAGTTTTAGTTTTACCTATCAAGTTTCATTCAGATTTGAAAATGTGTAATTTTAGTAATAGTGCTTGATGTACTCTTTTCTAATTCCAATTAGCACTTTTTTGACGATATCTTATTTGTGACTCTTTTTACGAAAAACATAATATCTACAAAATTAACCCAAGGAAAATTGACTACATTTATGCCCACCAATTTTATTATACAATCAATAGTTTCGGCGCACAAGCGCCTAAGTAATTTGAAAAAAGAAAAAACCTATTTAACAATGGTTTGCTCTGAATTCTCTCTTATTCATTTTCACACAACTGATTCATCTTGTGAGGTTTTTAAAGGAATAAGGGGAAAAAATTATAGCTTACCGAAGGCCCGAAACCCGACTGGGGTAGAAGAGACGCCTGACTTAGTGACACCATCTGAACCAAATCTCCGTTATCCTTGGCTAAAGGTGGTTGAGAAGATGGAAGAATAGGAGATCGCCAAGCTGGTGGCGGAGGAGACCGCCAAGTAGGCGGAGATTGAGACTAGAAACAAAATCAAAAAAATCTTTACTTATTCAAAAATATAGATGCCATGAGGAAGAAATGTCTTTTGCTTGTTTTTACATCATCACCAAACGATCTTTAGTAGCCCACGGTCTAGAAATATGCTTCTTTTTATGAACAAGCTTTTGATTTACTGTACCATGCTAGTCAGTCGATCAGATATAGGATTTCAAGAAGTTTTTCGTCTCTTTACTCCTTTAACTTTTTTTACTTGACGATATGCCAATTTCAGTCACATTTATGAACTTACAGCTTGGTATTTCAGTCCGTGGTCGTAATATGTGATGAAGGAATTAAACCCACATTCTTGCAGCATCGATGAGTTAAACATCACGGGTAAATCGCAACATTTCCGATCGAAATACTGGAAAACAGGCAAAACAAATACTAAATTAGTACCTGGTATGATGAACTTTATGCTGCCTTAGAATTAATACATGCTGTGTCTATTTATTAGCAGATGGTAACATACCAAACACAGGACCAATGGTCTAGTTGCATTTTCAAGCAATACGTAAAGTCATTGAAATATAGCAACTCGTTTAGGAAGAGTTCAGACAAATACACCTAGTAAATAAAATCGGGTAACCAGGATACAGGTAACCATACTCGCATATTTCTAAATATAAACAAGTAAAATCTACGTCATACGGTTCAGTGACGATGACTTCGAAGCAATATGAATATAAAGAATTCTTATAAAAAGTATCCATTGACTAGGTTTCATCTTTTTGGTAAATGGAAGCTTAAAATCAAGTTTAGTCTACATTTAATTCTTATCTTTTAAATAATAAACTCATAAATGAAATTTATTGAAACTTACATGTTCCAGGAACGATTTCGGTCTATGTTCCTTTTCTAAGTTCTCCTGTAAGTTTTCGTAACGACTGGAAACATTAACAAAAGCCTATTAAATTTCTTGACTAACGTATGCTCTCAAAAACCACTCATTTTCATCATTCAAACTATTGCCAGCCCGGAATCCAAAAGATACTGAGGCAAGCGCTTGGGTTCAAAATTTCTGGAAGCTGTATTGACTAAGATGAATACTTCTTACCTGACTGTAAACATGTTTTTGAAACCAGCCAATGACGATACCGGAGAGCAACCATTATCTTTTCGCCAATCATCCTCGGGACAGTTCTGCTCAGAAATAAATTAAATGACTACCAGCAGAAGCTGATCGATTGTCAATTTTATAGCACATAACATCTTAAGCCTCCATTATGAGGTCTAAATCGTAAAAATTCGATATTTTGATACCCGAAAATTATTAAATAAATATTTTAGATTGTCCGTCTGTGTCTGTCTAGGAATACCTTTACGATAAATGAGTCTGAGGGGACCTTACACCCAGCGTGCAGAAGCCGTTACACGGTGTATCATACACTCTAGCTAAACGTAAACGGTTTCTTTGAGTTTACCTAATTTTAAGCTTTATTTTTCTTGACTTTTCAATAAAGATGTTCTTTATTAATAAAAGATTAATATTTACATTAATCATTTGATCCACAACGCAGTGTAATAGCGCTTGTCCTGGACATGTATTGACATATCGCCTGCTCCTATTCGTATAGCAGCTATCCAGCACCTTCTCCAGCACATCTTGCCAAGGCCCTTGAGGTAGAACACGTGAAAAAGCTTCTCTTGCCGAGTCTTTAGGAGCCAAAGACTCTGGTAAGCCCAGTTTAACATTGATGCAGGTCCATGAGTGACACTAGAGAAGATAAATGGTTGGCATACAATGCATGTAGTTTCTAAGACATCGCACTATTGACGATGTGCCAAATCGCATACATCTCGGTTCACATAATGTTTTTAAAAAAGGATACAAAGTTTTTGCTTCGTTTATTGATTCATATATATATATATATATATATAT
>PKRV01000085.1:520310-536602 GCA_003709505.1 Hyphantria cunea | reverse complement strand
ATATATTCTCTAACTCGCAATGAATATATATATATTCATTGCGAGTTTTTTATGGAGTAGGGGACAAACGAGCAGGCGGATCGCCTGATGGTAAGCGATTACCGCCGCTCAAGGACACCTCCAACACCATAGGCGTCACAAGTGCGTTGCCGGAATGGAGTAGGGGGAGCCGCTTTTCTGTGGGGCCCTGGTATTAATCCGGTTGGGTCGGGCCAATTATGCCGAACCGTGGCTCTCCCACGGCAAACAATACGCCATATTTTTGTAGTGAAAACACTTTATACTCTAACTTTCAGTTACTCTAGTTCGTATACTTAGTTTAATATTAGATAAATGTATGAATCAAAAACTTACCAATCGGGAGCTCCTAGAATAAAAAGACTGAAACGGACCTCTTGCGTATACCTGTAATGTATATAAAATATAATAATAATAAAAATTTATTTCTGAAAAGTAGATTACAAGTATAGAACAATCAAGAAATCAAAAAACTCAAATACTACAGCCGTACCGAAATACATATACATCTAAACTAATTTGTAAATATGATTTCCTAAATTTCTAATTATGGTATGCTTACACACATAAAAGGTTAAACTAAAAAGCAAGAAGAAAACTAAATATTTAGTAGTTCAATTGAACTTCAGCAGGTCTATCGCCATCCCCCCAGGTTTCTAGTTTTCAACACATTTCAAAGAAGTTGGCTAACGGAGTAAGCTGGTATGCTTTTTAGGTTACGCTCATGAGAAATACGCAGATTACTCAGAATTAAAACTATAGGTTTCCAATTGAATACATACCGAGTACTTGCTATATTTAACTGACAAGGTTAAACAAAAAAGTTACAAAATACAAATGAAAACATTAAGTGATTAGGTAAAAATTTATGATGTGAGGGTAGATGGATACGGAACTAACCAATAGTCTGGCGTAATACCGAAGCTAACCTATGAGCGATGACGTCAAAACTACTAAGATTAGTACTATATTTACAATTTTACAATTCAATGAGCTTCATTTTGAATTCCGACTTAATATAAATTGTTAAAGAAGTCCAAGTGTCAATTGACGGTACCTATACAAAGAAGGTTCTTTACCTTCCGCGCTAGTCAAGACTGTGTTACGGCAAGGTAGGATTCTCGTTTCACAAAAAGCAAACGTAGGCAAGAATTATAGGCAAGAAAAAAAGACAAATAATAGGATACATATTGGTGTCCATGGGCGGCGGTAATCGCTTACCATCAGGCGATACGTCTGCTCGTTTGCCTTCTATATCATAAAAAAACGTTAAGTACACTGTTTTGTTGACGCTGTCGTCTTTAAAGTTTCTTATTCTTTTATAAATAGGGGTAAGTTAGGTACACTAGATTTTAGGTTAGTAATGTACTGTTTCCTCAATTTTAATGCCAAGGTATTTAATGCTAATTGTTTTAGATAATATGTAACAGATGCAATCATCTGATCGCACACAGTTTTATGTATGAGCTTTTAACCTGAAATCTGAATGTTAATGCAAATTTTCTTTCATAATAAAAGTAATATATTTAGTTTTTTTGTAAATTCAATGTATATATAAATTATAATAAAGGCCATTGAATCATTTTGCAAAGACCTATCTCAACTTCCGATTTTATCTCTTTCCATGTGGACTTTTCAAATAAAACTGCAGTATCATCAGCAAACGTTATGACTTTAGCATTTACATAGTAGTGTTGTTATAAAAGCCATTTATGTAAATAATAAACAATGAGGGTCCCAGTACTGAGCCTTGGGGAAAACCGAAATTTACTGATTGATTAGAGCTGACAACTTGGCCTATCTTTAGCGATTGCAATCTATCTACTAAATAGTCTCTAAAAAGTTCAAGTGGCACACCTCTTATACTTATAGATTCTAGTTTTCGAATAAGTAGGGGGACAGAAACAGTATCAAATGCCTTGGCTAAATCTAGAAAGATATCAACGCATTTTTTTACAGTTAAGACTCTCTACAACACCTTCAACCAAGTTTTCAATCGTATCTACTGTTGATTTCCCCTGCCCAAAGCCAAATTGGTTTTTATAAATAACATTATATTTATTTAAATATTTTACGAGCCTAGTGTTAATTATTTTTCTATAATTTTAGTCAAAGTAGGTAACAGTGATATCGGACTATAATTAGTGATACTGTTTCTTTCCTCCGATTTATAAATCGTTATCAAAACAGAGTCCTTCAGAAATCTTGGAAACACGCCGGAAGACAGACACAAATTAATTATATGGATAAAGGTGCTAATTAATAAATAATGATTTTTTTCATGAACACAGGTCAGAAGATAATCCACGGAGTTTAAGAAACTATTCGTTGCTGTAAAGATCGGCCATCTATACATACAAATGAAAGCATGGTTGTTTCCCATTTTGTTGATAAGTTTATATGTCATGGCTATATCAGCAATAAGATAACTTCGTTGTTTTCGTCAATATTTCGCTTAAAGTCCATTTTTATCTATGTTATTAAAACTAAGATTGTTATTATTACAATTGCCTACTAATGCACACGGAATTTTAAAAGTTTCATGTCAGCGCTTACAATTATTACATATCGAAATCACAAATCAGAACTTGGGTACAAGATTTTTAGTGTCAATTTTTGAGGGGGGCAGCGATGGTACATCGCTCCACGGTACGTATACCAAAATGGCGTTATGTTTTTCAAATTTTCTGTCGATTTGTCTGTCTGTTAGTTCCGGCTAATCTCTGGAACGGCTGGACTGATTTCGAAGGGCTTTCACTGGCAGATAACTGATGTAACTCAGGCTACTTTTTTAGACTAGCTTTTCCCGCAGTATTACCAGCGGTTGTAAAAGCAACGGTTTTCATCCGTTGGATGCACTTCCGATGGAAACTGTTGGATGCGGACGCCAAAAGACCGGTTGTTGTGGACTGCCTTGGGTGGGGCCTATGTCCGGCAGTGGACGTGTTTCGGCTGAGATGATGACGATGATGGTGATTAGTATAGTCCATTCGCTTATATACGGTCACTTAGATCACACCGCGCCGTCACAAGTGCGGCTGTTTGTCAAAGCGAAACTACCACGAAATCAGAGGGGCCGCATGTGGCGTACACCCACAAGTAAAATATGATTTGTCAGCTTAAGCCGAAGCAGTATAGTGAATGGTTGAGTTTGTGAACTCTTCTAACGTGTAACCTGAAAATGTTTTAATAAAGGCGAGGGGATGAGATGTTTTTATTTTTCATGAAATTTGTGTTTACTACCGGGGCAAACACCTAACTTGTATGAATTAACATACATTTTCGTATTTCACAACAATAGCCATAATTGCGTGCGGGTGTACCGACACCATCAAAACGCATGCACTAAACAATGAAATAGGGTAATATTTTTATGGTAAAGTATAATTTTGTACCAGCCACCAACCAGCTCAAAACAGTACTAGGGTATCAGGAATTAAATTTTATTTAAACACCTTTTAAAATTGTTTTTCAAACTAATGTTATATATTTCATTTCTTAAAAGTACTACACTAAGTCTATTTTTATCAAGGCCCTATAGCCCAGTTGCATTCGGTGATTAGATACAATCACCGAGGGTAAGCAATGACGGCGCGGTCAATGCCTGGATGGGTGACCGCTGGTGGCATGTTACCATGAGCGTCTCCATAATTCGGAGGTCACGTTAAGCAGTCGGTTCCGGTTGTTATCATAGGATAACAGTCGTGAATCTTAGTTGGAGGCCTTTGGGCGGCTTAAAAAACCATCCAACGGCAAGATTACGTAGCCACAAGATAGTCTTGCCAGTCTCCAACACGCACTTGGTCAGCATGGGGACGTATGGCCTTAACCCTCCCCTGAGAGGAGACCCGAGCCCAGTAGTGGGACATTATGGGTTGTTGATTGATTGATTGACTGCACTAAGTCCAAAATTAATACCTATAATCAATATGAATAGCATCTTAAACAGGGAAATCTCTTTTCAAAGGAGGTGCTTCTGCCCAGCAGTTCCTGAAATCTGTTTTTTTAATAAAAAATTTAACTGCGTAGTTGTCACGGTACACTCCGATGACAGACAGACAGATGGAAAGCGAATTCTTAGTAAAAATATACACTATGAGTAAAAACAGGACCCCTACCCTAAATTAGAAGTTTAAATTGAACGAATTTATGTTTTACAAATACGTCATCACAAATACAATCACGTTGATATTATATAAGTAGGTAGGTTTAAAACACACTTACCGTTTGGCAAATAAAAAATAACCACAATAACTTCATATTCGTAGGAAGATTCAAGAACAAGTGACCGTATTTAGATAAACAGCCATACGTATCTGGGGTCAACATGACTGATAATGTTAATTTGCATTGTGTAAACTGTGATTATAGTCAATGTCTAACTTCGAATTGTGTCATTGGATTCTTTACAGAGAGAAGACTGTTTTTTGATTCTTATATATAACCTAGCTTAGTCCTTATTGCTGTACGTTGACAATCAAAAAGCTAAAAAAATGGGACGAAGCTAGGTTGAAAAAGGTAGCCTAAGTTACTCCTTATTACATCAGCCTCTGCCAATGAAAGTCCTGTCAAAATCGGTTCATCCATTCCAGAGGTTGGAACAAACAGACAGACAAAAATTGAAAACACGTTATTTTTGATAGTTGTATCTACCGTGTTATATGTACTATTCTCATACTGCATTTAGTAAAAAACGCAGTATGATAATCTCGGGATGATTAATGAGCAGTCAACAAATGTGCGCTTTTCGAGAAACTGTGCCTCGCACAAAACTTTGGAATGAACTGTCCCCGTACACCAACCCCTCCTCCCATCAACCTCCCCATCCCCCAAAGGCCGGCAACGCACTTGTGACGCCGCTGGTGTTGCGGTTGTCCATGGGCGGCGGTAATAGCTTACTATCAGGAGATACGTCTGTTCGTTTGCCCCCTATTCAAAAAAAGCTTATGATTTTCAACCGTTGGGCTGCATCCCCCGCCAGGCATGATCACTGAGCCTCTATGTCGTTAATACTATTTAATGTCTATTAAAAGTTAATAATATATTTTTCACGTATTTTATTGTTTTTTAAAGTAAATAAAACTTGAATCGCAACAGTATCATAAGCAAGGAAATCATTTTAAATGAAAGTCATAATTATATGTAACATAATTTATTGAAAGATTCCATAAATAAAAAAAAGTGTTTACACATAAATCATCTACTTACAAAAATAAGCAGAAAGCGGCAACACAGATAACTGAATATATCACTGAGATGTGAACGGGTGGCGCTGTTAAATTATTATCTAATCCAAAGACAAAAAAAAATGTATAACATTCGTTTTATTATATTATCTAGTTACAATATTTATAAATAAGAAACGGTTTTAATATGCTACGCCAAGCAAGATAACACATTAATAATAAAGGAACAACTAAAAACACAACTGCCCGCCAAAAATCAGTTACGCGCCATAATCACCATATTGTTTTTTTTAATTCCCAATGACACTGGTATATGGTGATAAACTATAACCTAGACACGCTATTTAGACATTTAGAAGATATATAAGGAACTCAGCTAAATAAATACAATAAAGCGCTTTAATATTTAAAGGCAGCCATGCAATGCAATTTATATGCCTTTAAATAAAAGCGGGTCTAGTACTATCATAGCTGAACACTAGACAGAAATTCTTGCACAGGTATAATATTTTATTTTATTTAGTTAACGTTTAAGTAAGAATTCTATTTAGAAAGTAAGCCGAAAACATTTTTTACTCTATTTATAATTAAGTAAACGAAAAATTTTAACAACAAAAAAAAGAAATGTATACCAAAACATCACTAAATTGATTTCTTTTTTTTTCATAAAGTGGTAAATAACGACATACGGTAGTAGAAAAAAGTATGTATATTATACAACCTGTATAAGCATGTATATATATACTGAAAATAACTGGATCACGTTGTAAGTAGGCAGCTTTTCACACCACTTATTATGGCCAAATTGTGTCAAATATAATCAAATATATATGTTTATCTGTATTGCCGAGTAAAGTATTGTTCTAGGCGCAAACTAACCAATCGTAATAGCTAACAAGATTCTTAAAATGTCAATACTAGAGGTGCTGGTACAGGCGTAAATTCAGAACATTACAGAACGCAAAATATTTTACAATATAATACATATACGAGTGAGGTATATTTCTTTAGCTATAGCTAATATATTTTCTTTTATAAGAATTTACTAGTTTACAATAAGATAATTCATTTTTTTTATCTTTTAATTTATCCTCCTAAGGCCAGGGGTTTTTGAAAATGGCTTTCGGAAAACTAAAATGATTTCACTTAAAACACAATGCTAATCGTTGTTACGGCCGGTCGTATGTATACACGTCTCTTATATAGCGTAGACCGATACAAAAATGCATCGCTTCCCACTCAGTTCCGAAATGCAGGCGAGCGGTCCCCGCAATGTTTAAATATGTTAAGTGTGTTAAGTATGGGGCAATACTATATATGTGTTTAATTGTTGTTTTTTGTGTGAGTAATATTTTTGTTGTTATTGTATATATCATGGCAAGGAAATGTTAAACATCATTTTGCACGGCGTCACCTGGGCCCAATTGAAAACCAGCGTCAAATGCTTTGTCTGGCGTAATGCTGAATTAGGTTCATTTTTGGCATTTTCCAAAACTATTGTAAGTTACCTTTTGTATTACTTTTTGTTGGCAAAATAAATATTTTTCATTCTTTCTATGATCTCGAAATACAGATATTATTACGACCATAGTATACCTTAATATTTTATTGTCTAATTCGAAGCGAAAATGATGAGTACCTTTTCAGATTAGCCTGTTGGGTCTAATAGTTAGGTCTCCTGATAATAATTTTTTGCAATTACCATAGTATAGACCCACACTAGTTAGATCGGATCAGAATTTAAATATGATTTCCAATTTGTATTCCGAAAGCATCTTGGACTCACGAGGATATTACTAGAGGCATTAATTTAAATAAAGAACTGGCAACACTATCTTAATGAATCATTTCGAACTGGCAACATTGTGTCAATTCATATTAAACTGACAGCTCTGAATTCTCGCCCGCGAGTTGATAGAACAGTTTTAAGTTATTGGACATCACAGATGCATTACCAAATTTACATACAAAAACATTGCAACTAACACAAAAAATGTCCGAACTGTGTGCATTCAAGAACTGAACCACGGGTTTAGTCAAAATTGTACCTGAAAAATAAATTTATTTATCATTATAAGACTTTAAAAATATCAAGAAATTACATTGGTCTCTGAACTTTCATTGGTATTGGTATATTGAAAGTTGAATTTAAGATAAAAAAATCCATTAGTGTAGTATGTACACTGTCACAATCAGTTGTTTTTAGGCTTCCGTACCCAAAAGGCTAAAAACGGAACCCTATTTATTACTAAATCTCTCTCTCTCTGTATAAACAATGGTACGGAAGTCATACAGGGTAAGTCCGACTCGTGGAAGTTTTAGCCTACTGTATCATGCTGAGAAAGGCCTATGTTCGCCAGTAGAATATCAAAGCCTGATGTGATGACGATATCAGGCTGTCCAGGTAGGTTAATATCTGGTTTTACTCTTTGGAGTGACGAAGTCCTGCGTTGTTTAATTAGGCGCGTAACGGGTGATGATCCTACCCATTCTTTTCTTAATCCATCACAACACGTAAAATTTCTTTAGGAATGTATTTCGATCGATTAAAGGAAAAATGGCCTTAACCCTCTCCTGAGAGGAGACCCGAGCCCAGCAGTGGGACGTTATGGGTTGTTGATATGATATGATATAAAGGGGTAATAGGGGTAATAAAATCAGAGTAGGCGAGACGTTCAAATAACATATAAGTATGTTATGTTTAGTTACCTAATGCGTGCAGGGCCAGCGATCACAGGAAGGCGCCAAAGCCGAAGGCGCGCTTGATGCTGTCGAAGTAGTAGCGGCGCCAGTTGTCTCGCGTCTGCTCCAGCTCCGGCGCCGGCACCAGCTCCTGCCGCACCGTCACCAGCGTGTGGTCCTCCTGCAACCATACCAGTGGTTTAAGCGGTCACATGACACTTTATTGCATCCGAAAATTATTGTGCCGCGTCTGTGTTCTTTGTGTCCGTTTCATATATGTTTGTGAAGTCCCCCGTGACACAGGATGTATATTCCTAATTCGGGTTAAAAAAAAACCGCTATACCGCTCTAACTTCAACCACGATCCTGAACTTTATCAAAGCAGTAGAGCCAAGCTGATTTCAGCACAAACAGACGAACAGACGGACTCGACCGGGCAGTCCCTACTACCCTCGCACGTTAAGTGACAGCATTCGTGCTATCGTGTTTCGTTGGTGAGTGTGATACTGGAGGATCAATGATATAAAAGCATTTCTATAGGCCGCCATAGTGTGGGTCACCATGCTATATTCGTAATGAATATGGTGACCACTACTCTTGGATTCTGTTCATGGTTTCACCAGGCAGAGTAGAGTTACTTTGGCAGGCGAATACAAAAAAAAGCATTCTTTGTACTATGACTACTATTTATTTATACTCGACTAGCTGACATGTGCCCACTTCTTTAGGCGTTAAAAACAAACTCACAAACTTTACCTCGTTCTAATATTTTTAAAGTCATAACGACCGAGCTAGATCATAAGATTTTTGTTGAATATCTTTTTAGTACTTATTACATCACCCCTTGTAAATCACTATCAATTATGTAAAGCTTATAAAAACTGAGAATTACTTTTCGTTTATTGAAAGATCTGAGTAAATACATTCAGATTTCTGTCTAGACAAAAAGATGGTAGCGGACTTTTTCTGTGCTCTATAAGCATTAAATTCACTCTGAGTGTTAATAATTTCACATATGCTCAGTGTACGAAATATTTTCAAAACGCGGACGAACCTAAGTATATGCTCCACCTTCCTATTTCACGTTTCAAAGCCAATTTCAATTAATGCATTAACCATTCCGTTATTCCGTCACCAAAATAGCAGTTCACAACTAACCTTTTCTTCAATATTAAAGGTAACTTCAGAATAATGTTGTTCAGGCCATTGTTTATATCTCCAATACTGGACTATCTTGTTGGGAGGCGACAGTTCTCTGAACTCCCCGGTGATATTCCCACCAAACAGTGCAAATTTACCACCTTTCTCCGCTTCCATTTTGACATGACCCTGGAATGTTTACATGCAGGTATATTCTAGGGTTCTAGATAGTTTTGCGGTCTATATTGAACGTTCAATTAATAAATTATATATTTTTTATAAGTTAATATTTTGTAGGTAGTTTTAAAAGTCGGACTTTACAGCTCGAAGGCGCCGGTATATCCTAAAACTAGGTTTTAGTATTTATGAGTGTCAAAGCAATTGGTATTTGTTAGTTTAGAGCGTTTCAACTTAACAACCAATGTTTTATATGGTTTATTCTTTTATAAGGATATATAAATAAAATACATATCGAAATCTATAATATTTATTTAGGTCTTTCACAATTCATATAATGCTGATGCTACTAATCTACATATTTTTACAATATCTTCACAGAAATAACATTATTTTGGTACATTCAAAATTCTATTTATAAACAAAGGAACTATAGAAATATTAATATTTAATTTACAATAATATAATTTATTTACTTCGGTAACATTTTTATAATACTCTTATGGCTTTATAAAACTTCAAGATAGATTATAATTTCAAATTCTTTGTTAAAACCTATCGTTAGCTTATTTTTATGCAAGCTTGCATGTGCCAAAAAAGCAAGTTGAAACGCTAATTAGAAAGTTTACGTCACTGTTAAGAATCAAACCTAGACAATGTCAGTTAGTAATTCAATATTAATTCAAAAGCTTCTCTCAAACATACCTGTGTGAATGCAGTAACCATTTCTATCCGTGTCAACGCATCATAGAACTCCCTCGCCCGACACTGGAACTTCTCAGAGATTTCAATTGATTTCGTTTCTATTTTGCATCCAACTTTCTTCGTTGGTGGAGCTATTATTGGCTCCATGCTAACCTTCTTATTGAAACCGCTGGTAATCATTGATACATTATCCGGTTTAACGGCCGGCTCACCCTTTTTAGGCAAAATGAGGCCTTTGGAGAACTCTTCTTTTAGACTACGAATGTATTCATTCAACTGTTTTCGGATTTCATCCCGGCCAACATTGTGCATGAATGCCTTTACCCTTTGGGCTTCTTCTCCACTGCCTTGGATTGTGACAGAGATCTGAAATTTAAAAAAGATTACATGAAGCATATGCTCAAACTATGTGGACTTAGTCTATAAGGATTCTTTTGCCTTTAAGGTAAAGTTGACTGCAATAAGGCTACCTATTGCATTGTTTGCCTATATATTTCTGGATTTTGTAACACATTTTTGTGTGCTGTAACATCTATACCATTAACTTTCATTGATCAAAGATTGCCATGTAAATGTATACATATACTAGCCGACCCCGCAAACGTTGTTTAGCAATATACAATAAAACAATAAAAAATATATTTATATTTAGATCCACCCTTATAATTTAGGGTCCACCCGATTTACTCAGACCTACCTGATATTGATCATTTTATATGTATATTAGATTTATAATTAAATCAAAACTGTTTTAGATATGAACAATTATATGTATAAAAAAACTGAACTTTAACATATTCATGTAGGAGCTCATTGCTTCCCCCCTGGTAGAATACAGTTCAGTAAAATACCACAAAAACATATCTTAATACAACACATCAGGAATATTATAGTTATGGGATGAAAAACATTAGAACATTTCCATGGCAACCCAAAGGAATAACAACACTACTAAAAAGGTTTAGAGGCAAAATATATTATGGGCTCATTTGTTGACATGCCCCATTTTATTTTGCAGTTTATTTACAATTCCATAATGCATTACTTTAACACGACATAGTAAAATTGATGAAAATATGACAAAACTACACTTATTCAAAATAAAACAATAATTATTTTAACTATAGTTGCACACTAACCCTACAAAAAAGTCATAATTTTAAATACAAAGTTAACAATAATATGCACATTATGATACAGTCTTATAATCAGCTGACCTCAAACTGATATGTGGTTTGACTATCAGTCTTTTCCCATATGTTAGCTTGTCAATTTATCAGTGATATTATAGTGACAATTTGGTAAAAGTGCTCTTTATGTAGTATAAATGAAGTAGGTTCCACTGTCTGTTCCTTTAGATTTTGAACTACTCAATGGATTTTAATGCAGTTTTCAGCAAAAAATAGAGTGATTCAAGAGGAAGATTTACATGTGTTATACATGCACATTACTTGGTTAATAGTAAGTAAGTAATATGCATGTATTACACAGAGAACCAAGGTCTTTGACACAGCCCAGAGGATTAGCGAGCCAAATTGGCGCTGGCCTGATTACCGTTGGAGTAAACGGGTTCTTGAGTGAAGACCACCATTCGGCAAAAGTAGTGTGGGACGACCTTTGGACAGATGGTGGTCTACTTTTGATGGATGGTGTGTGATCTGCGCAAATCGGCTGGCAGGAGCTGAATATGAGAAGTCGAAGATTGATACAATTTGAGAGGCCTGTGTCCAGCAGTGGACTACAATAGGCTGATGATGATGCATATTACAGTAGAGTAAATATGAGAATTTCAAAGACAAAGAATCTGAGCTGAGTAGCTAATATACTATAAACTATATAATGCATTGCACAACCTATAAATTTGTGAAAAGAACATTTAAAAGCCACATCATAAAAGACTACAATTAGTAAAATAAATATACCTACATTATAAAAAAATTAAGGTTAAACACAACATCTATTGCTGAATATTGCACTAAATCCGTTGAATCTAGATAGAAGCAAAACAGATACTGGAAGCGCTTCATTTCATACTGTGTAATGATTAGAGCTGTTTCACTAACAATGCTCAAAGTTTCCTGGATTTCTGCATTTCATGTGCAATTTTAATTTTTTACAGACTATTTTAACTCAGACTACTGCTGTGATTCAGACTAAGCAAGAATTAACTAAATTTGTACAGACATTCTCAGATAATGCATATTTTTAAGTCTATTATTATTTTTTTCTATCTCTTAGCATGTGAAAGGAATTGGTATTGAATTTGTTCAAAGATCAATCAAAAAATTTCATTGAAAAAATTCAATCCCGTATAACCTTGGGAGAACTTCATTAAACACCAAATTTGTTACCTTTTTGTGAGAGTATGAAACTTAACTTTAAAAAAAAATAGTTTAAAACCTGTTCTGTATAAAATTGAATTTTACTTGTCATACCCATTCATTAAATACAACTTTTACTAGATGAAAGGTAAATAATTGTCATTTTTATGCAGTGTACATTTAATAATTGTGGGCCTGTGTCATTTTTCAGACAGATAAAAGTATTAACAGACTGAATACGAGAATGTGCCATATTTTCAAATTCCTATAAAATTAGGATGTAATATAGAAATATATGTTTTGTTACTGCATACTTTTAATAACTTGTATGCTTGACATATCAAAATATATTATAATATGCGATTTAAATAATATTATGCAGTGTTTATTTGGTATTAGTTTTAATACTTGCATACCTATCACAAGGTAAAGACAATTTAATAAGAAAATGCTGACTCATTCCATGTCTTTGACACTGTAGAACTAACATATATTAATATTAATGCATTGTAAATATTTGCAATAGGTATTATAATCCAACAATAATTAATTACATGTATGTTCAATTAAATAACTTAAAAAAATATAATTTAAATTTTAAAAATGAGTTGATTCAACGTAGATTTAACAAATAAGTTACACTCATGGTCTACCAGTAGTAAAGATATGACAATAATTCATTTTTTTTAGTTTTTTTAGCTTTCTGTACTACTCCATATTAACTTTAACTGTGACCAATTTCATTTGCATATTTTTTGTAAAAAGAATACAAGTTTTTGCTTAACATATTCATATATACATGCTATTATACAATAATGAATTGGATGGATAGATTCTTATTGGACGGATATAAGCATCCAGATAAGGATGAGCAGGAAAAAATTAAAACACAAATATGAAGTCGATCTGGAGTTGTTACAATTAATTCCTTGATGATGTGATAATTCATGGTCAGAATAAAAACATCAAGAACTACCAGAAATTCTAATAAGAATAAAGAAAAATAGTTACATTTCAACAAAAGTCGAAAATTAAAAAAAAATACTTTTCTTAGCTCTACAGCTGAGTTTAGAAGATGATATTAGTGATGCAATTTAAATATAACATGCAAGGAAATAATGAATGAATGCTGTATTAGAATTGAGATAGATCAAATAATATAATACAGTTTATACTCACATCCACTTCGTTGACATCATTCTCCTCTGATAAATTCGGTATTTGTACTTCTCCTTTCACAGGCTCCTTGCCACCAGCAAGGGTACCTTCCCACTTCAAATTGATGTCCCATTCATAGAAAAATATTAACTTTCCTTTCCTATTATTAGCTGACGCTTCACCCTCAATCTTCTTCACTTCTACCACCTTACAGTCCACACCATTTTTTGCTATCACAAAATTAGTAAGCAGTTCTTTTAGTCGCTCTTTTGACCATGGACCTGCGTTTTTCTCAGTCCAATGCCAGTTGTTAACATTTGTAGCGTCAGGTCGCTCCTCCACGATCCATCTGGGATCACCTTCACCCCACTTAGCCATTTCTTTTGTCTATCGATGGTCACAAGGTGATAAAAATTTTAATTTTGCGAGTTGTACCAACGCAAATGTCGAGTAAAACTGTGACAGTCGAGATTAATGACACGTTGCGCTCACGAAAAGTTTTTTTAACTCTTCACTTACTTACAAAACATAATTCGCTAACGGATAAACCGCATGCAACAGATCAAACGGCGCTTAAAACTCAAATTCGAGAAAAATCGCGTAAGAATCGAAGCATGCCATTATTAAAATGACAGTTGGAAACTGTGTTGCTATAATTGTATTCTAATTTACCACATTACTTGTCCTTTCCTCTAAAATATTAAGGTTAATATTGGAAAAGACATTATATTGAGAAACTAATAATGAATTTTATAACAACAATGCATTACCACTAATGTTTTAAATAGTTTTAAAATATTTTCATAAGACTTTTTATTTAGTACAAACATTCAAAACGTTTATTTACAAAAAAAGTTTTAGTAACAACTTTTTGCAATAACAACTCTTTTTCATTAATTTCATAGCTGCAACCAATATTCCAAACTTTATGTAAATGTTTCCCTTCAATATTTGCATTTCTCATCCAAAATGCTTCGTTTAACGTATTTCTTCACTTAAAATTTACCTTGAATTAAAGGTAATTATTTGCTAAGGTCCAAATTTTTAACAGTTTCTCCATGATTCTAGAAAACGGAGGTACCAACAAAATGAAAAAATCCGGATGTCACTATCAAACGTTCCGTTCTACTCACTAAATATTTCAGTTTTCCTGTACAAAAAAACAAGATATTTTCTTGTTTGGAGTCGTTTATTTCAAGCCCAAATGCCATACTTTCATAGAATGATAATTATATGCAAAAGTGTTACAAACAAAGTATTCAAAGTATTCGCGTCTTATTAAATTAAAAATATATTTTATAAAATAGGCCAATTTTTGTTATTTATTTATCTTTATTGTACACACACTTAACAAATAGAAAAAAAAGAGTTTCAACATACAAATGTGACAAGTGGCGGTCTCATCGCTCATGGCGATCTCTTACAGACAACTTTTATACAGATAATTTAGTAACATTAATTAGGGTAGCAGCAGTAGGGTGCACAAACCTCAAATCTGTTTAAATGTGAATAATAACAAAAAAAAATAACACCAAATTCAAAACATCTAACATTCATATATAAATATACATCTACTCATACACATATAAACATACATATTCATAAATACATACATAGACTTAATATATATACTATAAACAAGGTATTATCCTTCACTAACTTTTGAAATACAGGCAAGGTTTTAGAGTGACGGATCGTTTCAGGTAATTCGTTAAATGTTAGTGGAAAGTCTAAATCAATATTATATAATTGTTCTAGTAGCCGACCCCAAATAGTCTTGGGAATAAAGGCTAGGCGATAATGATGATGATGATGATGAAAGAGAATATCTTGTTCATTGCATTTTTCATTGAGGAAAACAATACTTGTTATCTGTGTGAAATTATCATAATAATGCACTTTTGACAGCTGAAGAAATTAACAATCAGCTGTCTTGTTAGTCTTAACTTTGTTTTGCGTGAAAAAAAATGTCGGTTCCACTGAACCTCTGAAAACAATTTGCCACAAATTCAAATCACTATTTGAATTTGTGGCAAATTGTTTTGTCAGACAATACAAACACACAGACAACCAATAGTCAATAAGGAACAAGTAAATTACGTTAACNTTCTGTTGATTAGTAACTAACTGTTCTAAAACTATGCTATGCTGGGACATCCATTCCTTGTTAAGACTGATGTGGTTATTAAGATCTACAACTATATCTTTTTCGTTATTTTGCAGTGTTTTAATAGCTTCGTCGTATTTCATGGCGTCTAAATAGTCTAGATTGCCTGTAATACTTTTTATTACTGAACCGAGACCGTCTACTAGACCTCTCTTAGCTCTACTGGGTTCCAGGGATTTTACTTGGTTCAACGCTTTGCCAAGCTTGTTAGTAAGATAGTCGATCTGATATTCGTAGAGTATGTATGTCTCATTGTTGAGTCTAATTTTGAAAGTTTTAAGTTGGTCCTGTACTGAGTTGATTTTGTCTTCTATGTCATTTAACTGTACATATTGTATGAAAGAGTGATAGTGAGTGGTTAGTCTAGTCGGTCCCAATTTATAAGGTAGTAGTCCTGGTCCGTCAGCTAAAGATTCAAGTCTTATGTCCTGGGGTCGAGTCACGTGAATTGTCAGCATCGTCAGAATCCTGTAACAATCGATTTCCTTTAGGTACCCGTTTCAATCGTGCTTTCGCTGTGGGGCCACGTTTCTTAGAGGTATAAATATGTATGGGTAGATCAGCTAGAACGGTATCTTGAGTGTAGCGTGGTGCTATTTTTTGGCGATTAGCGAGAGGGTTTTTAACGAAAACTTGTTGTTGAGGGGTATATTCTACTTCTGGTTCGCGAGTTTTATTTCTATTTTCGATTAGGGTGGTCCGGTTACCTAATGAAGACTCGTTAATAATTTCGTAAAC
>PKRV01000085.1:486110-510081 GCA_003709505.1 Hyphantria cunea | reverse complement strand
TATATATATATATATTTATATATAAACATGTTATTTACCTTTTAACCCTTTAACTTGTTCGTCTCCTACTAAAACATTACTACTGCATAATGTAAAAAGCATTTGTTCTTGCTTTTAAAAAAAGAGTTCAAAAATGAAAAATTGAAATTCGGCTATTTAAAAAGTTTTGATATAATAAAGCTTATGTCACCAAATCTATGGACACTACATTCATTAAAATTGGTTCAGTAGTGTAGGCGATACGGTGAAACATATAATTCCTTTTAGTTTCGCTGTAGTTGGGTAAAATTATGTTATCTCTAAAGAATCTTTAAGTAAATATCTTGTTATCAATCACTTATTTCGTTGCTATTCAACAATTTGTGATAAAGACCATATTAACCGTAGCCATATCACACAATCCATAATATCGCGACCTGTGAAAGATAGGCATAGTAACAACGTTTATTGATAGATACAAGTTTAAATAAATATTCAAATTACATAAGTAATTTAAAAAATTTAATAAAAAAAAAAGAAATAAAAACTGTTGGTTAATAAGTTCCTTTCCGGCGTCAGTTGTGTAGCCGCTGTCGCAATAATAGGTTTTTATTAAAGTTGCATGTAGTCCGTCGTTGTTGTAATATAAATAATGATCATAAATGTTTCTTTATATAATTCTGTTCTAATAAAAGTATTTGTTGTACAGCAAGACAGTGACATTAAAGTTTAAAATAATAAAGATTATTTACACAACCCAACCATTACTGCCACCCTGGACTCGCATAAAGTGTACATAGGGATACACTCACGCCTTTTCCCCTGAAGGTTAGGGAGAGAGAATTGATCTCTACCTACTACGGTCCTGGCACACCTCTTTAGTATGCATGCTCGTCGGTTCCTAGTGCTCTTCACATTATCTTTTTTTAGAAAATCACCAATTTGTTCGGTAAATGTTCGCCGTGGAGGACCTTTTGCGACACTTCCACACATATTCGCTCTATGAACTGTTTCTGTGGCACAGTGATAGCGTATGCGACTGCTGTGAATGAAGTCTGGGGGCTTTCTATGTATAATATGTATGTATTTACAAAAAAAAAGTAAATTTTTACGCATTTGGAAGTGTTATCAACTTTGAAATATATTATGGCCAGAGAAAGGTTGCCAAACTGAAGATTGGGCTCAAAAATCGCCTTTTACCTCCTGAAGAGCATTTATGCCCTCCTATTTTATTTGCACACATAAGATCTGCAAAATACTGTTGCATTTTGAAAACAATATTCCTTTCGTAACGTTTTTAAAAATAAATAAATCAAAAAAAATGATCGAAATATAAAAATGAGTGCACGTATTTTTACAAATGGTTAGACTAGCGCTACGGTGCTGCCATCTAACGTAGAACATTTCGGAAAACCCGCATTGGAATTACATTATTCTTAGTAAGTTAAAAATAACTTTAAAAGTACTTTAAAAGTACTTTAAAAGTATTATCATCAATCATCAACAAACCATAATGTCTGGTCTCCTCTCAGGAGAGGGTTAAGACCATACTTCCTCACGCTGGCCAAGTGTGGGTTGGGGACTGGCAAGACAACGTTGTAGCTATGTAATCTTACCGTGGGATGTTTTTAAGCCGCCCAAAGGCCTCCAACTAAGCTTCACGACTGTTATCCTATGATAACAACCGGGACCGACTGCTTAACGTGACCTCCGAATCACGGAGACGCTCATGGTCACGCAATAAGCCACCAGCGGGCACCCATCCAGGTACTGACCCTGGTGATTGTTTCCAATCACCGAGTACAATTGAGCTATGAGCATCATTGTCATCAACAGCTTTTAATAGCCCACTACTGGACTTAAACCTCTTCTTAAAAAGGAGGTTTTAAAGAATGCAGAAGTCCTCTATAAATATCTATGTGGAAACTGAATAATAAGTAAATTGAATAGGGGCAGCAGTGGTGATGAACTTACTAGCTGTGCCTTTGACTACGTCGGCGTAGAATAGTGATTTTGGGTAACATTTACATAACATTGCATCCCCCTTTCAATCCCTTACAACCGTTTTTTCGCATTAAGATATAGCCCATGTCCTTTCTCAGTCTATAGATTATCTTTATACCATATATCGTTAAATCTTTTTAGTAGTTTTAGAGTAATAGCGTGACAGACGTACAGTTCTTTTTTTTATGGAATTGGATATGCAAACGAGTAGACGTATCGCTTGATGGTAAGCGATTACCGCCGCCCATGGATACCTGCAACACCAGAGGCGTCACAAGTGCGTTGCCAAACTTGGGGGATGGGAAGGGGGATGAGGGGAAGGGTTGGGTGATTGGCCTCCGGCATCCTCACTCACTCGGTGAAACACAGCGCAGGCGCTATTTCAGACCGGTTTTCTGTGAGGCCGTGGTATCACTCCGATCGAGCCGGCCCATGCATGCTGAAGTGTGGCTCTCCCACGGTTTACTTTCACATTTATAATATTAGTAAGAAAGACTTATCAAACATTACAAGTAGGTACAGATTAAAATTATCTATTCTAAACTTATAATAGTATATTCAAAATCATATTTTCAACAGCAATATTCATAAGTCATAGCATTTCTCATTGTATTTACAATTTATGTATTGTCATTAAAATTTAATCTTAACACACAATCCTGTAACGTTAGGTTTCCTTGTTAAAATGTCAATTTGTTTAAAAAATGTATGACAGATAGTACCGGGTCTGTGTGTACAGGTCTTGTTTCCAAACGGTCGAGCCTTGGTAGAAAGTATCAGCTAAATGAAATTACAGTAGATAGGAGGGAAGTTCAAACAGGGATAAAAAATTTGAAAGTCTGCAAATACTTAAGCATTAAAATTAAAACCCCTTAAACATTGAGGTGGTGGGGTCTTCTTATACTTTTGATGAGAGGTAAACCAGCCGGATCAGCTATTTCTGCCAATGTCAAGTATATACAGTCTTCAATTCTAAGTGTTTGAGTCTTCAAGTCTTCGTCTTGATGAAATTAATGATAAAAAATGTGGATGAAATGAAATGGGGACCGTCCTAGAAAAAATCGATGTGTGGTTTTATGAAACCACGGTAAAAGTGAAACTTTTTTCACATGCAAATAAATAAATCTAATAAAGCAAATAAATAACAACATTTACATTAAACACTGACAAAAACAAACAAATTAGCGTGGAGCAATGGCACACCGTCCGACTGGCCACTGGACACTGGCCGACCGTCATGCGTCACGTGACATGCGATACACAAACCAAAAAATTTGAGACGATGTAAAAAAAGTTTCACTTTAAAAACAAAAAACGATCTCCAGGTGGTAGTGTCATTCACCATATATCTGTGGCGGTATACACAATAGACCGCCTCGACGGGTGTGATACCACGACAACAAAGCAAAACGTTGCTTAGCAATTATTTCGTTGCATTTGTATGAATGAGAAAGGCAATCGGAGCTCAAACACTTCCCCCTAAGACTGAGAGGGACGGCAATGAAAAGACGACTACGCACTCGTGGAAAACTAAGATACAGGTGTTCACAGGCGATGGTAGTCGCGTACATTATCTATCAGCTTGTTTACCCCCAGAAGCTTGTCTAGCCCGTGAAGCGCCCTTGTGCAATAATTACTCTAGTGCCATTTAATAAACGTTGGCAAAAAAAAGCAATACAGCCGGCGCCCCTAACACTGCTGTCCCCGCGAGCACGGTGCTCACGGGGGCAGCAGTGTTAGGGGCGCCGGCTGGGCAACCTGCACTGTAGGTGAAGGATGCCCCTGTTTGCCTCATATTAATCATCATCGTCTCGGTCGAAAGACGTCCAGTACTACATACAGACCCTCCATAACACCAAACCCTCCATACCGAGGATCGGTGTTGGTGGTATGGGTATGGTGTTATGTTCAACAAAAACAAGAAAAGTAGGAAAGGATAATGACCATCACTCTTGGATTCTGCTCATGCTTTCTATCAGGCGAGTCAGAGTTATTTTGGCAGCTAAAACATAAAAAAAAACAAAATAATATTTTCAACTTCACAACAGTACAAAGATAAATAAAACTCAATATTTCTTGATAAGATATTGAAGTATACGATCATAACATGATAATAGTATAATAATAATGTTAATGACGTATATTCTTTCAAAGATCACCTTTATGCAATGTCTTATCATATTCTTTAATAGCAGCGCCCCGCGATGTTAAACAACAAACGGCAGGTAACGCCTAGTAGAAGCTAGTCTAATATAAAGTCTTTTTTTCAACCGTATATCATTAGTTATTTTGCTTTAAAAAGTCCTGTCAACTAAAGTGATTTGAAAAAAAAACCCAATGTCTAAACCAAATATCTGCCATCTTTATTAAATTCATTAAAGAACAGAAAACATAGAAAGACTGAAGAGAAAATATTTTTCTTAATAACTTTATTTTGTTTTTTTTTTAATATTGATGTACCCAATGTCACTCTCACGACTAAGACGAATCTATTGACACCACTCACATAAAAATATGACTAACCGTTTAGGCTCTAGAGCGTGCCCAAGAAATATACTTACATGCACTCGAAAAACATAACCCTCCTTCTTTCGCAGTCGGGTAAATATTGATTTTTTAATATAAATCTAAATACCTTTTAAATTTTCATATGCATTTAGCGAAAAGCTGTAAGTTTCAAATTAGAAACAGACACTTCAATTTTATTTATTCATATACATATACATTTTCACATTCGTGTGGTGTAGAATTAAGAACCACAAACAACTACTTGAGAGCATTATACAAAGAAGGAAAACAATATAAATAATAGTCTGTAGATTGTCACGGCTATCTATGACGATCGTACAGAGCGCACAGAGCAGACCAGAATGCAAATCATAAATTATACAAAGAGTAAAATAATAGCTTGTTGTTAACATATGTGTAAATACGTATTCGTATTAAACACACGAATATATGTTTTTAAACTCAAGGACAACAATTTTGAAAGTTAAGAAAATGCACAAAAAATTGACCTCCTTACCTCCTTACTTCTTTGTGCGGAATTTTACCGCTTACTGATAAGTTTTGGATAGCTTACGTGATAGATAATTTGATGTATCTTCCATATACCGGCATTGTGTCACTCCATCTGTCAGATACATTACCTGGTAGTCATCGATAACCGGTGAAACAGGTATTTAAACCCCTATTTAACGTCCAAACTTTGCTGGTTAGGTAATATAAAACGTAACTTAGTCTATCTTTTTAACTTAACCCCGCGGCTTTATCCGCGACTGATGGCGTACCGTGGGTAAACATATTTAGTTAGTGGGCAGCTATTTAATAATAAATTATACTACGTTTAACTCAAGGTGGGAGAGCAACGCTTTGCCACATATGGGCCAGCTCGACCGTAGTAATACCACGGCCTCACAGAAAACCGGTGTGAAACAGCGGCAGCTCTGTGTTTCACTGAATGAGGTAGGATACCCCTCCCAAGCCGCCAAAGGCCGGCAACGCACTTTTGACACCTCTGGTGTTGCGGGTGTCCATGGGCGGTGATGATCGCTTATTATCAGGCGATACGTCTGTTCGTTTGCCCCTTATTCCATAAAAAAGGTAATAGAGCCATGCTGATTCCATCGTCATCGGCCGGCTCGACCGGAGCGATACACATTTGCATTTGAGCAGTTGTGTTTCGTTGGCGAGTACGAGACCAGAGTTTCAATGATGCCGAAGCATAGCATTAGACTGCCATAGTGTAGGTCACCATGCTGCATTGTTATATTGTCTGCATTCGCAATGAGTATAGTGACCACTACCTCTTGTATTCTGCATAAGCTTTCCATCATGTTGAGTAGTGGAATCACTTTGGCAAGCCCATACACACGACTGGTTTGTTCTATGCTAACTCGTTTAATTATGACCTTTTTACGTAATGACTACAAAGAACGTTCCTTATCAGGCAGTTTGTGGTTCAAATCAGTTGTTTAAATTTACGCCTACTTAGATAATGGCTATCAGTAAACGAAATTAATTACGTAAAAGGACATACTGTGTTTGTTATCTACAGTAGAAATAAAGTATGAAATGAAACGAAATTAGGAGTGATTAAAGCATATACTAGTGTATATCTATATTCACCCGGGGTATTATAAATTTGAAAGTAACTCTGTCTGTCTGCTACCCTTTCACAATTAAATCGCTGCACCGATTGAGGAAGGATGTGTTCTACTCTTTACAGCAATAACCGACAAACACGCTAGTTAATATTAATAAGCTGAAGAATTTCCTTGTTAGAACAAGACTGTTTGGCCTAGCCTTTAGCGTATACGGCTGTGGATCAAGAGCTCTTGGGTTAAATTACTGGGTCGCGCGGTCGGGCCAAGAGTTATGTGGAGTTCTTCTTACGAGAAATTCTTAATAACCACTAATGCAACTGCGCTGTAAGTAGGACCTACAGTGACCTGTTTTTAATAACGTAAGTTGTATTAATAGAAATTATATAACTATGATAACAAATCGATCTACTAAAATTAGGATTTTAATTTCGTCTTAACCTTGCCTATAAATCATTTGGTTAGATTGCTAAAACTTTCAAAGTGGTTATGGATTAAACAGGCAGAATGTCACCACCCATACTCATCCTATGGTTGGTGTTAAAGGCCGCTAAGAGAGCAACTACGCCTAACAACAGCACCTCAAAGAAAGAAGGAAAACTTGATACAAAATTTATAACAACGCGTCTGGGCAAGGCCGTATAGTAGGATAAAACCGGCTGTCTAAGAAGGACTATAGAAGGTTCTTGATGAATTTACTTAAAACTAACTTAAAACTTAATTATTATATGACTACTAGCCAAACCTGTATAGCAGGCAGTCGGAGAGACATAAGTTAAGCAGTGAACTGCGACATGCTAATGTTACTTGTCAATTATATAATAAATAAACAGATATTTCGGACATCTAACACAACGCCATCTAGTCCCAAACTAAGCAGAGCTTGTGTTATGAGTACTAGACAACTGATATAAATACATATATACTTTCTTTGTAAATTCCAACTTCGAAGCCAATATCTGCAGAACATACAAACATTTAGTCCGACCCGTGAATCGAACTGGAGACCTCAAGCACAGCAGTCGTATACGCTACCATTGCGCACCAGATTATTTTATACATTACGAATAGATTGTAGATATAAACAAATAATAAATGATGTACTTTAAATGTCAAATAGATAATTTTTTCTAAGCGGTTGATAAATTGCCAATACGATCAAAATGTCATCCATCATGTCAATGTTACTGTATGATTATGATAGCATAGTTGGGTTGTCGTGCACCTCTGATAATGATCTGAGTACAATAAAGTTATAATATTTGATAAATAACCGTTTGTCGATGACAGGGTTACGTTTTTTGAGTGTATGTGTATATGTATATTTCTTTGGTGGTGGTGCTCACAGCCCAGTTGCACTCGGTGATTAGAAACAATCATCGAGGGTAAGCAACGATGGCGCGGTCAGTACCTGGATGGGTGACCGCTGGTGGCATGTTACCATGAGCGTCTCCGTGATTCGGAGGTCACGTTAAGCAGTCGGTCCCGGTTGTTATCATACGATAACAGTCGTGAAGCTTAGTTGGAGGCCTTCGGGCGGCTTAAAAACATCCAACGGCAAGATTTACGTAGCCACAACGTATTCTTGCCAGTCCCCAACCCGCACTTGGCCAGCGTGGGGACGAATGGCCTTAACCCTCTCCTGAGAGGAGACCCGAGCCCAGCAGTGGGACATTATGGGTTGTTGTTTATATTTCTTTGGCACGCCCTAGATAGAGCCTAAACAGCTTGTCGTATTTTTATGTGAGTGTGTNTGTTGTTTATATTTCTTTGGCACGCCCTAGATAGAGCCTAAACAGCTTGTCGTATTTTTATGTGAGTGTGTCAATAGATTTTTCTTAGTCGTGAGATAACACTGGGTACATCAAAATAATAATAGAAAAAAAAACTTTTCTTTTTAGTTCTTTATATCTTTTCAGTTCTTCAATGAGTTTATTAAAGATGACAAATACTGACGCAATCGGGTTTCTTTATAATAATTCATTACTTGTCTGAAATGGGGTTGCCAAAATTAACAATCATTACGAGGTGTGTAGGAAGAAGTAGGCACCTAGCCTGCTTCTTTGTTAAAGAGAACAAAGTAGGGTATTTGTACTTACTTCATCCCTAATAGTTATATAATTAAGTACACATAATTATATATTACGAGATACGACAAAATAACTTTCGATATGGTACTTTTATTGATTTTGAGACGTTTTCGTAATATGAAGATTCCTTCCTACATCTTACCGGTACGAATTTATGTCTAAACTAATATTTGACTGCCTCGGTGGCGCAGTGGTAGCGTATGCGACTGCTGTGCTAGAGGTCGATTAGTCGAGTAGGGATCGATTCCTGAGTCGGACCAATTGTTTTGTATGATCTGCAAAGATTTGTTTTGGATTTTGGGTGTTTTCTATGTATAATATGTATGTATTTACAAAAAAACGTATATATGTATTAATATCAGTTGGCTAGTACCCATAGTACAAGCTCTGCTTAGTTTGGGACTAGATGGCGTTGTGTGTTAAAATGTCCGAAAATATTTANATATATGTATTAATATCAGTTGGCTAGTACCCATAGTACAAGCTCTGCTTAGTTTGGGACTAGATGGCGTTGTGTGTTAAAATGTCCGAAAATATTTATTTATATTTATTATATAAAGAAGTTATATAATATTAGTTTGTGAGGTTGTAGAGGGTAAATTCTGGATGAATCTTTGAAAATTCTTTTACCAGTAGAAAGCCACATCTTTTGTGAGTGTCATAGGATATTGTTAACCCGAATATGATTACCTTGATATACGATATACTCGCGGACGGAGCTGCAGGCAAAAGCAAGTTATCGATAATTTTTTTTTTCTATTTTATTACAGTCAGAAAACTGGCAACTGAACAAATCGCCCCCCTCGTCAGGAAGATGGACGAAGAACATCGCATCGACGACGGTATTAGACAACTGCTTTTTGACAATGGTGTAAGTACACAGATCGCTTTTTTGCACATTATCGTAGATCGATAGCCGTGTCTATTAATAACTCTGCACTTTCTTATAGATTGTGAAGTTTCAGGCTGTCTTTCAAAAGGAAATACGAATTATTTTTTATATTTTTTACTCATTTTCATTATGCCAGCTTTTATTAGTCCCAAGACTATTTAGGGTCGGCAGTAGCCAACCCTAAATGACTACTAATAGACTAGAACTAGCAAGTTCAACCAGTTTTACCTGAATATAAGTTTTTCCACGGAGCTCCTGGTATCGGACCTCCACAACCCTCAGGGCAAACTGAAATCGGAGGTTGAACGAATATGATAACCACTAGGTCAATGAGATTTTTTTTTGCTTTTTTGCTAAATTCTAATCCATTTTAATAATTTTCCAGTTGATGGGTATCGAAACACCTACCGAATACTCCGGTTCGGGCTGTGGTTTCCTTACAATGATGCTGGTAGTCGAAGAACTCTCGAGAGTTGATCCAGCCGTAGCTGCCTATGTGGACATCCACAACACTCTAGTGAACTCACTCTTTATGAAGTTGGGAACCGAAGAACAAAAGAAAAAGTATTTGACCAAACTCTGCACGGAATACGTAAGTATTTTTATCTTCTTGCTTTTACTTCAGTGTCTCAGGAAAGTCGTGAATTAAAATATTTCAATGACAGCCCGATGCTAAACGCACATGGATAAATGATTTTGCCTTGTATGTATTTTCTTATAAGCATAGCACCAGATATAGGTCGTCAGTAGCAAAAGTTATACTTCGAAACAACAATTTGAATTGAATATCACTTAAAACTTTTGCTAATCCCCATTACTTTCCATCACCCCAAAATCCCCAAATCATTTATGATTCATGGTTCACAGAATAATTTTTGCAACAATTAGGTACTAATAGTAATAAATCGTTTTTGCAGGCTGGAAGTTTCTGCCTCACAGAACCCACATCAGGATCCGATGCGTTCGCCCTCAAGACCGTGGCAAAGAAGGACGGTGACCACTTCGTCATCAACGGCTCCAAGATGTGGATCTCAAACTCAGATGTCGCTGGAGTATTCCTTGTTATGGCTAATGCTGATCCCTCCAAGGTAAGCAAAAATATTATGAAGTTGAATAAGGGACCACAAGGTAAGACTTTGTGCAAAGTATATAGGCTTAAATCATAAAGTTATTAATTTATTTTAATGTAGTAAGAGGCAATCGAGTAGACTTATCACGTGATGGTGAACGATTACCGCCGCCCATGGACATCCGCAACACCAGAGAATCCACAAGTGTGTTGCCGGCCTTTGGGGGACGGAGAGGAGGAAGGCGTTGGAGTATGGGTCTCCAATTTTCTCACTCATTTAGTTAAATACAGCGCCTGCGCTGTTTTACACAAGTTTTCTGTGAGACCGTGGTTTCATGCTGAAGCGTAGCTCTCCCATGATGATATTTAACCTAGGGTTCAAAGATAGTTCAGAAAGTTATACAAAAACTTTTTCAGGGTTTTGGATTTTTGTCTCTCAACTATGGAAACGTCATGCCACGATACACTAGTATAAGGTACTCTTACTAACTAATTAGTTTGCTAACTACTCGAGCAAACATCACTGCAAAGAGTAAGAAAACTTGAAATTAATCTACTGACCCCTCTGACCAGCGTGGTATATTAGGCCAAAGTCTCCTTTCCGATCCTGCCCCAGGAGAGATCTTTGTCTAGCAGTCAACTGGAGCCCAAACTAGACTCTGCTGATTGAGGAGGAAGAGCATAAAAAATCTATGCACTCGTTACTCAAAAAAAAAAAAAAACAACAACCCATAATGTCCCACTGCTGGGCTCGGGTCTCCTCTCAGGAGAGTGTTAAGGCCATACGTCCCCACGCTGGCCAAGTGCGGGTTGGGGACTGGCAAGAATACGTTGTGGCTACGTAAATCTTGCCGTTGGATGTTTTTAAGCCGCCCGAACTAAGCTTCACGACTGTTATCGTATGATAACAACCGGGACCGACTGCTTAACGTGACCTCCGAATCACGGAGACGCTCATGGTAACATGCCACCAGCGGTCACCCATCCAGGTACTGACTGCGCCATCGTTGCTTACCCTCGATGATTGTTTCTAATCACCGAGTGCAACTGGGCTATGAGCGCCACATTCGCCACTCGTTACTCGAGCTGCAGGTATACTTAAGTCGCGATTGTAGCTGAACATGAGGTGCCTGACTAATAGTTTGTCTCCTATTTCATACTAAAATATACATTAGACTGTAGGAGTATTTGTTATGCAATGTGATCTGATTGCATTCAAGAAATTGATGTTTTCTCTTTCCAGGGTTACAAAGGTATCACCTGCTTTATCGTTGAACGAGAGACTCCAGGTCTGTCAGTAGCTAAACCAGAGAACAAACTCGGCATTCGCGCTTCTGGAACTTGCATGGTTCACTTTGACAATGTCAGGGTGCCAGAAAGTAATATCCTTGGAGAATATGGCAAAGGGTACGTAACAACTGGCATGCTATGATCTAAAAACTTCTTGACTTTTTAAATGCAGACTTCTAAAAATTAGTTGCATCTTCTTTAATAATTGAACTGCTTAGGGATTTAAAGGTATCCTTCATATTACAAATTTAAAAATTTTGTACCAATTTGGTACTCTTAACGATATGTAATGAACTTTAGACAAATTGGACTTAGGTCACATGGATTCTTTTCCTATCTTCTTTTCTTCTTTCTTTATATTTAAGTGTATTTAGATTTCCGAACAAGTAGTTACTTATATTATAGGCCACTAAGACGTTCATAAGCGATGTACTTCCAAAGATGCTTTAAACTTTACTCAGGCTTTATCTTTACCTTTTTCAAAATTTTGCTCATTAAAGTTATGAAAACCCTTTCGTGTATAGTCCGTCCGTTTAGTTAGTGTCGGTGCACACGCACGTAATTGTAGTTATTGTTGTACAATACGTCTATATTAATTCATGCAAAAGTGTAAACTTCCAAATCATACTTGCTTGTGGATGTACGCTGCAGGCGGGCCCTTTGCTTTTGTAACCAACCGACTGAAGATGACCGTATCTAAGCGAATGGACTATATACGACTGATTCACTCAAAATATAATGTTTGCACTATCCAGTCTATCGATATAGGCAATATTTTGTTTATCTTTCTTATAAACATTCCTAGTTTTACCGACACCAAATTCTCCAAAGGAGGTTCTTAATTGAGTTAATTGAGACCACAATTATAATTGTCAAAATGTGGATGCTAATTTAACTTTTGCCTATGTACCTAGTTCCGGAGATATGGAAATGGAGATCTGGGCTCGTATAATAATAATGGAACTATTTTCCCAACCACACAGTACAATGTAGTCATAATTTCACGTTATAGGTACAAATACGCTGCAGGTTTTTTGAATGAAGGTCGCATCGGTATCGCATCGCAGATGATCGGACTTTGCCAGGGCTGTATGGACGCCACCATTCCTTACACTCTGGAGAGGAAACAGTTCGGCAAAAGCATCTACTCCTTCCAGGTAAAAACATTATTCTTCGTTCTCTCTTTCTCAATTTAAAAGCCAAGCCCTTGATCGTCTTGACCGTGGAGGAGTTACCATAACTATCTGTTTAAACAAACAAACAACAACCCATCATGTCCCACTGCTGGGCTCGGGTCTCCTCTCAGGAGAGGGTTAAGGCCATACGTCCCCACGCTGGCCAAGTGCGGGTTGGGGACTGGCAAGAATACGTTGTGGCTACGTAAATCTTGCCGTTGGATGTTTTTAAGCCGCCCGAAGGCCTCCAACTAAGCTTCACGACTGTTATCGTATGATAACAACCGGGACCGACTGCTTAACGTGACCTCCGAATCACGGAGACGCTCATGGTAACATGCCACCAGCGGTCACCCATCCAGATACTGACCGCGCCATCGTTGCTTACCCTCGATGCTTGTTTCTAATCACCGAGTGCAACTGGGCTATGAGCGCCTCTATCTACACTATCTGTTTTCTGTGATCTATTTGGTGCACTTGACTCCTTTTTCTTCTATCCACTCACTATGTGTGTAAAAAAGTATGATAAGCCAAACCTTTCTTCTTAAGAAGAGATCTATGCCCAGCAGTGGATTATTAAAAGTATTAGTTGATGATCATGATGATATGTAAAAACTCCCTCCCTCATCCTGATATTTTGTTTGTTATGTATGTTAGATTTTAACATACTAATTGAAATATAACGTACTATTTTTAGTTAGATTATAATCTATCGAAGTGTAACCGTCAAACTGTGATACAGTATGCGACGGATCGCATCTCGCGAGCTGATTGGTTGAACAGCATATGTCCCGCGCCGCCATATTTGTTTGTTAAATGCTGGGGCAGTAAAATGAATTTATGATTAATCAAAGAAGTTCTAACCCAACCTCTATAGCCATAGAACGGTCTTTAAAATCGACCAATCAGGGACAGATTACGGTTAAACGGTTTTACTTTGATACATTACGACGAAAAATAGTATGTTAAATTGAAAACAGCATGTCACAGTTGACAATCTTTCGATAGCTTACAATCTCGCTAGGTAGATTATAATCTAATGGTATTTACAATCTTACGGCGATGCATACAGATACAGCTTAAAATAAAAAAAAATAAAAAATACATATTTGTTGTACATTTAAGATTCATTCACGCCTGCTCTAATAATAACAGCAATCCGTAGGAAAACCTTATAGTACAATAAGCAGTTTTCAATGTGTTTGAAGGACTTCAAGTCAATTTTTACTTCCTTTTTCCAATAACCGCCCACTGAGACAATAACATTAATTTTTGACTGGCCAATAATATCCTTAACAGGGCTTCTCTTAAATCTGGAATCAAAGACAACTCGATTTTGAGTAAAAAACGACCCCAAATAAAAGAAATGAGTGAAGAGAAAGAAAGATCCAAAACATAACAGAAAGAAGCAAACACATCTTGCTACAGATTTTTTAACATACTCCAGGCATCATTGACAGTTAAATGAGGAGCATCTGCAAGAGCTTCACAGGAAGGAAAATATAAATATGAATATATCATGGACCTTATTGGATTCCAGGGTATCTGCTACCAGATCGCTCACCTGCAGACTGAGCTGGAGGCAGCTCGTCTCCTCACCTACAACGCTGCCCGGCTCAAGGAGAACGGGCTGGACTTCGTCAAGGAAGCTGCCATGGCTAAATACTTCGCTTCAGGTATTGTGTTATATTTTTATGTGGTGTTGTGGTACTTCAATATATTTCCTGGAATCTTATGTCTAATATCTTTAAACGAGCAATAGGATAGATGACGCCTTAGTCAAGTCAGTTACTTTTTATCATCTGTCAATCGTTTTGACTTTGTATGAAAAATGTACTAAATACAAACTTGTGACGTCACTGTTTTAAACTACATAATTGAGCAATATATTTCAATGTTTATTTGATTATAATTTATAGTAAAAATAATTAGCTGTTATAATTACATTTTCTGAGATGTTTTGTAATATTCGTTTTAATGAAGGAGACATCGGTATTTATTTACGAAATTGTCTCGGAAACGACTCAAACAATTTTGTTTCTGGTGCGATAAATCGATCTAGCTGGGAATAATTTTTTGGAAAATTACGTGTGGCGAATCGGGCGAGGTGACCATCCCAATATTTAAATTTGTAAAAATTCAAGCTTTCTGTCTAATAGTAATATCCCACAGTGAAGGTTTATTACGAGATATTACCGTTACACAGTTACACGTTAACAAATGTTTCTTTGATTGCATCTAAATCTCTTAATAAACAAACAAACAACAACCCATAATGTCCCACTGCTAGGCTCGAGTCTCCTCTCAGGAGAGGGTTAAGACCATACGACCCCACGCTGGCCGAGTGCGGGTTGGGGACTGGCAAGAATACGTTGTGGCTACGTAAATCTCTTAATGAGTTTCAAAAACTATTCCTCCTACGCTTGATTTGTTTTTTACAGAAATCGCTCAAACGCTGACTTCCAAATGCATAGACTTCATGGGCGGAGTGGGTTTCACGAAAGACTTCCCGCAGGAGAAGTTCTTCCGCGACGCCAAGATCGGGACCATTTACGAGGGAACCAGCAACATGCAGCTACAGACTATCGCCAAGTTAATAGAAAAGGAGTATAAACAATAAATATTAGTAATAAGTATTATTATTAAACGAATTTATAAAATTTTCTTCTTTTTTTATGAAAGAGAAAAAAAGAGAAAATGTGAGATTTTAAAAGCGCCTTATTTGCTCAATATGCTCATTCCTTATTCGACATTGTTATTTAATTGCAAAAATGATTTTTGTTTCTTTTAATCTATTTTTATGCAGAATCATGTATTAAGTAATGATCAACCTTTTGTACAATTTATATCATTATATTGTTATATAAAGTATACCCAATTTTTATACATTTTTCACAACGTTTTGAAACGAAGTTACTTAAATTGTACAATGATTGCATATAAAAACTATAATGAACAATATTTTTGTTTTATTATTATTTTTTTTTAAAAACAACTCCCGCATTATGAATATAAATTCCTGTGTCGCGGGGATCTTTACAAACATACATGAAATGGACACAAAGTACACCCAGACTTAGAACAACAACTTATGGATCACACAAAGCGTTGTCCCATGTAGGATTTGAACCCACAACACTTGGCGCAATAGGAAGCGGTGTGGCGACCACTGAAACCACCAGGCCAACCGTGTAGTCATGGTCAATAACATGATCAATGGTCAATAACATCAGTCTTTAATGATGTTCTCCTAGCCAAAAACGGCCACGACGGCCAGTATTAATGGATACCAGCCAACTACGCAGGAGATATTATAGTGCACAAATGTGTGCGCAAACAGAGGTACACTATCTGTTCCCTGTCTCTCATAATCCGATAGGAAGGTTAACTGACACGATCGGGGAGAGATCAGGAGCTGGACCGACAGCTTTACGTGGTATCCAAGGCACGAGGGTTCAAACCCGGACTTCCAATCTCCGAACTGTTATTAAGTATTTCTATAATCAGACAAACTCAATAAAACTTTTGGCCCGACCAGGAACTGCCTTGTTGGTCTTGCGTTTCACCTATACGACTGCTTGAACATAGCCATATACTTAGAAAGATTTTGGTCTAATATACGTCTGTACCACGCTGATAGCTATACGGTTCGGTTTATAGAATAGTCAAAAAATTATAGGCCTTGCAGTATCCCTTTAAGGTAACAATAAGTATTTCTCAGTGACGTGACTCTATCAATAGAAGTGGGAAGGAGTCCGACTCCTCTGCCACTGTGTTTCTGGCAAGTGTGTGGTGGCGACCCTGAATTACTGTGGGCTATTGTCATAGGAAGTATATGCACACTTTCAGTAAAATAAATGAGCCAAATTTAGCAGAGCTTATACTAAGGGTACTAGACAACTTCCGGATGGCGTAAGAAAGCGGTTCCCGGATCTCTCCCGTCTTAGGCGCAGAGTGACACACCGTGTGGTTTTAGTCGGTTCGATTCCGACACACCGCCCCACCGCAGACCCCGGTGGGGTGAAGGCCCGAAGGGGCTTCCATACGAAAAAAAAAGGACAACTGATGTAAATACATATACCTATACTTTTTTTGTAAATACATACATATTGTAAGTACCTACACAGAAAACACCCAAACTTCGAAACAAATATTTGCACATCATGCAAATATTAGGTCCGACCCGGGAATCAGACACGAGACCTCAAGCACAGCAGTCGCATACGCTACCACTGCGTTCCAATTCCTCACTCTCTATAATAATGTGGCTCAGAGATGATTCCTGGAGGCAGGCTGAAAAACAATGAAAGAAATTCTGAACACCCGTTTTCTGTGAAGTCGTCTATCACTTAATAACACCTTTCGCCATGGTTGCCTGGAAGAGATTGCACTTTGAGTAATAAGGCCGCCAATTGTACTGACCTAGCATTAAGTCATTTATTGAGTTACCTGCTGTACAATAAATATATTTAGTACTAGTTTATGCCCGCAGCTCCGCCCGCGTATATGTCGGTTATCGCGACAAATAGTAGCCTATATGTTATTCTGATGTATAAGCTATATTATAGTAGTTTTACGTGAAAGAGTAACAAACATCCATACTTACAAACTTTCGCGTTTTTAATATTAGTAGGATAGGACCATTTTACCTTAATAAAGCAGTAGTAGTTAATAGCTAATTATTGACATCATTATTTGCGCTCTACAGGTCATATTCAAATGATTCGGTATGTACTTCTTTTACTGGTACAGCTAAGGTCAAACGCCAACGGCTTTACAAAGTGATACATATATACGCGTACACAGTTACAGTATATACGTATACAGTTGAATATAATATTGACGTCATTTGTTTAAGTAATAAGTCAATTAATTAAACTGGTTTATAACAATGACCAATCCTTATTTTTAGAAAGAATACATTGCTGATCTATTTATGTGTGTATATCTAATTTAGATTTTTTGCTTCGACTTTCAAAACATCGAGATCGAACCCAAAACTCTTTACACAGTACCATTTCATCTGGTACCTACAATAACAGTCTCCAATAGCCATTTAGATATATGGTATAATAGACTAGCTGTGACTTACCCTTGACCATTTTTTTTTACGTGTTGAAACCCCCTCGGGCGTTCGACCCAACGGGGTTTGCGGCGGGGCGGTGTGTCGGAATCGAACCGACTAAAACCACACGGTGTGCCACTCTGCGCCTGAGACGGGAGAGATCCGGGAACCGCTTTCTTACGCCATCCGGACCCCTCCCAGCGATGACACACTGACCAACGCAACCTTATTAACGTCTCGTAGAGTAATAATTTTCCCCCGTTTTAGTTACATTCTTCATTAGAGCTCCGCTCATTTTGGTCTTAGCTTGCTGATATCTTGCCTAAAGACTTTCTCGATAAATGGGCCATCTAATACTGAAGAAGTTTTCAAATCGGACCAGTAGTTACTGAGATTAGCGACAAACAAACTTTTCAGCTTTATATGTTACATACATATGTTTATAATAGATTAATGACAATAGCCTACTGCTTGATACACCTACGCATTTTTGTAGAAAGAAGGTTTTGGCCTACTATGACTGACTAGACGGTTATGGTTTACGGGATTTATTACAAGTTTTCCCTCTCTTTCTCCTCACGTCACTCATGTAATGTAAAAAGGAGACAGCTATTAAACTAATATTATTTCAAACATTTGATGATAGCTGCAATGGTCGTGGCAACCCTAATCCGTCACCACTTGGACTCTTAACAACGACATTCATAATATTTGTTTATTACATCATTTTCTTGATACGCATTTATCCGCGTCATATTAAATATGTCGGAGACACGTTATCTTCACGGTCACTCATTGTGAGCATTAGCAGGGTTCCGGGCGAGAAATAAATGTATCACAGGTTTAAAAAGTTTAATAAAAGGGTATTACAATACTCACAGAAAAATACGGTAGGTATATAAAAAGTAACACACAGTACAGTTCCTAGACAAGTGCACTTAACGACGGTCCGAGCGATAACTTTTTTTTAACTACAGAATACTCGCCTTTTTATTAGGGCAACCCTCTCCAATCTAGGCTCCGTACACGTCTCTACGACGTTGTGTGTTGTTGACGTCCTGTGCTCATGACCCGGATGTGACATATACGTTACAAACAGTTTCGTGTTTACCATAAGGGCACACGGGGCCAGCGCCCAGGGCCTCCATCCTCAAGGGGGCCCCGAGGAAATACAGACCAAATAGGAGGGTCCGTACAAGGTGATTAGGGTTCAAAGTAGTACACTTCGACCGGCAATATCGTGGCAGTAAATAACGATGCTCGGGAAGAGCATCCCTAAGAATTGAGTAGTGTTATGAAAAAAGAACATTCCAAAAAAATGAGAAGTTTCTTAAGGCAAAGAAAAATTAACCTTACATTAATATTTATAGCGTCGAATATAGGCTGACCGTCGTGCAGTTGGGTTTGCATTCGACAGCGTTTTCTCGGTACCTGACATTTCGAGAAGTTAACAAATTTTTCCTAGTAATCCAGTAATAGCGGCATTAAACATATTGAGGTGTCCCGCGGACTGCAGTGCAGTTTAATTTGAGCTACAGTGCGACAAATGTTTGAGTGATATATGTAAGTGATAAACACAGCAACCTCGGCGATCATTGAGAGGTTCTAAAAGTCTTGTGGTTTTAAGAGTTTATAATAAAGTCTCTTTTACACGTCAGAAGGCCTATTTCTCAAATTCGTCGAACCCTAACACATATTAATGTAATAGAAGATTTTGCTTAACAGAAAAACTGAAAGAAACCATTAGTGTAATGGTAACCAAAAAACTAGCAGCATACAAATATATAATATCATTCATGGCATAATACCTAAATACGTTACTACCTACTCATAATAAAGTGTTATAGCAGATTTCTTTTCTGTATAATTCTCTTTCTTCCCTTACCTAAAGAGCCCCTAATTCTTGTGTGCCCAAGGGCTCCAACTTAGTTGAGACGGCCCTAGCTATAAAAATAATTGAAAACACACCAAAGTTATTAATATTCGAGTTTCTTGAACACAACAACATGCTTTGCATTTACACAATAAAATTGTGTGAAAGAGATAAGAAAAGAGCGCATTGACACAAATACAGTGCCTTTATCAGCAGTTACAATTTCAAATCGAACCCTCAAAGTGTGCTGTTGTGTTGACGTTGATATAGAAAAAAAATGTTCTCTTTACAACGTGTTAGCATTAAGGTGAACGAAAGATTATATTCTAAATAATTTGGAGCGAAATTTGTTCAGTGGCTATTAAAAAAAACGGTTGTACAGATTTTGGAGAAATGGCGGGCTCCTGTGTCAATCAAAGTGCAAAAGGGATTCAGCACACAAGTCCCTCGCGCTCTTACCATGTTGACTGAAGAAGAAGTACAGATGAAGGAATCTGGTGAGTACAGTTCTATGATGCAACCTAGGGCGTACCCAGGAGGGGCACCGGGGTTTGTTTACGTTCCTATTCATACTATACTCCTCTGTTGAAAAGTTAAGAAAAAGGACTTTTGCCACTAATAGTACCATATACGACTTTTAAAAAATCGTGTGGCGTGTCCTTTTTATTTATTTGCTAGCAGCGAGCGCAGCAAGCAAAAATGCCGTGTTTAGCTACCGATGATCGACCTGTGCCTCCACGGCCCTTTGCCGCAACGGCAACATGACTGAATCTAGTTGAGCCACATCGTGTGCCAAGAATATCAGAGTTACCAACATCCCTGTGTTGTACAAAACCCCAGCGTTGCCGCTTTGGAGGGTAAATTAGTGGGATGTGATTTTTTAGGGCCTATCACTAAATATTATAAAACAAATAGCTCCTCCTTTCTTTGTCTTTTTTCTTACGTATAGAGTGATTCTTGAGCGAGTTTTTCGTGTATAATTTAAGTTTCTCAGTATATTGACTAAAATATATAGATTTTTGTTGATGTCTGGCTGGATAGGCTATATTGTTTGTCCGCAATGAAAAATCTGTTTGCCCCCTACACACAGACACACAGGACAGTGAAGTTTTTTGATCGGAACGGAGTGGCAAATCGAAGGGAGGTGTGTTGTGGGATTCCCCAGGGCTCTATATTGAATACATTGTTTTAGAACCTCGCATATATTGCGGGCCGTCACACTAGTCTGCCCTCTGGCCTCAGGGTTGCCTACTATGCAGACGATACCCTAATACTGGCTAGCAGGTCACGCTTCAGGCAGGTGTTTCTGCTCGCCGAGCAAGGGGTGGCCTGTGTAGTGGATAAGATTCGTGATCTAGGCCTGAGGGTGGCGCCTCCATGGCTTATATAAGCGCCAGGAACCACCCAGCTTATGCCTCTGAGTGAATGACACTGAATTCCATGTGAGCAAGTACATTAAGTACCTAGGCCTTAACCTGGACCTTCGTAGAGCTTCGAAGAACATTTCAGGCGACTAGTCCCCCAAATACGAGGGGTAGCAGGGGTGCTACATCGTCTGCTACGGGCTGCTGTCAATCTTGAGGAACCGCGAGAGAAAATTCGCTGTCTCTATATGGGTGTCGTGCGATCCATGGTCCTCAATGGGGCACCGTCGGGTTTATTTCGCTGTAAGGCTCAACTTGGGAGTCCATACATGATGGCATTATGGATCGTACGGGACCACCGTACAATCTCGCACGAGGCGGCGACGATCGTAACGCGATCACGGCTCAATACCACCACAATTTCATTTTGACCTTTTTATAACTCTACACATCGCATTAATATTTATGAAGATATATGTGTGATATTTAATAAAATTATAAAAATTTGCTAGTATCTGTTTTATTCGTATTTATTCACCCAACTACCAATCTGGTCCTTTCTAGTTCATCTGGAACTGGGTTGTGATTTTTACTATGGGTGTGCAAGAGTTTAAAAAAAATTTTTTGTACATTTATATCTAAATAGCCGTTTGAGGAATGTTTATGAAATTAAGAGGACATATGTTTCGCCAAATTTGACATGCCTATGTGAAATATTTTTTGAGTTATGAAGGTGTCAAAAGTAGCTCCAAATGATTTGTTTTGTTTGTGGACCGCGTATCTAGATAATAATAACAAACTGGAAAATAGTCTGCAGTTTGCCCTTTCAAATCCCACACTGAAACACTGTTATATTCGGTAAATTGATGACCCGTACGTATTGATGGGAGGGGGTTTGATTTGGGCCTCCGGTATCCTCACTCACTTGATGAAACACAGCGTAAGCGCTGTTCCACACCGGTTTTCTGTAAGGCCGTGGTGTCACTCCGCTCGAGCCGGCCCATTCATGCCGAAGCGTGGCTCTCCCACGGTATATAACTGTTTTGTAATAATGTTTTTCTGATTGATCTTTTCTTCCGAACCAAGTATACATTTACAAATGGATCCGAATCAATTTCATAGTCGAGTATTGTTATTCAATTAATGTATCGCGGGCTATGTACTTGAACTTCTACGATAATCATATAGGTTTCTTCATAAATATTAATGCGATGTGTAAAGTTATAAAAAGGTCAAAATTGAATTGATTAGCTTAGAACCGCCTAGTGTGAGTGTACTTCACGTCAACGTCTCGCCCTAGACGGTGACTGCGTTCTGTAATGCGATAAGTAAAGATTTCGGTATGGGGACCAGCGTGTGGACTTATGGCCTTAACCCTCTCCTGAGAGGAGACCCGAGCTCAGCAGTGGGACGTTATGGGTTGTTGATTGATTGATTGATTGATATTGGTATTAGTAGCATAGGTACAATAGAAAATATTAACAAATCAACCCAACACATTCGCGTTAGCTACGTACACTTATTGCTATATATAGTAATGGATAAATGGTTAGAAGCGAAGTTCAACAGCACCTATCACAATGTAATAAAACTTTATTTAAACTTCTGAAATGTTGAAAAAGACCTTAAAGAGGTTACACATATTTACTGTTATGTTTTTCTTTTAAAAGTCAGAAAATTGGCAGCGGATCGGATAGCCCCTTTGGTAAGAAAGATGGATGAAGAACAACATATCGACGATGGTATCCGAAAATTATTGTTTGAAAATGGCGTAAGTTTTTATGACAATTATCATTGTTTATCGAAAATAGAGACGTATCGTACCTAATGTTATATAGATCTTCAATATGTGCTAAGTTGTTATTATTGTAAATAAGCTACAGACAATATTGCCCTCAACGCTGTACGATACTGTGTATTTTGGTATTCATGTTTATGTATGTTGTGTATATAACCTACTGAATGTAGTAATTTATTCAATTTTATTATTTAAATAGTAGGTACCTTTTTTTTTACGTGGTGGAATGCCTTTACGCACTTCGCTCCCCCCCCCCCCGCGGGGACAGGGGGTTCACTTTGTGTGGGACTCCTGATTGACTCGCCAGACTACCCACTAAACCACCACGGTGTGCCACTCTGCGCCTGAGACGGGAGAGATCCGGGAACCGCTTTCTTACGCCATCCGGACCCCTCCCAGCGCCTGCCCGCACTGAAGCGGGCATCGTCTTCTGATGTTAAACTCTCAAAGTGGGCGACGTACGGCACACGCGTAACGTCGCCCCCCTCGCGGGTGGCCTCTGAAGCGGGGGAAAAACCCGTCCCGCCCATCCGCGGCCACACTCAGGGCGGCATGAGGCGCTGGTAGGCGTGCCTCCGCCGCCCGGTTCGCCGGCGGCGGATCGGGTTCGAGTGTAGATCGTCCTCCCGGGCCTTCTCCGCCGCCTCCTTCTGCGAGATGACTTCCTCACAGAAGGTCGCGACCGCGGTAAAACTGCTCTCGCCGCCGGCCATGGATCGTACGACGGCCGGCAGCGAGAGATCTCCTCCGATGACTGCAGTGAGGGCCCGACGCTGCGGCGCCCAAGCGGGGCACAACGCCAGCGTGTGCTGGGCCGAGTCCTCACTGCAGTCGCAGTGGTGGCAGGCGGGACTCAATTCCCTCCGCGCGACTGAGTGCAGGTACTTCCCGAAGCAACCGTGCCCGGAAAGCACCTGCGTCAGTCGGAAGGAAAGGGTCCCGTGCTGCCGCCCTGCCCACTCGAGGATGACGGGCTGGAGCGCCTCCACGGTGGCGAAGCCAGCACGTGGAGCCTCCAGCCGCGACGACCACCGAACCAAAGTGGCTCGACGGGCGGCTTCACGCCACTCGCGTACCTCTTCGGGCGGAGGGCGAACGCCACTCTCCGCCCGGAATTCAGCCACCCGTCGATAAACTTCGGCGAGCACTTCCGCCTCCAAATCCCACGGGGGTGTACCGGCCAAGGCGCACGCCGCCTCGGTCGACACCGTGCGGTATCCGCGTATGGCTCTGATCGCCAATACCCTCTGAGGGCGCCAGAGGCGCGCC
>PKRV01000085.1:365764-485801 GCA_003709505.1 Hyphantria cunea | reverse complement strand
GCGTAACAAATTACGCCCAGCCCGGAGGGGAGACGCTCGCGAAGGACCCAGTCGTACCCCACGTTCCACAGGAGTGGTCCTAGGACAGACCCCTGCGGAACGCCGCACGACATGGGTCGCCGTCTCAAGGCTCCATCTCGATCCTCGTACACGACGGTACGCTCCACCAAATAGCCTGCCACCAGCCGCCTCAGGTACTCTGGCACCCCGTGGTAGCGGAGTGCTTCCCTGTCGCAGCTGAATGGCAGACTATTAAAGGCGTTGGCGATGTCCAGAGACACCACCAACACCACGCCACCACAGCTCACCGCCTCTTCGGTCACGGCCCTCAGGCGCATCACGGCATCGACCGTCGAATGCCCCTCTCGGAACCCGAATTGGGCGTCCGACAGGTCGGGGCCAACCTCGCTGAGGTGCCGGACGATGCGGGCAGAGAGCACCCTCTCGAACAACTTGCCCGCCTCGTCCAGCAACACGATGGGCCTGTAGGCCGCGACCGAATCGGCAGGCCGTCCCGGCTTCCTAAGAAGGACCAACTTCCCGCTTTTCCAGCACTCAGGGAAGCGTCCGGACGCCAAGCTAGCGTCCAACACCTCCCTGAGGCGGTCCGACATGTGGTCGAGGGCTCGGGCCATCACTCGGGCTGGTACTCCGTCCGGCCCGGGGGCGGTGTTCTTGGATCGGATCTGCAGAACAGCCGCCCCTACCTCTGATTCCCTGACAGGCGGAACGTCGACCTCAATAAAAATAAAATAGTAGGTACCTGTACTAACTCGATGTGGCTGGTTGTACATGGTTTGTTATTTGTTTATCAAGTTGTTAAAAATATTTTTTTAATTTTATGTTTGAGCCAATTGCATTTTATTTTCTACATCACTTCAAGGTTAACTGGTTGATATCATGTGGCATACAACTCATGTCTACCCCATCTTTTAAATTGAGATAATTTGCAACAAAAAATCTAATTGATAAAGTACAAGTTCTGCTTGGTTTGAAGCCAGATAAAGTTTTTTGTCAGTAGTCCAAAATTTGTATTTATTTATTTAACGAATAATCTTAAAGTTATCTATTAACCTTTCAGTTGATGGGTATCGAGGTTCCTGCTAAGTATTCCGGATCGGGTTGTGGTTTCCTAACAATGATACTCATTATTGAAGAGCTTTCTAAAGTAGATCCTGGAGTTGCAGCATACGTGGACATCCATAATTCGATAATCAACACACTCTTTATAAATCTGGGTACCGAGGAACAGAAACAGAAATATTTGCCGAAATTTAGTACAGAATATGTAAGTACTTTAATCTTGCTTCACCATTTGAATCATCAAAATTACTAAGATTTTATAAAATTCACTTGGATATTTTTCATCCTTAGACCACTTACAGCCAAGACGGACTGGTTCTGACATTTAATCGGCGCTTAACCACTATTCTCTCTCACTCTCTCTCCGCAGGCTGGAAGCTTTTGCCTCTCAGAACATACCTCAGGTTCAGATGCATTTGCTCTGAAGACCGTCGCAAAAAAAGATGGTGACCACTACATTATCGACGGCTCCAAGATGTGGATCTCAAACTCCGATATTGCTGAAGTATTCCTCGTTATGGCAAATGCTGATCCATCCAAAGTAAGCAATAATAGTTTGTGTAACTTTGTTTGATTTAGGATAACCCTCCGTCTGTTGAAAGTTTTTGCGTCTGCCCAGAGGACGCACCACAGACGCGAATCATTTACCGCGCGCGAAAGATGTTTATTTCCCCGCTTGCGTCCGCTCAGAGGACGCGCCACAGACGCGTCTATGGTGCGTCACCTGAGCGGACTTTCAACAGACGGAGGGATAAAAGTCTGCGGAGGACTAACCTAGTTCTTGGTGGTAGAAAAATTATCAAAAGAAGTCGGTTTTCTTTCGACATCCCAATAAGCGGTCTTCTGAAAAAGTGTGACAGATAACGACATATTAATAAGTCTTCAATAGACAGAGACTGTATTATATAAATTTCAATTATATAAATTTCAAATCTACCTGATTTTCTTTCAGGGTTATAGAGGAATCACCTGTTTTATCGTGGATCGGGATACCCCTGGCCTATCTGTCGCTAAGAAAGTGAACAAGCTTGGTATTCGTGCTTCTGGGACTTGCATGGTTTATTTCGACAATGTAAGAGTCCCGGAAGGTAACATTCTTGGAGAATTTGGTAAAGGGTACGTTGGATAACTAAATCTGGGGTGAAGGATCAATCTAACTAGTATTATGGTTTTTTAATAGCCAACTTGGGAACTTGGGAATATTTATTACCTAAGACGAGGTGCTTAGACAACAAACATAATTAACACATTAATCAACATCAAGTTTAGCTGTTTTCAGCCAGCATCTATAAAAAAAATTCAAATAAAAGACGAGTAAGTATATTAATTCCTGTAAAAGTTTAGGTAGGATGAGATTTTTAAAACACTGCACTGAAACGTTTACAACATATAAAGTGTAGAGCCAATAAGTAGGGGTGAATTTGAGTTAGGTATCTGAAATGGAGATTTCTGGATTATTTTAGAAATGTATTACTGACATTTATTTTGTATACTGTATTACAGTTACAAATACGCGGCAGAAATTCTGAACGTTGGTCGGATCGGTATAGCGGCTCAAATGGTCGGACTTTGTCAGGGCTGTATGGACGCTACCATTCCTTACTTGTTGGAGAGAAAGCAGTTCGGTAAAAGTATATACACATTTCAGGTAAGACATTATTGCCTTGATTAAAACATATTTTACCCACGGCATCTTATAGTTGGGGTAGTAAACTCGATGGTGCTGTGAGGTATCGAGTTCAATTCATGAGTCGCTCGGATCTGTTGTTTGTATGCTCTGTAAATATTCCCCGTATATATTTGCAGAAAAACAAGCATCAATCAATCTAGCTCATAGTTACAGATTTATTTAGTTTGAAACTAGATGGTGGAGTTATCATCATATTTTCATACCTTAGGACTACATTTACAATCAGAGTATGTTAATTTGCAATATCATGCAGTGGTTCAAAAAAATCACCGATCTAATTACGTCTGTTATTTGTGATTCCATCTCCTAGGTTTCGCTGATTTAGCTTCTTTCGCTATTTATGAAAAGATATTAAGAGTCAACTGTTACTAACCCTAACATTTATAAGGAAATAGAAACCTAAATAATCCTTACTACTTCCAGGGTATCAGCTACCAGGTCGCTCATCTGCAAACTAAGCTGGAGGCGGCTCGTCTCCTCACCTACAACGCTGCCAGGCTCAAGGAGAACGGGCTGGAGTTCGTCAAGGAAGCTGCTATGGCCAAATACTTCGCTTCAGGTATTGATGTTCTGTGATATTGGGATTACTTCATTTGGATTCATCCGATAACGAATATCAAGAGCTCGGAAGGGCGGTACTTCAGCCGTACTGCCGTCCATTACTGAAAGAAGGGCTCCCCCCAAAGAGCGCCAACCATCCCGGTATTGGGCAGTCATTTCCTTCAAATCGTGTCCATTGTACCGCAGGGTGTCCTTATTCTATTATCTACACTATGTTTGCTTAGTCTCCACCCTAGCACTTGTCGGCTCCATCAGACCAATAGGCCGAATTTATAACAGGCCCACTTCCACTTGAGCGTGCTTATTCTCCGTGCGATTACGGTTACTCCACTACGCCGTCATTAAACAGAGAACTGTAAGAGCAGTAAGCACACTTACCGTGGGAGAGCCATGCTTCGGCATGAATGGGCCGGCTCGACCGGAGTGATACCACGGCCTCACAGAAAACCGGTGTGAAACAGCGCGATACGCTGTGTTTCATCGAGTGAGTGAGGATACCGGAGGCCCATACCCCAATTCAACGCCCCCTATCCCCCTCACCATCGCCTTTCCCCCCAGGCCGCCATAGTGTGGGTCACCATGCTGCATTGTTCTTTTTCGCATTAATGATGGTGACCACCACTCTTGGATTCTGCTCATGCTTTCCATCAGGCAGGGCAGAGTCATTTTGGCAGCTTAAACATAAAAAAAAAAAAACTTGAAATGAGTATATCAGTTTAACCGAAGAGATACCGCAGCCGTCGTCATAACCGATGTTAAAAAATAGAAAATATGCAAAAAAAAAATATTCACTCAAATATTTTTTCTAGATTCTATATTGTCTGTACAATATGCTCAAAAGGATTTTTTTTTTCATTTAGTGATTATTTAAACCCAGAAAATATTAAATAAAAGTGAAAATTAAGGAAGGGAAATTCAAACTAACAAAACGGATCACTACTGGTCTAAACGAAAAGTGACGTCGACAGTCACTTCATTGAAATTATGATGAAAGTAGTGTTTGTGAGAAAAATTACCTTCTTCCATGATGTTTTATAACAATTAAAACTGTAAATAAGTTTAAAGTAACTAAAACACAGAATAGTAAACAAACACGAAATGACAATGACGTCATTAGCTGTGTCAAAAGCGCGCGCAAAATGGCGGCGTTTAAATTTCACTTCGAAAATTTGTTGAACTATTTTCAAGCCTATTTAAATTTTATTTCTATCTATAGAATGATCAGATTATGAAATAAAAAAAACATGGCTATTCCTATTCTATCCTTATTTTAAACGAGTATGAAGGACTTGAGTGTCATGTCCCTCTAACCCAAAAGACCCTCTGCCTGCCTGTCGGGCCGTGGCCCAACCATTGCTTTTGAGAAGTTGTAAATATTATATTTAACGCGAGAACTTCTACATCGCGATACAATATTAGTTACAAGATATCTTATGATATAAGGAGTAACTTAGGCCGTTTTCCGACTAGCTCAACTAGTGATAAATGAAAAACGCCCATGTATAGAACAATTATCGTTTTTATCACACAATTATGTATTTATTTGAATTGGAATCGAACCCATGACTTAGCCACATCTCTCAAACACACGGTGGACAGTGAAAATCTGGTCGAGTTCAACGCCAAGAAAACACAGGTATGCGCGCTATCTACCAAAAAGTCTACCTTCCTCCCTCTTCCCACTTTTCGGAACACTCAACTGCCATTGCGAGATACGCTTGGTATCCTGGGTATGGATATCTGATCTAAACATGCGAGAGCACATCGAGAGCGTCATTAAAGCGGCCTCGCGGGAGTTAGTTGTACTAAACAGGGTGAGACGGTTCTTTTCGTCCGGGCCTCTGTGTCTTCTTTACAAGATCCAGGTGCGCTCGAGCATGGAGTGCTGTTCTCATCTAGCACTTCAATAGGCCGCCGTGAGTCACCATGCTGTTCTGTCCACTTTCGCATTGAGAATGGTGACCACCGCTCATGGATTCTACTTATGCTTTCCATCAGGCAGAGTAGAGTCATTTTGGTAGCTTGAACATAAAAAATAAATAAAAGCAATCAGGTTCACTAACTACTACAACAATACACCTGTTAAGTTTAAATTAGTAATTATTATAGATACAGATTGTCCTCATATTAAGTTTTATATTACAGAAATTGCCCAAAGGCTGACTTCCAAATGCATAGACTTCATGGGAGGAGTGGGTTTCACGAAAGACTTCCCACAGGAGAAGTTCTTCCGCGACGCCAAGATCGGGACCATTTACGAGGGAACCAGCAACATGCAGCTACAGACTATCGCCAAGTTAATAGAGAAGGAGTATAAACAATAAATATAATTAGATTAAATTTAGTAAATTATAGTGTATAAATATCTTAAGGAGAACTGAAATAAAATTTTTAGCACATACCTATGATTTCTATTACCTTTATCAGCCTATGGTTTATAACTTCTATTCATAAAAACCATATAATTTTTTTATTGACTGCCTCTGTGATGCAGTGGTAGTGTATGCGATTGCTGTGCTTGAGATCTCGGGTTCGATTCTCAGGGCCGACCAAATGTTTGTATAATCTGCAAATATTTGTTTCGGAGTTCATTGAGAGGTTCTTAAAGTCCTGTGGTTTTAAGAGTGTAAAGTGTCTATTACACGTCAGAATGCCTATTTCTCAAATTCGCCGAACCTTAACACGTCATAATGTAAAAGAAGATTTTGCTTAACAGAAAGCCTAAAAAAAACATTTGTGTGATTGTAAGCAATAAACTAGCAGCATACTAATTTTAATCACAGCATAATAAATTATATACCTATTTCTCTTATTAAACGATCATAGTAAATTTTTTTGTATATTTTTTAATCCCCTTACCAAAAAGGACCCAAATTCTTATGTGCCCAATGGCCCCAGTTTAGATTAAGACGTCCCTGGCTACAAAAATAATTAAAAACACACCTAATTCATTGTATTCGAGCAATACTTTGCATTTACGCAAAACGTTTGTGCGAAAGAGACATGAAAGGGTGCATCGAAACAAATATAGAGTGCCTTTATCAGCAGTTACGATTTCAAATCGAACCCTCAAAGTGTGCTGTTGTGTTGACGTTGATATAGAAAAAAAATGTTCTCTTTACAACGTCTTAGCATTAAGGTGAACGAAAGATTATAATCGAAATAATTTGGAGCGAAATTTGTTCAGTGGCTATTAAAAGAATCCGTTGTACAGATTTTGGAGAAATGGCGGGCTTCTGTGTCAATAAAAGTGCAAAAGGGATGCAGCACACAAGTCCCTCGCGCTCTTACCATGTTGACTGAAGAAGAAGTACAGATGAAGGATTCTGGTGAGTACAGTTCAATGCAACCATTTTGGATTTATTAATATTCTTCATCAAATCTCCTTTAACAGTACACTGCTGTACATAGGCCAATCCTTAGATATGAGATTTTGGCCTACACCACGCTGGCCTTGTTTCAAATTTCCCTTCTCTTGTAGTGTAGTGCTGTTGTCCTGTTTCACTTCATTAGTCGGTCACTACATGCCTTTTCACCTAATATAATATTATCAGAAGTATAATAGTCAGTAATCTCCTTTTTGCACCAATTTTTTTTTATGTATTTTTTATTGTCAGGACAAGGTTTGTATAGAAGAAAATTTTAGAAAAGTGTATATTCTCTAAGTCCGTTTAGTTCTATACACTGCAGGCTGCAGCGCGGCGGGAAGTTGACACTGGACTTAAAAAAAAAATTTTATGAAAATATTCACAAAAGTAAATAATGCGAGTCAGCTAGCTTATAATACACTAGTTCATTCCCGCGGCTCCGCCCGCGGATATGTCGGTTATCGTGGCAAATAGTAGCCTATGTGTTATTCTGATGTATCAGCTATATTACTGTAAAGTTTCATCCAAATCCGTTGAGTAGTTTTTACGTGAAAGAGTAACAAACATCCATCCATGCAAACTTTCGCGTTTATAATATTAGTAGGATATGTTTTTAGTAATATTTATGTATGTTTATCAGCTGTCTGTTAAGTAGTACAGGCTCTGTTTAGTTTGTCTCATAATTGTATTTAATGACCATCTGAGCTGTAAACATACTAGAGTAATTATGTAATTATGATTTATCGTTGAAGGACGCTGAATGAAAAATCTAAATAAAGTTATAACGTATTTTTTTGATATCTTTATTTTCAAAGCTTAGCAACACTTTTGACAATGTCGCTCCTACTACGTATTTAAGATATGTTTTTACTGGAAAATAGTCCGCATTTTGAAACCCTAATACTCAGTAAATTGCTGACCCGTGGCAGTTTCTACTACGTAGGTATACTAATATTATAAAGCTGAATAGTTTGTATAGTTGACCGCAATAATATCAAGAACCACATGTTCGAATTGAAAAATTGTAGTGTTTGATGGCCCATGTATCGAGGAAGACCATTAATATCAAGCTACCGTTAACAAGAACCGAGCATCATTTGACTGCCTCTGTGGCGCAGCAGTAGCGAATGCGATTGCTGTGTAAGAGGTCTCGGATTCGATTCCTGAGTCCGACCAAATGTTTGTATGATCTGCAAATATTTGTGTCGGAGTTTGGGGTGTTTTCTATGTATAATATGTATGTATTTACAAAAAAAAAGTATATAAGTATTAACATCAGTTATCTAGTACGTTGTGTGTTAAAATGTCTGAACATATTTATTTATTTATTTATTTATCAATGAAAAATTCTGCAAAAGTGAAAAAAAAAGTTTTGAGAAATGCTAACGAAGTTGCTGAGTTTGTAGTTCAAGTATGTCAGTCAGTGTATACCTATAAAATAAAATGTTACTGAATGAAATGTTTTTCATTTTTTTCTCATATTTAAGCTACCAAACTGACTCTACTCAGCCTGATGGAAAGCATGAGCAGAATCCAAAAGTGGTGGTCATCCCCAATGCGAATGTGCGATTGATGTTTTCCTCCGAACTAAGTATAACCGAAGCCGTACAAGAGACCAGCACGTAACTTGGCCAGATTGGATGTGCAGAATTAGTTTTTTAGATCCCTTTGAGGGACGCGGGGATTGTAGTAGCACCGTTCCGAGCAAGCAATGGGAGCGGGAGTCTACTACACTTCGATTTTGTTTGCTTTGATTTGTTGGACTAAGTATACTATGCGCAAACTTATCCCCACTACCCCGAAATCTGGCCAAACTACGTGCCGGCGCCTATAAACATTTACAAACAAATCCAAATCAATTTTAAAGTCGAGTATTGTTAGTCAATTAATGTGTGCAAGGCAATGAACTTCAACTTCATAAATATTAATGCAATGTGTAAAGTTGTAAAAAGGTCAAAATTGAACGGACGGAAAACATCCCCGCGTTCACCTGCGGGGGAGGGTAAATTTCATTTCATAATTGCTTGCCAACATCGAGGTTGTACAATTCGTATTTCTTTATTTGCACTTTCTGAGCAACGAAAAAAAGATTTCAGACCAAATCGATGTTCCACTTGTAATTCTTCGTAAATATTAAAAGTACGTAGTTGTAGATAGGGTCGAACGCGAAATCAGTTTCTTTTTCTTATATGTAAATATAACTTCGAGTACAACTTCTTCGTTCGATGTCATTTTGTCGAGTAGATGTATGATGTTCGTGTTTTAAAGTCGCAGGAGACTGCAATGTTTCAGTTAACATGTTTTGTTAGTTTGTTTTGTTTTTATTAGGAGCAGAGACACACATTTAGAACCGCCTTTTTTCCGTGCGGTTATCCCTTCGGATACCACCTCCTGGTGGCATGGACTCGAACCGACTAAAACCGCACGTTATCGCGGGTACTAGGAGCCGGGGAACCAGGTACACCCTAGGAAGGAAAACCCAGGAACCCTAACGTACCTCCACCTACAGGGTCTATGCCCCCCCTCTCCCCTGTGTGGAAACCCGGATGTTTCCGTTGCTGCCCCAAAAGGTAGGGCGCGAGAGGTGCGAAGCGCACGCACCCCCCACCCGAGCCTGCTTCTGTTAGGTTAGGTTAGCCTGGGGGTGACATATGTGGCCATCTGTCACCCCCAGGCTAACGCTTATGGAGAACCGGACCGGGAGAGCTCTAAACCTCTCCCTTGGAGAACTAAAAATATGTCTTACACATGACTTAGGTACCATAGAAAATATTAGCAAACTCGCACTAGGCGGTTCTAAAGGCGGGCAGGGATCCTCCCTTTGTGTTGGAGGGACATCACACCAGTTCCCCCACAAGACCTTTTTTAGCGGGACCGGGAGAGATTACATACAGTTGTGAAGCTTAGTTAGGGGCCTTTGGGCGGCTTAAAAACTTCCAACAGCAAGATTACGTAGCCACAACGTAGTCTTGCCAGTCCCCAACATGCACTTGGCCAGCGTGGGGACGTATGGCCTTAACCCTCACCTGAGAGGAGACCCGAGCCCAGCAGTGGGACATTATGGGTTGTTGATTGATTGATTCATTGATAGAAAACATTTAAAAATCAACCTGACACATTCGCGTTAGCTGCGTACACTTATTGTAATACATAGTAATGGATTAATGGTTGGAAGCGAAGTTCAACTGTAATAAACTACAAAAAAACCCTGGAGTGTCGTAAAAATTCTTTAAGTGGTTTACAAATATTTTCTTTAATTATGTTTTTCTTTTAAAAGTCAGAAAATTGGCAGCGGAACGGATAGCCCCTTTAGTAAGAAAGATGGATGAAGAACAACATATCGACGATGGTATCCGAAAATTATTGTTTGAAACTGGCGTAAGTTTTTATGAGAATTGTCATTGCTTATCGAAAATAGATTATCTTATTCGATGGGTAATTTTTTGCTTTGCGCAAAGTTGTAATTAAATTAGCTATAGACAATATTGGCCACAAGGCTGTAGGTAACAGACTATGTATTTTGGTATTCATATTTATGTATGTGTATATACAATGTATATGATGAATAATGAATAACAGTAAGTACCTACCTACTGATTGTAGTAGTTTATTCAATTTTATTCTTTAAATAGTAGGTACCTGTACTTACTCGGTGTGGTTAGTGGTACATAGTTTATTATATATTTGTGGCGACTCCCACATACAGCGGCAACAAAAACATATGTCAACGCCATCTACCGAAGATACATCGAAGTACAGAGTAACGAAGAAAACTAAGAAACTACATATCCTAAATCGCGCAATAGAAGTTCTCGCGCCGATTAGCATATATACAACACCCCAACGTCAACCCTAGGGCAGTGGCCCGCCTGATCACCTCGCCTGGTTGGAGGACCCATTCCTCCACAGTGGTGACCCCGACGTGATTGGAAGCAGCCTTCTAACAGTCAGCGCGCCACTATCATGTTCACTCCCACGGCAAGTCTCAGCCAACCAGCAAACTCGGCCTCAACAGAGATACACCACAAGCAGGAGGCGACTGCTCTAGCCTGGTCACCCCTACGGCCTCATTAGCATCTAGGCAGAGCTCACTGCACCTACAGTCCATGCAAGCAGAGCATCTCTCTCCCGTCTAAGCAGCAGCCAGCCACTACGCAGCAACCGCCCCGACTCACTGGGTATCTCACCGCAGCACCGCGCACCGCATGCCTTCTCGACTCACTGGGATCAGCGGGACTTCAGCACCGACTAACTGGGACTAGCGACATTCAGTTCCGACTCACTGGAACTTGCGGCACTCAGTTCTGACTCACTGGAACTACCCACTCCTGGCACTGGCAAGCTCTAGAAAGAGCACAGACAGCTGACTCGTCTATCGACCTCCGGTCTTAGAGGGGAGTGATGTGGTGACTGCCACAAACAGCGGCAACAAAAACATATGACAACGCCATCTACCGAAGATATGTCAAACTGCAAAGTAACGAAGGGAGCTAAAAAACTATCAATCCGAAATCGCGCAATAAAAGTTCTCGCGCCGATTAGAATATATACAACATCCTAACGTCAACCGTAGGGCAGTGGCCCGCCAGGCATGATCACCTCGTTGCAGGATCCTCCCTTTGTGTTGGAGGGACATGTGACCCATTCCTCCACATATTAATCAAGTTGTAAAAGTTGTTAAATTTTATTTTTAATTTTAGGTCTGGACCTATTGCAATTTTATTTCTACATCAGTTCAAGGTTATAACCTAACCTTGAACTGATTTTAGATAATTTGAAATGAAACAATCTGATTGATAAAGTGCAAGCTCTGCTTAGTTTGAAGCCATATAATATAAGGTTATTTGTCAGTAGTCCAAACTATGCATTTATTTATTTCACGAATAAAGGTATATACCTATTAACGTTTCAGTTGATGGGTATCGAAGTTCCTACTAAGTATTCTGGATCGGGTTGTGGTTTCCTTACAATGATTCTCATTGTTGAAGAGCTTTCCAAAGTAGATCCTGGAGTTACAGCTTATGTGGACATCCATAATTCGATGGTCAACACACTCTTTATAAATCTGGGTACCGAGGACCAGAAACAAAAATATTTGCCGAAACTTAGTACAGAATACGTAAGTATTTAATCGCCGTGTTCTACCTTCTGTTCTCTCATCATTTCATTTTTTTATATATTGGAGTCTGCTAAAGTGACTTCACTCTGCCGGCTATCTAAGAGTAGTGGTCACCATACTCATTTTAAATGTTGACAGTGTAATAATGCAGCATGGCGACCCATGTGGGCCTATTGCCTATTACGGAGATGCTTCAGCAACATTGGGCATTTCATCCACTTTGAATGACCTACTTTGAATAAGGCTCTGTATGTTAACTATTGACTCTATTCATGCTTTACTGCAGTATTGGCATGCCCAAGGCGGTCCGAAGACTTGCCGAAGGTCGCGGTTAGTCGATGAATGCGGTCAGCTCAGGGCTGCTTGTTGTGGAGAACTTGCGGGAGGCCTATATCCAGCAATGGACGTCTTTGGCTGAGATGATGAAACTTTGATTGTGATGTCATGGTCTAACCTTGCTTCATCCATTGAGATTTTATAGCATTCACTTTGATATTTTTCATCCTTAGACGTCCTTCAATCCAGATCAGGGGACTGTTTCTGATATTCAATCGGCACTTAACCACGATTCTCTCTCTTTTCAGGCTGGAAGCTTCTGCCTCTCAGAACAAACCTCAGGTTCAGATGCATTTGCTCTGAAGACTGTTGCAAAGAAAGATGGTGGGCACTATATCATTAACGGCTCCAAGATGTGGATCTCAAACTCGGATGTCGCTGGAGTATTCCTTGTTATGGCAAATGCTGATCCGTCTAAAGTAAGTAAAAATAGTATCTGTAACTTCTTGTTGTATCAAAAAATATAATTTTAATGGGGTTTTGTCTGCAGAGAAACTAACCTAGTAGTAAGTGTTATAGAGACTGTCGAAAGAAGTCAATACCAAGCGGTGTTCTGTAAAAGTTTGACAGAAAACCATGATTACGATGGACTTTCTTTAACCTATAAGTATTTATAAGTATTTCATAGATAAACATTGTTCATAATATAGGTTTTAAATTGACCTTATTTTCTTTCAGGGTTATAGAGGTATCACCTGCTTCATCGTAGATCGGAATACCCCTGGTCTATCCGTCGCTAAGCCAGAGAACAAACTTGGTATTCGCGCTTCTGGGACCTGCATGGTTCATTTCGACAATGTAAGAGTCCCGGAAGGTAACATTCTTGGAGAATTTGGTAAAGGGTACGTAGGACAACTAAATCTGGGGTGAAGGATCAGTCTAACTAGTATTATGGTTTTTCAATAGCCAACTTGGGAACTACTTTATTTATTACTTAAGACAAGGCGTCCAGACAAACAAACATAATTAACGACATTGCAATTGGAACGAATATCATCAATAGGTACTCATTAGTCAATAGCGAGAAGTGATAGTAGAAGTTAAACTGTTTTCAACCAGCAACTGTTCAAAGTTTACAAATAAAGCGCAAATAAAAATAATAATTCCAGTTTCGTGGCCTCGACTCTTTGGCGCTGCGTAAAGATGTGGCTACACTGTGCATCTTCTACCGCGTTTACCATGGGGAGTGCTGCGAGGAATTGTTCGGACTGATTCCTGCCACCTCTTTCCGCCATCGTCCTACGCGACAGAAGTGTCGTCCCCAACTTCTAGATGGCTGGCAGTCCACAACTGTGCGCTATTCCAGGGACTTTCTGCCTCGCATAACAAAATAGTGGAATGAACTGGCGCCTGCGGTATTCTCGGACCAATACGACCTTTAACCCTTCAAGAAAAGAGCGTATTCCTTTATAAAAGGCCGGCACCGCAATTGTGGCGCCTCTGGTGTTGCGGGTGTCTCTGGGCGGCGGTAATCGTTTATTATCAGGCGATACATCTGCTTGTTTGCCGCATATAATATAAAAACAAACTTTAGGCAGAATTCCAGAAATGCACACAAAAATTAACACATGAAGTGCAGAGTCGATAAGTAGAGTTGAATTTCAGTTAGATATCTGAAAAGGAGATTCTGGACTATTTTAGAAATGTATAGGCACTCTGACTCTGACATTTATTTTGTATACTGTATTACAGTTACAAATACGCGGCAGAAATTCTGAACATGGGTCGGATCGGTATGGCGGCGCAAATGGTCGGGCTTTGTCAGGGCTGTATGGACGCTACCATTCCTTACTTGCTGGAGAGGAAGCAGTTCGGCAAGAGTATATACACATTTCAGGTAAGACATTATTGTCTTGATTAAAACGTATTTCACATACCAAATCTTATAGTTGGTGTAGTTAACCCAATGGTGCAGTGGTAACGTGCGCGGCTGCTAAGCTCAAGTATCGAGTCCGATTCCCGAGTCACTCGGATCTATTGTTTGTATGCTCTACAAATAGTGCCCGTGTGTACTTACAGAAAAAAGTATCAATCTAGTTTTTTTTTTATATATATATTTAAGCTGCCAAAATGACTCTGCCCTGCCTGATGGAAAGCATGAGCAGAATCCAAGAGTGGTGGTCACCATCCTCAATGCGAAAAAGAACAATGCAGCATGGTGTCCCACACTATGGCGGCCTGGGGGGAAAGGGGATGGTGAGGGGGATAGGGGGCGTTGGATTGGGGTATGGGCCTCCTGTATCCTCACTCACTCGATGAAACACAGCGTAAGCGCTGTTTCACACCGGTTTTCTGTGAGGCCGTGGTATCACTCCGGTCGAGCCGGCCCATTCATGCCGAAGCGTGACTCACCCACGGGGTAGTTCATAATTACAAGATTTTTTAGTTTGAAAGTACATAGAAGTCAGAGTTATCCAATATTATCATATTCTCATACCTTAGGGTAAAATTTTCAATAAGGATATTATATATATTTGCAATATAACGAGTGAAAAAGAAAATCATCAATCTAATAACCAAAACGTCAATTATTTGTGGTTCCGTCTTCTAGGTTTCGCTGATAACATTTAGCATCTCCCGCGATTAAGATATTTAAGTAAATAACAACAAAAGTAGATGATACTAACCCAAACGTTTATAAGGAAACAGAAATCTAAATAATCCTTACTCGATTCCAGGGTATCAGCTTCCAAATCGCTCACCTGCAGACTGAGCTGGAGGCGGCTCGTCTCCTCACCTACAACGCTGCCCGGCTCAAGGAGAACAGACTGGAGTTCGCCAAGGAGGCTTCCATGGCCAAATACTTTGCTTCAGGTATTGATGTTCTGTGGTATTGGGATTACTTCATTACACATCACATCACACTACATCAAGAGCGTGGAAGAGCGGTACGTCAGCCGCACTCCTGTCCGCTAATGAACGAAGGCATCCCCCAAAGAGCAGCAAAGATCCCGGTCTTGGGCTGTCCACATCCATACGCTGTCACTCATTTTCTTCAAGTCGTCGGTCCATCGTGCTGTGGGATATTCGTATTATTTTTTTACATTTCGTTGGCCTATTCAGGTCTCCAACCTAGCACTTGTCGGCTCCATCGACCAGTTCTCTATCGTTGAACAGAGAACTGCTAGAGCGGTTAATCAATATTTATTTCAATACCTCTTCTAATTCATTATTCCGCAACTCCGTACAAAAATCATCTGACAAGGGAGGCAAATCGAGGGTTGCTACCCCCTCTACTTTACATGTACTCAGTTGGAAACCTTACAAGTGACAGCATAGTGCTTAATGTTATTTTTTACGCCCCTTTATATTTCTTGAAGGTTCTCCTGGTGGTTCAAATGACCAATAAATTCATGAATTAGGCTCGTAGTCTATAATCGACGCGAGAACTTCTACAGCGTTTTAAAAGATTAGTAGTTATTCCGCAGTTCAGCGAGTCTTCGACAGATGGCGCTGTAGTATGGATTAGATTTCTGCTGTATGTGGAATTCGCTATATGAGTCAGTAAAGACACTGGACCCCAACTCACATACACTAGGTAGAGCCTGCTGATAAATATACTTAAATATTTATAAATACATGCATATTACAAAAACACTCATGTAAAGAACAACTATCATGTTTATCATACAATTATGTGCCTTTAATCTGGATTGGAATCGAACCCATGACCTCCAAGATGGACTTAGTAGTCAGGGTTACTAACTACTACAACAATACACCTGTTAGATTTTAATTAGAAATTATTATGCTACAGATTGTCCTGACATTGAGTTTTATATTACAGAAATTGCCCAAATGCTGACTTCTAAATGCGTAGACTTCATGGGCGGAGTTGGTTTCACGAAAGACTTCCCACAGGAGAAGTTCTTCCGCGACGCCAAGATCGGGACCATTTACGAGGGAACCAGCAACATGCAGCTACAAACTATCGCCAAGTTAATAGAAAAGGAATATAAACAATAAATATAATAAGATTAAGTTTAGTTAATTGCGGTGTACATGTTAAGCAAAATTTAAATAAATATTTTAGCACATACCTATAATTTCTATTATCTTTAACAGCTCTATGCTTTCTAATTGTAAATATAAAAAACTTGCTTGATTTCTATTGGCTGCTTCTGTGGTGGCGTATGCGATTGCTGTGTTTGAGGTTTCGTGTTCGATTCACAGGTCCGACCAAATATTTGTATGATTTGTAAATATATGGTTCGGAATTTATTTGATTTTAGAGTTCCAACTGTTTATGCTACAAATTTTAACACTCGCAAGCGAATCAAAACATACAGGGCAGTTCCCGTGAACTCAGAATTTTGAAATTTGGCATAATGCAATGTCCTAGAGCACAGATAGAGTAAAAATTGCGAAAAGCACAAATTTTTTGTTACACCATATAATATACCTACAGATTTGTTCGGAACCGCACCGATGTTTCAGTCCGACTCGCACTTGTCCGGTTTTTTATGTATAATACGTATTTACAAAAAAGTATAGATGTATTTATATCAGTTATCTTGTCTAGTACTCATTTTTTTTTACGTGTAGAAACCCCCTCTGGTCTTCACCCCACCGGAGTTCACGGCGGTGCACTAAAACCACACGGTGGGCCACTCTGCGCCTGAGACGGGAGGGTTCTGGGAACCGCTTTCTTACACCATCCGGACCCTTAAGGTCTTGTCTAATACCCATAGTACAAGCTCTAATTAGTTTGGGACTAGATGTGATATGTGGGAGAGCCACGCTTCTCAAGCTCAACCGGAATGATACCACGGCCTCACAGAAATGCGAAAATGAAACGTTTGCGCTCTGTTTCACCAAGTGAGTGAAGATAAGGGAGACCCATACCCCAACCCCCAAAACCCGGCAATGCACATGTATCTGGTGTTGTGGGTGTCCATGGGCGGCACTAATCGCTTACCATTAGGCGATATGTCTGCTCATATAAGCCTATTCTATAAAAGAAAAGATGGTATTGACTGCTAAATGTTTGAAAATATTTATTCATTATTATTTTATCTAGGTTTAGAAATTAATTCAAGCAAAACAAAAATGATGACAAAGCAACAGCTGCAGATATAATTATCAACGGCCAAAAACTTGAATATGTTGAGGAATATGTATATTTGGGACAGATCACATCACCAAGCGACCAAATGTCCAAAGAAATTGATAAAAGAATCGCTACTGGGTGGGAAACATTTTGGGCCATGAAAGAAATAATAAAAAGCAAGGAATTCAGCATCAAGGTCAAGAAAAAAACTTTTGATACATGCATTCTGACTGCCTCGGTGGCGCAGTGGTAGCGTACGCGACTGCTGTCCATGAGGTCTCGGGTTCGAATCCTGGGTCGGACCAAATGTTTGTATGATTTGCAAATATTTGTTTCGGAGTTTGGGTGTTTTCTATGTATAAAATATATGTGTTTACAAAAAAAAAGTATTCATGTATTAATATCAGTTATCTAGTACCCATAATACAAGCTCTACTTAGTTTGGGACTAGATGGCGTTGTGTGTTAGATGTCCGAAATATTTATTTATTTATTCTTCCCTGCATCACATATGGCTGTGAAACCTGGGCTTTGACAAAAAATCTAAGGGAAAAACTTGCAAAATGTCAAAGAGCCATGGAAAGGAGCATACTAGGGCTAAAGCTAAAAGATAAAGTAAGGAATATAGATATCAGACGTAAAACTAAGCTAACAGACATCCTAACACGTATTGACCAACTAAAATGGAGATGAACTGGGCACATGCTCCTTAGTAAACATGAAAAATGGAGCAAACAAGTAACAGTATGGTATCCAAGAGACGGATCAAGGAGCAGAGGTCGCAAAGTAAGAAGACGGGAAGATGATCTAAAACTAACTCTAGGTCCCCTTTGGCTAAGAATTGCAACTAATAGGAAACGGTGGAAGACGTTGGAGGAGGCTTATGCCGTAAGGCACACCAAACTTAGGGATTTATTATAATTAGAATATGAGATATTAATCAAAAGAAATAAAATTTGTAAAATTTCGGAATAAAAGGCTTATTATTATTATTATTTTATCTAACGGACTAGTTTAAAGTTAGTATGTAGTTGTTAAAAGTCATATGTGCATAGTCAGTATGAATGGTGTAAATAAAACAAATAGATAAACTAAACTGCTTTTATGTACATAATAACTACAAATATTAAATATTATTATTGATTTTAAGGTTTAGGATCATGGGGTAACTTAAAACCGACCATATTAGCAGTCTCTTCAACTGACCGTTCCCCCTTTCCCTTAAACTCGGCATTAATTTCCATAACCCGCCTTGAGTTTTGAAGATAATCACAATAGGCTTTAGCTTTGAAATGCATTTCATCGATTGCCTTACAGAGCTGTTGGTCGGTAGTCTGGTATTTCCTGTATTGATCAAAAATGTACAGCACCATTTGATTCTCAGAACGTTTTTTACTGTAACTTTGTTTCCATAACTCTGACAGTAACTGCCTTAAGGTGACGAGGGTAGGTTTCGAAGTTATTGACGCCATTTAGACCTTCAAAGAAATTAAATGTTCAACTTTTGTATCATTAGAGATGTAATAAACTCCTCAGTATTTTCATATACTGGTTTAATGTCTTTCTTCCAAAAATTAGAATCCAATGTTTTTAAGCTGTGTTTAGGAAAGTGGTGGACTGAAGTATCGTTAAAAATATCTGTAAACTTAAAGTTATTCTCTAAACACTCTTCAGATGTATAAGGAAATATTTTGTAAATGTAAGGAACAGATTCGGAAAGAATTCTACTAGGATTGTTATCTGTTAAAGAGTTAAAACTGTTACAGATTAATATACAGTTCTCTAAATTAGAACCCCAGTTGCTCCAAAGAAAATTATTAGTGAGTTGTTTTGGACAGTGTGGGAAATAAATAATAGAAGGGTTGTTATTGTCTATTACATAACTTCCCTCACTATTTTCCGTTATAACATCACAACCTAGCTTACTCAAGACTTCGCATTCTCCTTTGTAGAATATTGGATCGTGGGTTAACACTTTATGGGGTTTGAAGTGATCCTTCATACACAATAAAAGGGCTAGCTGATACTTCGAAATGTTACATTCGGATAAATGTCCCAGACCAAAACAAACTATTTCTACAACTTTTCTACCTTGTAAAGTGCTGCTCACAGTGTTAAGTAAACCTCGCAAGTAATTAGATATACGTAATTCTTCAACAGCGCTTTGTGTCCGCCTGAAATACAATAAATAGATGAACAATCTAACCTTAAAATACAAATTTTCATGTGTTTAAAGTGTGCTACTTACTGAACGATTTTCTCAACGTCTACAACTGTGTCTTGTTTATCAAACTGTATCGTTTTTGGCGGAATTCTTGTGGGTTTATTTTTAGATAGCCGTTTTGATTTTACTTTCTGAAATCCATCACTATCAGTATCAACATTTGACATTTTAGTGATTAATGTCAAGTAGGGATGTCGATATTCATCGATGTTGAAATGAAATCCATTTTATGAAATCGATGTTCAGACCTCGATATATCGATATTTTGGTTGCGATAACATTGACTTCATATGGATAAAAAAAACTGTTTAAGGAAAACACCTCTAAACGTTATCCAAAATATTGCGAACCATCTTTTTTTTTTTGTTGTTATTTGTGCTGTCAATTTTATTTACTTTATACCGACGATATTAATGTTCACCTAGCCGATTTCGGCCACGGCGGCCAGTCTCAACGGAGGCCAGCCAACTACGCAGGAGACATTATAGTGCACTAGTGTGTGCGCAAACACACGTGCACTCTCTGTTCCCTCTCTCTCATAATTCGATGGGATGGTTAACCGACATGACTGGGAATAGATCAGGCGCAAGATCGACAGCTTGGAGAGGCACGGGGGTTCAGACCCAACGTCCAAACTCCAAGCTGTTATTAAGTATTTCAATAATCATAAAAACACAATAACACATTTGGCCCCACCCGGAATTTGAGCCCGAGACCTCTTGATTGGCAGTCGCATACGTTAACCGCGAGACCAATGAGCAGTCCGACGATATATTTATAATTCGATGTTCATCATGCATCGAGTTTTTTAAATGAATGTTTTTCTAGCTTCAATCATCAATAGTGTTTTAGAAAATATAAAAATTTTATACACTTGATTTTACGGCTCTGGGTTCTGGCCCTTTTAAGTTAGTCGTTTATATTTGATCGGAAACAGTTTGATGGAGAATTTTACTTTCATGTTTACAAGTTTTTTTCACAACTGTTCACAGTTTACTTCATACGCGTTACAACGTTGCAATTGTCGTCACGTGACTAGTTTTCGCGAACCAAATTTTCTGGACTTCATAAAAATGCTCCTTTTTTATGTATAAGCTGTCAAAATGACTGCCCAGCCTGATGGAAAGCTAGAGCAGAATCCAAGTGGTCACCATCCTCAATGCGGGAAAGAACAATGCAGCATGGTGACCCAGTGTGAAGCAGTGAGATGCTTTTTCACGCCCCGCTTAAAGGACCCAGGATCATAGTGAGAAGGAAACACGTGCGCTGGTAGTGAGTTCCGGGTTTTGACCGCTCCGCACAGGAAGGAAGCACCGAAGCGATTAGTACGAGAACGTATATCTTCTATTTTATAGCGGTGACTTCCAAGCCCGGCACGTGTTGTTCTGTAGAGGAAGAGAGAAGGGGGGATCAATTGAAAGAGCTCTTCAGAACACTCACCATGGTGAATCAACTGTGGATTGGAGGCGATATCTCTACGCAACTGCAGAGGCTCAAGGGTCTCGGTGGCTTCACGACTATCGACAATACGGATTGCTCGCCGCTGCAACCGGTCAAGAGCGTCAAACAGGTACTGTGCGGCACCATCGCAAAGGTGAGAACAATACTCCACACACGAGCGAACCTGGGTCTTGTAAAGAAGACACAGATGCCCGGGCGAGAAGAACCGTCTCACCCTGTTTAACACACCTAGCTTCCGTAAGGCCGCTTAAGTGATACTCTCAACGTATTCGCGTGGGTTGAGGTCTCGGCAGATATCCATGGCCAGGATAGCGCCGCTGCTGGCTCTTCATTACAATGTGCAGTATGTGGTACTCGGAATTAAGTTGAGTCTGTTCAGGTGAGTGGGAATGTGGCAACGGCCAAAACTTAGTCTGTTCACAATGTTACAAGCTCCGCAGAAGAAGCTTGTAATTCTTCCTTATAAGCCGTTCTTATGCCCAGTAACACCCATGGTAAGGATTCTGTCCACCTGTCATTCGCATGGCACGTTATTACGGCCTAAAGTTGACGGTGAAAAATGAACTTTTTAGTGTCAATGTTTTCATTCTTGTAGGAGTACCAAGGTTTGGCGGGTAGGCTTCCTTGGATCGTTGCGTACCATTTTCACTTTTATGTAGATACTTGCTATATTCTAGTATTCATGCCATATCCTATTCAGATCATGGGTGATCGCTGCTTGGTAGTCAGAGTGCATTCCAGTAAATGTACATGCTTAGACATTGTTGCCATATGTGTCAGTGTAGGTACAATGTAAACTCGCGACTTTCGCAAGATCATTTGTCGTTTAATTCTAGTGTCATACTGAAATAAGTTTAAATAAATAGTAAATAAAAACACAAAAGAACGTAATAATAACAATTATTTATTTTAACTATTTTTTTTTTTTATATATATTTAAGCTGCCAAAATGACTCTGCCCTGCCTGATGGAAAGCATGAGCAGAATCCAAGAGTGGTGGTCACCATCCTCAATGCGAAAAAGAACAATGCAGCATGGTGACCCACACTATGGCNTCACCATCCTCAATGCGAAAAAGAACAATGCAGCATGGTGACCCACACTATGGCGGCCTGGGGGAGGGGGGGATGGTGAGGGGGATAGGGGGCGTTGGATTGGGGTATGGGCCTCCGGTATCCTCACTCACTCGATGAAACACAGCGTAAGCGCTGTTTCACACCGGTTTTCTGTGAGGCCGTGGTATCACTCCGGTCGAGCCGGCCCATTCATGCCGAAGCGTGGCTCTCCCACGGTAATTATGTATATAATTAAATTGCAAACCCTGATATGTAGGCATTAACAACTTTTAGTTTTGTGCTAAGAGATGAAACGGTCTGGAATTGGAAGAAGGCTAAAGCATGACATCATCAACGTTTTATTGGTACAATAAATTAAAATTACATCGTTACCCGACTCCTATGTCTAAAATTATTGTGTATAAAATTTTGCGTCCTAACCTACTTCACATTAAGTTTTATTATTCAGTATGTTTAAATTACTTTTTATGTTTTTTATCTAATGTAACTTTTCCTACAGTAATCATTGTGGCAATTCATGTCAATACTCTTTAAGCTATTATTATATAATGCGGCGTTCCTATACTGTTTGCAGAAAATTTTAACTTTGTATTGAAAATTACGATACGGCCTACGTATCTTGGCGAGTCTGAACATAGGCTCTGCTAACTTTAGCTCACGTACACTCGAAGTAACCAATAAGCACGAAGTTACCAAAAAGAGATGTGCCTCGAGGGTGTTATTTGATCAATATTTTCTCATATCGATAGAAATTGAGTCAAAAAATTAATTTATTTGCAATTTTATACGGAGGTTTTAAATTTTCTCAAACAGTCGTTACTCAATTAGACGATAATAGATAACTGATATTTTAGTTAATCGTGTCTTTCAACAGAGAAAGTAAAATGTTATTAGTTGTTTTTATTAAAGTCGAAATCTCGTTTATTAAGTACAAAATTCACTAATATTTGTAAATCTATTTTGTTTAATAGCTTATGTAAACAAAAATCAAAAACTTCTTAATAAAAACATCACTATGATAATGATATATGTAAGAAACAATTCTCAAGAAAGAATAGTTTAACGGCACATGTATAAATCAGAGCTGAGTAACCATAATTGTGATATATGTATGTAAGAAACACTTCTCACGAAAGCGTTATATAACAATATACATACCTACATACAGTGCTGAAAAACCACATACATAAATGTTATAAACGTCTCGAGTTATCTACGGTTTAAAGATGGTCCCCTCGTATATGGTGTCTACGGTGTCCCCTTCTTGACATTAAAGTTCTACTCTAGTCTGCTTCTGCTGGAGTGGCAAATGGCGTAACCAGGTCTGCACTTATTATTTTCCTGTGTGTGGAGCACCTGGCCCGATCCCGGGAATTATGAACCGAGACATTTCCAAATCTCTCCCAGCCCCATTTTGTTGGATCGCGTCTCGTGAAGCTCTCCTTTCTTCCATCAGAGTGAGAGATGAGTGGAGATGGTTTTCAGTTAGAGAATTTAGAGCCTCGGTGTTACATTTATATAATACCCAAGCTGGGTATTCTGCCAGCGTATGCATGCATCTGCCAATTGCATGATCTGGAAAGCATATTTTCCCGAAAATCATCTACGACCGCAGGTATAGGGGTCCAGTGTTATTTATCTAGCCAATCTTCCATTACGAGTTTTACCGCTGCTGTCACCGGATTTGGCCATTATCTGGGAGATTTGAGATTAGCCAGACACGCAAATTTTTTAGTGATTCAAATTATTATAAATGACATAGTGACAATTGTAACTTGTCTAAGTAGAGAAATAAAGATTGAATCATAAATACGTTTTATAACATACTACGAAGCTTAACTGCCTTGTAGGTCTAGTGGTAAGCGTAAACAACTGCAGATCAAGGGGTCTCGGGTTCGATTCCCGGGCCGGACTGTTGTTGGCTGTTTCTTACAGGAAATTCTTAATAGCAGCCCGAAGTATAGAATATGGTGGTGTTCCCCGCCCGTGCTTCGGAGAGCAAGTTAAGCCGTCAGTCCCGGTTGTCATGAACATCCATGGCAATAGTTATTGAAAAGTCAGTGCCCTCAAACATACTGACAACTATTCAGCCTTCGAATTCAGTTCACCCTCAGGGTTGCAGAGGTCCGATGCCAGTCACTCCATGTAAAAACTGATATTCAGGTAAAACCGGTTGAACTAGTTGCCGACCTAAAATCATAGGGATCAATATCATCAAAGGGAGATAAAGCTAGCAAATAAATGACATCATTATGACATAATAAAAAAAGGGCAATTAGACATTCAACTTAGGAGCATGTTATTTTCACTGTGAATCTGTTGCCTTAATTTACCTAATCGCATTGTTGACAGTATTTTCCAGTAATACAATCTTTTTTATTGATTACTTTAATGAATAAAGTAAAGAAGAGAATTTCACGCATTTCTATGGCTTCTCGCATCCAGCTCCTGCCAGCCGTCCCGCCCAAATCATCGCTCCACCTGGCCTGTGGACGTCCTACACTACGTTTGCCGAGACGCGGTCTCCACTCGAGAACTCGTTTACCCCAACGGTTATCGGTTCTTCGGCAAATGTGACCAGCCCACTGCCACTTGAGCTTGCTAATCCTGTGGGCTACGTCGATGACCCTGGTTCTTTGTAGGATCACCTCGTTTCGGATGCGATCCCTTAGAGAAACGCCGAGCATAGCCCTCTCCATAGCACGCTGAGCGACTTTCAACTTATAGTCCAGTCGAACCGTAAGTGTCCACGTTTCGGCTGTCATACACACATACGGTCATTACGGTAGGACGCACGCATTGAAGACTTTCGTCTTTAGGCACTGTGGGATCGACGATGAGAAGACCCGACGCAGTTTCCCAAACGCTGCCCAACCTAGCTGGACTCTTCTGTTCACCTCGTCCTCAAAGTTGTTTCTACCTAACTGCAAAGTCTGCCCGAGGTATACATATTTTTGAACAACTTCGAGAACGGCACCGTGTACCGCAACGAGTTCATTCATTTTTCTTTAATATCTTTACTATACTATACAGACATTGACCTCTTGTGATGTATAAATAATTGTATAAATCGCCGACACTTCTTGTATTGATTTCCTTATCTGGCTCGGATAAATCCACCACAATTTTTATTTATACAGATTCAAAATGCGATACAATAAAATTTGTCATTTCTAAATGAGACAAGTAGAAGGTAAAATACTGCTGGTGGCATGTTACCATGAGCGTCACCGTGATTCGGAGCTCACGTTAAGCAATCGGTCCCGGTTGCTATCATAGGATAACAGTCGTGTAGCTTAGTTGGATGCCCTTTGGGCGGCTTAAAAACATCCAACGGTAAGTTTACGTAGCCACAACGTCCGCACTTGGCCAGGGTGGGGACGTATGGCCTTAACCCTCTCCTGAGAGGAGACCCGAGCCCAGCACTGGAACATTATGGGTTGTTGATGATGAAACAATTAAAATAAAAATAAAAAAGTTTCTAAATGAGACAAGTACAATGTAAAATAAGGTAAGAAATTAGAAATGAAAAACCAATGTTTCTATCCTTTAATTGAAAATTGCTTTTGAATTACTCTGACAGTGTAGTACATGTAAACTAATAATGTGATATGTTTTGTAACAACATAAAAATATAACATTGACAAATAACATTCACACTCCCCAGAAAAGCTAAATACTGATTGACTGTGGTTAATATTGAACGGGGAATTGATATAGGGGAAAAAGATTTACCACTTAATGTACAGTATATTCAGCCTTTCAGGCTTATATTTTGTTTTGTGTAGTGACTACTTGATAAAAATCATTTATGGGCAGCTTTTTGAGTCCAATACCGTGCGTGGTCGCGAACCTCAGAGGTCGACATTAATATTTCAGTATAGAATCTCTATCAAACATCTATAGCAAGCAAACCAGTTATTTAAACTAGATTATACAAGATTTGTTAATTGGTTGAACATATAAGAGGTCATTATTAACTTACGTAATAAGAATTTTAGTTTTCTACAGACTCTGCAATCATTATCAGCCCGTTGCAGCCACAGCTAGACACAGAATCTCATCTGTTGCTTTTTAACCCTACAATAGAGTATTAAATTTATGAAAATTCATTTCCGAGGTATAAGCAAATATTTTCTGAATTGAATTGAGAAATGAAAAGAGAGAGGTCAGTGCTCGCTCTCGAGTCGGTCTAGTTTATTGAGGAGGTCAGCATTCAGGTCAAAGTAGCACACATCACCATAGTCAATTATGGGATTGATTAGGAATTGGATGAGAGAAGTTTTCGTTTTGGGAGGCAGGAAATTCTTTAGGCGGTGTTCGCAGGTTTCCTGTCACTTTGTGACTTATATGAGTGACTTAAACTCGCCAATCAAGCGTTGAGTCGATGTGTAGGCCTAGGTCTTTAACTACAGTGCACCAAGATATAATTTAGCCGTAGATGATGACTGGTGGTATTGAAGCTGTGTCCACAACACTGAAAAAATAAGCCCATTTAAAAAATATCATGATATGTGGCGTCACAAAGCTTTATAATGCCTCCACCTTTAATCACATACTGCCACGTTTCAAATCTTTTCTCAAAAACCAAAGTATCTTCATTGTAAATTACATCCCAATCGGTTCAGCAGTTCAGCGGTGAATGCGTAACCGACAGACATATAGAGTTACTTCCGAATTTGTAATGAAATATTAATATATAAATGTATGAATGCTATGAAAAAACGAAGATAAAAAAGAGATTAATTTAAATACTGCAGTCCTTGCAAAATTTAAATGGGTATATACCCACATAATTTTCAAAAATGTTCCTTTTTCTATGTGTCTAAGAATTTAATTATCTTTTTGCTGCATTAATGTAATAAATAGTACAGTAATGAAAGAACTAAAATGATTGTTTTAAAAGGAAGTCTATGCGTTAGGTATACTTACTCTCATTTCCACCACAGTAGTTATCCTACTTTACAACTCCAAGAACATACCCGGTTTGAATTATAATTGGACTATTGAGGGCACGGTCCAATTTCGGTCTTTATTCACTGAAATGCCGTTCCCACGTAAGCGTACTACGTCCTTGATCAGGTATTTGGGTTAGGAAAATTACCTACTGACAAAATAACATGGAGGACAGACAATCGTGTCGCATATCGAGAGCCCATTGTCCGATTTATAAGGGGGGACAATCAAAATCTATGAGCACAGCATTCGAATCACGCGCCTGTATTCGTTCCAACATACCGTAATACGAATAAGGCGACAATTGCGCACTGAACGATATTATTAACCACACAAGTTTAGTCAAAGGACGACGTTTCCGAACGGTCGGCCGGAGGGCGCGAAAAATTTATTTTGAATTTTCCGCGTTCCAAATTCATATTTAGGTATTTTAACAACTTTCTAGTATTTATGTGTGTATAGGAAGCAAGCGTGACGGCCTTACAACTTGAAAAGAGGTTTTAATTATATTCTATTCGGTTCGTTACATTTATATAACATTTGTAGATGGACAGAATTTGTTTAATGTTTATGTTTTAGTTTTAGTAAGCTCGTGGACTTGGCGTATCGTGTTATATAAACTTTGTTGTTTAGATGTGAGTTCTATTAGTTGACGTTATTTTGTGAATTGATAATGGATCGTTACGTGGTGACCCGACACTCGAAACGTAAAAGTGGTGGACTTTTATCAAGATGGACAAAGAAATACAGTTTTTTGAGCAGGCGCTCGTGGATTACAAATGGTTACGATTTGAACGTGAGTGTTTTATTTGTATCTAAAGTTTATTAATATAAATAGGCAAATATGTAAATAAGCAAGCAATAGATTGCAATTGTAATTGTTATACAATCCAATGTACCTTAATTTTGTAATTTTGGCTAAAGCTGCTGTGTCTAAAAGCATGATATTTCGCAGAAAAGTTTTTTTAGGTATCCTAAGTAAAAAAGGAATTTAAAAAAAACCCTTAGGGTCTTAAATAGGGGTTAGAAGTAGAAAATTTGAAAGAAACTATGATATTTTTAGTAGTTAGTAGTGTTTTCAAACTCACAGTAAAAATTTTTTGTTTACTATTTACTTAGTTATTTACTTCTTAGACTCGTACATGCTCATTTTGCATTATTCATGCATTTTAAATTTGTGAAGCGGTTACCTTTGATAATAGTACTAGTGATGTCCTTAAAAGATGCCTGTCCATTTTTGACAACTAATTAAATCTAAATTTTAAATCGGGCTAATATTTTTGAAGATATTGTCATCTAGAAAAACGAAATCATGCTACTATCAAATTACAAGGAAACCAGAGTTTTACTTCCTATTCAATAGAACCACACATAGTACAATTACAATTGTTAGTCAGGTTGAATTGAACCTATAACTCTTAGCACATTATGCTTATTACACCACCACGGCACTACCCAAGCGCTGTTCATGTTGCAATTATGGAATACTTGAGTTGTATTCGAGGGTCACTCAACTAATTAGTCAAATATAAGTTAGGGTATTTTACGATTGATATTACAAGTATAGTCACTGTTAATCTTTTGGCAAAATATATGGTCTGTATTTACGTTACCAACTTACTAAAAAACAACTCTAAAAGTATTCATACTATTTTTTTATGGAATAAGTAGCAAACGTGCAGACGTATCGCCTGATGGTAGGCTATTACCGCCGCCCATGGACACCCATAACACCAGAATGCGTTGCCGGCCTTGGGGGATGGGAAGGGGGATGAGAGAAAGGGTGGGATTATTAGCCTCCGGTATCCTCACCCACTCGGTGAAATACAGCGCAGACGCTGTTTCACACCGGTTTCCTATGAGGCCGTGGTATCCCTCCGGTCGAGCCGGCCCATGCATGCCGAAGCGTGGCTCTCCCACAGTGAAAATATTACGCCATTTTCAGCAATAGATATAGTGAGATAATACATGCATATATAAAGGAATTTTTAAGACTTCCGTTCGAAACAGTTATAAATAAGATTGTAAATTTTCAGATAAACCAAATTAAAGTTTCCCATGGGATAGGTGTCAACCTAAATCATATGGTTCAGATCCTCCCTAGAGAAGGGCGTCTGTGGTCTGCCATGTTTTTATGGAAAACACCAAAAACTTTACCTCCAGCTTTGCAGCAACAGTGTTCCCAAAACAGCTGACGATCAGAAAGGATTTTCCACCAAATCACCCACAAAAAACAAGAGTACTGAAGAAATAAGGTTCCTTCTAGCAGACATGGATACTGTTCCAAAACAAACCCTGTAACTGTTGTCAAAATCTTTAATGCAAGCAAAGCTACGGTTAAATGCGTGTGTGATAATAATTTTAGCTGTTTTTGCCAAAGCCGGAGGGTTATGTTTTTCGAGTGTATATTTTTCTCATCCCCTAGAGCCTAAACGGCTTGTCGTATTTATGTGAGTGGTGTCAATAGATTCGTCTTAGTCATGACAATGACATTGGGTACGCCAAAATAAAAAAAAATACAAAATGAAAAAACTTTTCTTTCCAGTTTTATCTTCCCTGTTCTTCAGGGAATACTTGTTAATAAGAGAAAACCGAATCGAGATAAACCATGTAAGGTTCAGGATTTTATCAAAAATAAGTCCCATTTCAAATAAATAATGTTAGGTTTTCTTCTTCTCATTACATAATCCTTATTACAAATTAATGAGATGTTTATATGAAATCACACTCAGAATCATCATATGTTTTGACAACAAATAATCACTTGTAAACATTAGAACATGAATGATTTAACATAATTAGTCACAGAACTAAGAGTGTAGTCCTTTTCGCAATTATGCGGTGGTATTAGTCATTGATTTCTTTGATTCACTAATCTATGATTAAGGGTTACTAACCCTTTATTTCGCATACACTTAAGTTTTTCATCTAATAAAGTAGTGACTTCTGTTTTTATTGCCTATAGACTACGGGCCCGTGTCGAATATTGATGGGTCATATGTAACAATAGGAGATGTTTTTAGAAAGATACAAGAGCATAAAACAATAACATTCAGCACTATGACGTCACTTGTAAGCAGTCCAACTGAGTACAGGTGAAGGGAAGGAGGTAGCAACCCTCGATTTTTCTCTCCTGTCACATGATTTTTGTAGTTGTTCGCGGCGTTTTCCTTTGGTGAATAATCCAACAAATTTCTTCTTCCAGTGCGAACCAGTTTTTCTGATCTATAGTCCTACATCTCATACCTACCAAAATAAAGGATCTTGATGATTCTTACAGTAAAATACGAGCAGTGATATTTAAAGTTTTTTTTTATATGAGGAAATGGATAAAGAGGTCAGACATTGATGCACGAAGTTGCTAATTTGATACAAAAAGAATAAACCGAAAGTTAATTGAAGCTGATTTTTAAAATATGCCAATGAGAATGACGATGAAAAAAAGATATGCCTCAAAGTTTATAACCTATTTCTTTGTAGTACAGTAATGCACATTTTACTTTTCTAAACAAAAACTACAACAGCTTCAAGATGAGTCATCATCACCTCAGCTGAAAGATGTAAACAGCTGGACATAAGCCTCCCTAAGGCAACAACTACTTCCACCCAACGATTTCCCCAACCATCAACGCTCCGTCTCCCAGAACGTGTCACCACTCTAGAATTCTAAAATAATGCATAAAATACTATTTCTTATAGTTAACACGACAATCATAATTTTCTTTGCTTAAGTGCCGAAACAATATTTTTACAAAACTATTTATTTGAACTAGAAGCTTCCTTTCATTTTAATAAATAAATCGTGTGTAACAGTCTAACTACTTCTCATTCAAAACATGTCATAAATATACACTTTCTCTCTACTTATTTTGGGTCGTGTTTAGCATAGACTACGGCATGCTACGATGTGTGACGCGCCTAATGTTTGGTTTGTTAGCAAAGACTATAGACTTGCCAATATGGCGCGCGACACCTGTCATTCATTCTATGCCAATTGTTTGCTTTTGTTATTTATAAATTCCTGGATTGTTAGTCATTGTGTTTTCTAATTTGACTACAAGACATTACCTCATGTATAAAAGCAAAAAAAAACGATTTGCATTTTAGCTAATCTATTGCGTCATTAATTTTTGTAATTTAAGCCCTGTTTCGATATTGCCTAATATGCAATTGTTACGCTTGTCTTGCGGTGATTTACTTGTTGACATATTTATTTATATTTTTGTGCAGATATTTCTACTGACAAAAGCAGATTAATTTATTTCTTCTAACCTCTTCTATCTGCCTGTGAAAGATCCATTGACATCGATAGACTACTAGCAAACTGACATAGTTATTAAAAAAATATTTAATAAATGCATGACATAACAGTTCAATATATTATCAACTTTTGTGGTGATATCGTTTTTTGCTTTTTCGAAAGACGGTCCCCATTTCGTGTCATCACATTTTTTTATAATTTTTATCATCATCAAGACGAAGACTTGAGTACTCAAAGATTTAGAATTGAAGACGTTAAATACTTGACATTGGCAGAAATAGCTGATCCGGTTGGTGCCATCTCATCAAAAGTAGAAGAACTTTTGTGGTGTTCGAAAGTTTCAAAGTCAGCTCCGATTGTCTATTTCTTTATGTAGGTAGGTATTTTATGTAGGTCATTTGTTTATACGATATATATAGTTCTACATACTTTAATGCTCCTAAAAATGTGTAACAAGACATAATTTATGGTACTTATATTGAAGTTACTGTATTTCCAAATTCAGTAGCGATAGATTTTTTAATCCCTTCAACTAGGCACGTTGGTTTTAACCCCACTGTTGGGATTATAGCGCAAAGGTTAATGCAACACATCTTCGTCTGTGCTATTAGTTTAGTTTATTGTGAGCACAACAAATGTGAGTATATTATAAAGAAATATTTCTTAATTTTTATTTCACTCACCAGTCAACACCAAAGGGTCTCGTGTAGATTAAGTTATTTATAGAGGATTGCGATGACATCACTCAGTAATTTATGGAGGCTTGTGTTTTTTGTTAGAATCAACACCCACCCTACCATTTCTTGATAGCAAGTAGGTAAAATGTGTTAGTCACTAAACTATCTACTTACTTTATTGGTTTTATCTCAGTTCATATTATAAAAAGTCGTGATTTTACATTCCTACACGTCTGAGATTATTATGAGTAACTGAATCCTTGGTCGCTACATCTCATGTGCAATTTGCAATCGAAATAATTGCTCCATAAATGGCGAACGTGATTTAGACATAGTTAATGAGTATATTGCTAAATCGGTAAAATCGATAGTATAAAGTCATATTAAAAAGTCGCTTGCAAAGTAAGTACTATAATATAGAATTACTGGGTAGTATTGAGAATTTTTTGTGTTGAATAGGCTATTTTTCGAATAAGGCTATATTTGTCATGTTGGTACGACCAGCACGAGGTGAGAATAAATAAAAAGTGTTGCAAAATAGTATAAGCGTGTTCCTAAAGTTATTATGTGAAGCGTTTTTATTTTTCACTAGCTTTCATTGGCTTTTCTCCGGCTCCATCCGCCTATATGTCAGTTGTTGTAGTAACTAGTAGCCTATGTGGTATAGTATAAGCTACATTACTCTAAAAATTGATTAGAAACCGTCCAGAGTTCACCCTCATAAATATTCGCATTTATATTATTAGTTTGATAGGAATATTTTTGGGGACAAATGATTAGTTAAAAACAATATTAATATTTTATAAGATAATGAAATTTGGTCGATAAGTAAGACTAAATTGATAACTTTTCAACGAAAGTATTTCTTTCTCTTTTTTCCGATTTTCCTCGTCGTGTCGTGACGAGGAGAACCAACTACCATTTCAAATCTAATCTCAAAATTTTGGAAACTAAGAATGAAATTTTTTGACATGACAGTGGTAGCGTTTGCGACTTCTTTGATTGAGTTCTGGGGTTCGTTTCCCGGGTCGGACCAAATGTTTGTATGATCTGCAAATATCTGTTTCGGAGTTTGGGTATTTTCTAACTGAACTGTATTTATATCAGTTGTCTAGTACCCATAACACAAGGTCTGCTTAGCTCCGAAATATTTATTTATGACTCTTGAGCAGTAAGCCGGCCCGTGATACTGTTCTCGAGTCCATTTTTGCTGTCTCCGATATGTCTACACAAAAGGAAAAGAATTTGTGCCAGCGTTTATATGGTCAATGATATAATATATTTTTATTGAATATCTAATTAGTTATGTAAACCTTTCAATTTTTTACGCAAGACAAGATGTGAGACAACCTTGTTTTAACGGAACTAATACATAATTCCGATATTAAAGTATAGAAAGTTTAAGAATTTATAAATAGTTGACAATGATAAAATAAACACTGTTTTTGACAAACACAAACATCTTACACGAGGCCGTGCAGTCCTCCTGTACCATGGATACCAGAGTGCAAAAAGAAATCCATCCTAGTGTTGCAAATTCGAAAATAACTCTGCTTTTCGGTCAGTCTATTTACTATCCTGGCTCCTTGGCGCAGTGATAGCGTATTATGTTAGCGTATTTACCGTGGGAGAGCCACGCTTCGGCATGAATGGGCCGGCTCGACCGCAGTGATACCACGGCCTCACAGAAAACCGGTGTGAAACAGCGCTTACGCTGTGTTTCATCGAGTGAGTGAGGATATCGGAGGCCCATACCCCAATCCAACGCCCCCTATCCCCCTCACCATCCCCCTTCCCCCCAGGCCGCCATAGTGTGGGTCACCATGCTGCATTGTTCTTTTTCGCATTGAGGATGGTGACCACCACTCTTGGATTCTGCTCATGCCTTCCATCAGGCAGGGCAGAGTCATTTTGGCAGCTTAAATATATATAAAAAAAAAAAAAAGTATGTGACTTCTGTGCTTTCGATCTCGGCTTTGATTCCCGGGTCGTATTGTACGATCTGCCATATTTGTTTCAGATTTTGGGTGTTTTCTTTCTATAATACACCTTTTGGCAATGTAATGAAAAGAGGCATGATGACTAATTTTTAAAAAATGGTTGTGGATGTTAAGAAGTATGTCCTGTTATCAAAAACAGTTATATTTCTACTAAAAATAAAGTTTTAGTAGGAAAAAAATGCGATTAACGTTGACGTATGCGACCACCGATCAAGAGGAGACCTCTAGGGTGCGAATCCTGGGTCGGGCCAAAAGTGTTATTGAGTTTTTCTGATTTTGGGAATACTTAATAACAGTTCTGAGTTTGGATGTTGGGTTCTGAACCCCCGTGCCTCAAAGAGCACGTAAAGCTGCCTAATCTCGCCTCGATCGTGTTGGTTATCCGTCCCATCGGATTATGAGAGAGCGGGAACAGAGAATACACCTGTATTTGCGCACACACTGGTGCACTAAATTTTCCGTTGAGACTGGACGCCGTGGCTGTAATCGGCAAGAAAAACCTCATCATCTCCGTAACTTAACTCAAATCTTATTAAAATTCATCTACCCCAAAAATTTTAATTATAATCTTTTATAAATAGTTACACGTACTATGTATATATAACCCATATGTGAGTAAATACACAAGTACTACACCATATTAGGAAGACAATGTAAATCGTATTGAATAACTCAATACGGAGACAATGCGAATAGAATAATCGATATGCTGCGGTTAATGATTAGAATCGTACTTTGAATACATTGTCGTAGCTTGATTTAGAAACAGGATTTAAAAAGAACCGCCACTCTACAACAGACCACACCTAAAAAGTCTGCTAAAATTTTACTGTTCGCAGAATTTAGGAGAGTCATAGAGAGAGGTTTCAAGGCTGCGGTAACCTCACAGATTCGGTGAAAAGCACCGAAAGAATTGCTTGATACTATCTGTCACCATGAACAACCTTTATTAGTATATTAAGTAAGGTTCACTATCAAGTCCAGTTTGTTTCCAGTTTTTTAGTAGAGTTACTGGGCTACGCAGTATGCTGACATACTCGTCTCCGGTAACCATGTGATGACAATATGTGGTGACGCTTCGTATTCCAATCCATCACCATATAGATGGCGTTCTATAAATCCCAGTTATATTGAGATGTCCAAAAAAAAGAAGAAATCCAGAAGGGTTGGGATACGGTTAAGTTTTTAAGAAACCCATTCGAAATCCTTCTCATCTTTACACATTAAAATGGGAAAATAAGGAGTTAGTTGATGTTGTGACGATCAAATTGGACCTTTTACAAAATGAATTGATTTTTATTTAAAACGAACATCTGTTCGAATTGTGTGTTTTCTCACGATAGCTTAGAATTTAACATACTTAGAACTATGTCGTAACTTATATGTACATAAACACATGTTACGTTAACTGGGTGCTAATTAATATGTTTCATTGTTACTTGTGTTGGTTTGTTCCCTGTAATTTGTGATTAAGGATTATAATAATTGTTGTGACAAACAAGCTTATAAGAGTTGTTGTTGATAATGATGATGATAAGTCCACTGTAGTGAGTGTGCGCGTGCGTCCTAGAGCCGACAATATATAAGGATATACATCCACTGATAGCAATAAGCTAAAAGTTTGTGTAGTTTATCACTACACTACTCTGTCTGATGGAAAGGATAAGCAGCTTATTGAAACCATAGCACGGCATCTTCTGCTGGCCATAAGCTGAAAGTTTATTTGGTTTGTCACTACACTACTCTGTCTGAAGAAAAGCATAAGCAGTATCCAAGATATAGTAGTCACCATACTCATTACGAATACAGAAAACGCAACAATGTATCATGTTGACTCACACTATGGCAGCCTATTGATATGCTTCTGCATCATTGGGCCTCAGGACTTACACTCACAAACGAAACGCGACGTCAAATGCTGTCATTTTAAGTTGGTCTTCCATGAGAGGGTAGAACTTCCCGGTCGAGCAGGCTAGTTCATCCTGAAATCAGTGGTTATACTACCTTATTGCCTGCCTAAATTAAAAACAATAATGATGCTCTCCTAGCCGATTACAGCCACGGCGGCCAGTCTCAACGGAAACCACCCAACTACGAAGAAGATATTATTGTGCACAAATGTGAGCGCAAACACAAGTGTACTATCTGTTACCTAACTCTCATAATCCAATGGGACGGTTAACCAACACGATCGGTGAGAGATCAGGCGCAGGACCGTCAGCTTTACGTACATTCTGAGGCACGGGAGTTCAATCCCCAATTTCCATACTCCGAACCATTATTAAGTATTTCTATAATCAGGAAAACTCAATAATACTCGACACCCGACCCGGGATTCGAACCAACAGTAATAGATACTTCTAAAAATTATTTTAAAGTTGTGAAGTTTAGAGATAAATAAAACAGTATTTTTTTACTTTTTAGTAAACTCAACATGCACGATGCCTACCATCGTGTGATACTCTTAAGCGAAGATCCTCAACATTAACTCTGTGGAGAAAGGGATGTCATGTCCCTCCAACACCAAGGGACTTTCCTTAGATCACGCGAAGCGATCGTGTCTGGTAGGCCGCGGCAAAAAATAGTATCTGGAGACCTGGTTTTCATTGCTGGTGTCTGGCTCTAGAGTAACAATGTCCATTAGTTTTGATAGCCATTTAGCATAACTAATCCATCTCTACGTCTCCCTCTCTCACGCTCTTCCACCTCCATTTATCATAAACAAAATTTGTCATGATAAATTTGAAGTAGGTTACAATTAATCTCCAACATTTGTTTACATAGCAAATTATTACGAAGTAGGTATGCTAATTAAAAATGCAATATAAAATAATTAAAAATTAAATGCATTAGTCTAAAAAATAACTGAATATAGGTTTAACAATTTCCTTAATAATGCCATATACGAAATGTGCGGATGCTTGGCTATTCCGGTCCAGTTTATCAGATAGCCGACCACTGGAGGGTACATTCAACCCGCGCGCCAAGATTATCCAACTTGCATTGATTTAAATCGGTAGTCGGTACGAAAGGAAACCGAACTAGCTATAAAGATTTCTTGGTCTTACATTTGCTGCAACAAGTCTTTCTTATGACCAAAGAGTTGTAAGTATGCAGTTACTAACTACTTAATGTCAATTGAGTATTAATGTCAACTTATATTGAAATAAATTAAGACATAAAAAAACAATAAAACAAACGAGTAAATAGCGAAAAAACTTGTAACGAACTAGACTAAAAGCAAAGATTAACAAAAAAGACTAAAAACTAAAAACACGAAACGTTAAATCGAAATGAACAAAAGATAAACAGAGTCAAATAGCTGTACCTAATTATTTGAGCTAGTAACAATGTTCTTAAAATATGATTCAGAAAGTGAATTATCTGGGGAAGATCCTTGATGAAACAAAATACTCATCAACTTAACTATTAGTTTACATATAAGTTACTAGGTACGTCACGATCGAATGTCATGAAAACATTTTATTCATTAATGCAATTTATGTGTAAAGAGATGCATTAATAACTTACCATCAAAGAGGTAATGTTCCATTCGTAAATAACAATTCAAAATCAGTAGGCACTACAAAAAACAAAAAATATTCGATTTTCGACTAGAGCGTACCATGGATAATGGCCAGTAACAACCATAACTTACTTAAAACATTTTCTTTTTTACGCTTTTACGACTTTGCCTCGCTTTATGATTAATTATAGCAATCGAATGATATTAAACATTGCATCCATTGCTATCGGCCATAGAATCTGCACGTATTGAACGTGTATTGCACCTACATAGACATTCTTGACACTTGTGTTGTCAGTGTATAAATAGATGAATTTTAAACCTTAGAGCTATGAGCATAAGGTGATTTAAAATTGAAATTCAAGGATTGGTAGCTAATATTGCGACAGTTCAAAGCAAGTCAACGTTTCTAACTTATAAACATATTGCTTCTTGCCTTGTTTAGTTGTCTTTAAAGTGCTACACAGATATCATTCTCATTTTAATCTCATTTTCAACTAAATAAAACTTTAACGTAGTATATTAATAACTTATTACAACTTACTTCATAACATAAAAGTAAAATAAAATTGGCGGCATTTAAATTCTAAATTCAAAAACAGTGACCATGACATTGTGTTGTGTAAACAAACAAAAAATGAGACTATTGTTGGCGTAAATTTATTTAAAATAAGAACACTAAAGCGTTCTGAATCGCTGAACATTAGTGTTGTGGTGCGTCAGTAGTGTGTTTATAGAGTATAATTTTGTCTTTAAGTGGGGTTGAAGGTGACAATATGCCCCAGATTTTCTTCAAAAAAGTGATGGTTGTGCGAGACCGAGCCGACTTCGAGGTAAGCTACTTTCACTTTCCGTGCAACACCGTGGCGGTTGCCTCTTTGCTACCGTATAACCAATAAAAAGTATTCAATACCTATTCCGTTCCTAACAATACCTGGTATTTAAAGTGTGAGTATAATTCAAATGAGTATACAATGACTTGTCTTTTCATGAAATTGGAAGTTTGATTCGGTGTGTTTGAGATTTGAATTTTTTACATAATCAGCTATTTTTGATTGTAGTTAACATAAGTATGACTCAAGCACAAACTTGATGATTCATGTAGTTGTAATATACCGACAGAACGAAAGTTAATTCGTTTAATACTTTTAATTTATATGATCAACTTCTAATTGAGGCGACTGGAACGGAACGCAGGACAAAGATTTTGCCTACAGATTTCCACTATTAACTTGCCTTACCTTATTCTTACTTTACTTTGCTGTCATCGACGATTTGTTTTTAGGGTTCCGTACATCTCAAGGAAAAAACGGAACCTTTACAGGATCACATTGTTGACCTCTGGGAATCTGTCAAAACCCTGATTCTCAAGAATGCATGGATGTATCAAGCTATAATTGATATCAAATATTCAGGTCTGCTGTCCCTTGGAGCCGTGAAAAAATCAAACTTCTAAGTCAACGCAATCAAAAGATACAATCGTTTATGCTGCTTATTTTCGACACTCGAAACTTCTTATAGCACAGATGAAGGAGAGAGCCACGCTTCGGCATGCATGGGCCGGCTCGACCGGAGTGATACCACGGCCTCACAGAAAACCGATGTGTAACAGCGCCTGCGCTGTTTCACTGAGTGAGTGAGGATACCGGAGGCCCATAATCCAACCCTTCCCCTAATCCCCTTCCCATCCCCCAAGGGCGGTAACGCACTTGTGACGCCAAGGTGTTGCGGGTGTCCATGGGCGGCGGTAATCATTTACCATCAGGCGATACGACTGCTCGTTTGCCCCTACAACATAAGAAAAGGGAAAATTGCGAAAAGCGTATATTTTTACATAAATCTTATGATATACTACAGATTTTCACGGAACTTTCGGTGGGCGAGTACGACTTGTGCTTGGTTGGGTTTTCTTAATGTAAAGTATGTATGTATGTCATTCTTAAAAGGCCGGCAACGCACTTGTGATGCCTCTGGTGTTGCGGGTGTCCACGGGCGGCGGTAATCATCAGGCGATACGTCTGCTCGTTTGCCACCTCTATCATAAAAAAAATCACAGCTTGATAAAAAAGACTGTGAATCCTACAAACTACGTGGTCTAATTAAACCTTAGATTACAATCTTCTTTTCAATTTATTCTGCCTAAACGATTCAGAATATACAAATAAACAGAAAATTATAAGGAGCATCCGACAGGTTATATATACATAAACACATAATAAATTACGGAATAATTTAAAAACTACGGAAGGACGTATTTAATAATTTATTAAAAATATAACGTAACGGCACGACGGTAAAAATGTTTTATGCTTTGTTGAGCTGTATTTTATGGACATAAAAGATTTTACCAATTTATAAATATTCCGATCATAGACAAACTAAAGGTCTAGGGTTTTAAAAATATCTTTAGCTTTATGGTGTTCCTATAGACAACTAATTTTTTAATGTTTTATTTACTATTATTGTAGACAACCTTTTTTTCTAAGTCGTATAACTATTTAATTACTGCCTATAGTTTTATATTAACACTAGATGTTTCTTTACACAAGGGCAAAGTTTTTGACTGAATACTATAGGATCAATAAATGTATGTATTTATTGCCAGTAACATTTTCGATCATGACTTATAATCTTTAAATCCAAAGTAGTGTCAGATTATAATAAACTGACAAAGAATTTCGTTAATACCTCTAATTAAGCTTAATTTATTGATAACTTAGATAAACTAGTTTCATTAAAAATCTTTGCCATTTTGATGTTATTTAATATTTCCTTAGTGCAACAATTTTAGTCAGTATTATTTTGATATTAACTAAAACCTATTTGTCTCAAGGTTTAGCTGAATTATAGAAATGTAAACGTCGCCAGTCACATCTATCTTCTATACTCTTACCCGGGGCACTGTTCCTTTGTTGGCCGATTAAGAGTACGTAGTATCGTCCCTATTTAAACCGTGGGTGTCTTAAAAGTCGACTATGAGACAAACTACGCAGGTGTCAGACAGCAAAAAAAGTGGAAACCAACGCTATTCCAACCCATCTGGTCAGCGTAAAGTAATATTGGATTTTTATAGTAAAAGACGTGGCAGACAGTATTTTGGTGTTTTCTTTTATAGGAGTAAATTACAAAATACACTTTTTAGTAACAGTTATGATGGACAAGCATTGACCATTGCGATGGGAATACAAAGGGAGGGAACGAATCACAGACAACTGTCAATGTCAAACTTTTTTTTTTATTTGTTAAGATTTGCACACAACAAGTAGGCCAAAACCTTCTTTGTAAGGAGAGGCGTCTAGCTATCTGCTATAGGCTGTTGATGATCCGGAGCAGTCACAGAAATCTAAATAATAAGACACTATTTTTCAATATATACGTGGACAGTATACAAAATAGTTGCACTCGGTGATTATAAACTATCACTGAGGGTAAGCAACGAAGGCGCGGTCAGTATCTGGATGGGTGACCGCTGGTGGCATGATACCATGAGCGTCTCCGTGATTCGAAGGTCACGTTAAGCTGTCCTGAAGATTAGTTATGAATTTTCAACCCGCACTTGGCCAGCGTAGGGATGTATGGCCTTAACCCTCTCCTGAGAGGAGACCCGAGCCCAGCAGTGGGACATTATGGGTTGTTGATGAAGGCTTAGTTGGAGGCCTTTGGGGGCCTTAAAAACATCCAACGGCAAGATTACATAGCCACAACGTTTTCTTGTAAGACCCCAACCCGCACTCGCCCAGCGTGGGGACGTATGGCCTTAACCATCTCTTGAGAGGATACCCGAGCCCAGCAGTGGGATATTATGGGGTGTTGTTGATCATGATGATACTCGATTCATAATTATTAAAAGATATCGCGGTAAAGAACTGTGCTGATGGTCATTTTGATAAAATGTGGTTGAAGAGAAGTTTAACTGTCTCTTTCCCAGCTGCTAGAAAACCATGTTTGTTTGCACACAGGGTCGGATTGGACCAGGGTGATAGCCCGGCTTCACTGAAAACTTGCGTTCTTTTGTTGCTTTTTAACCAGAGGGTAAGGTCCTGAATAATAACCTACCCTCCCCTGGAGAATTTGGTGAGGTAGTCAAGACTCATTAACGCTCTTGTGACTTTTAACTTCTATTCGTCTGTAGGCACTGGTAGTCGTTTACCATCAGATCGGCTGTCTGCTGGTATGCCCCTCTGTGCCATAAAATAAACATTTATCCCCATTATTATAATGAAAACAAAACACTAAACTGAGATAGTTGGTATATAAATACTCTAGATATACACAATACAATACAGATTCAAAATTTAACCCACATCTTATTTCGCAATAGCTACTCCGATCCTTGCCGGTAAGCGGTGAGTCGGTGAGGCATCTATAATCAAACAATACAAACATCCATTTGAAGGTCCGACTGTGTTTCTCAACATTACAACAGCCTTCTCTACTGATTCAACTGCATGGTGACTAAGCTATCCATTACTTACAACTTAGGGTACATAATCTACAAATTTTCGTTCTAAATCTGGGTGTTATGTCTATTTCATTATGTTTGTAAAATCCCCCGCGACACAGAATATATTCCTGGTGCAGTTATCTTATTGAAAATTACGCGGTTAAAAACAATTGGAGGTAATGTGTGCGTGACTCAAATGTCATCGTGGGGTGTGCAGGAAAGTATGCTTTTCGTATTCTAATAATATTCTAAAACTGACAAAGTTATAAATGTGAAATTTAGTTAAAAAGTGTGTTGCTCAATAACGGCCGAGTGGTTTAAGGTACGATTTGACACACACAGATTGAAATTACTTCGATGAAAACAGATGCTCAAATATCGCGAAGGTCATAATTGCGAACTTCATTTCTTTTCTTGTCATTTAAACACGAGAAAGTATAAAGAACAGCAATTTTAATGAAAATTGGATATACATTATATTTTATTTAAACCAGAGGGCCCGGGTTGCGAGTTTTTACCAGCATTGGATGACCTACCACATGTTCATGTAGGTCATAATACGTGATATATTCTTAGTAATATTTATTTATTAATTCATTAAATTAGGGAACACAAACAGTTGTATATGAAATTTATATATAAATATGCTATCGACTACGTTTTCCTCAGAATAATGGGGGTTCAATTTATTATATTTAAATAATAAAAATGAAAACTTTATTTATTTATTTATATATCGTTATTGTATACATGCAAAATTACAAAGTTAAAAACAGAGGATGAGTCACAAATATGCAAATGATACAATAGGTGGTCTTATCGCTCACGGCGATCTCTTCCAGACAACCACACCACGGATTTTCGGTATCCAAAAACTTCAGGTAGCTCACATACAAGTAACACACCTAATCCTCTACGTGAATGTTTAAAAATGTCATATAAACAATCATGCACTTTAGTAATCTATTATTATATGTTGATACTCAAGCTTGTCCATATATTTATAGTTGTAAGTTTTATTCATAAATAAAAAAACATGACTTCGCAATTCAATTGTATCCATAAGAAAAATAATTATGTGCTTACGCTTGAATGAATATTGTCAGTATATAGTAAGTAGGTAGTGAAAGATTGTCTATCCAGCATAAATCTGGAAGAGTACGTTCCTCTTATTTAATATAGATGATAAATAAAAATAATATAGATGTTTAAATAAAATTATTGCAACATTTTAATGGTAAAGGACGTTGCATTTAAATGTATATTTCTCAATATATTAACATTTCCATGAACCGGTCACTCTAGCGACCGATAATCGCAATTAAATCGTTATATTTATTGCTTTAACATTCACCAGTAGAAGGATTCAACTTGAAGTAATCAAGGAGATGTAATAAGAATATACAGATAGATAATTCTTAGGATTGAATATTTAACTCTATATAATATGTATGGTGTAGGTACACATAGGAGCGTCACCGTCACCGCGTCACCGACATGCTGACGTCACAAAACTTATTTAGCTGCGTTGAGCACTTGTACGGGAAAATCTTATGAGTTCGCCTTTCCGACATGCTAATGTTCGACGTTGATAATTTTAATTTAAACATTATGAAATTTCTAATTTTACACGTTAATTTAATAGATAACATTCTAAGTCCTATTACTAAAGTTTAAGACTTTTTTAAGACTGCCGATAGAAGTAAAACATTACTTTAAACTTATATATATATATATATATATAAGCCTGCCAAAGTGACTCTAATCTGGCTGACGGAAAGCATAAATGGAATCCAAGGGGTATTGGTCACCATACTCATTGCAATTGCAGAATGGTGACCAACACTTTGGTAGCCTTTTGAGAATCTTCTGCATCGTTGGGCCTGTGGTTTCACACTCACCAACAACGTACCACTGTACGAATGCCAACATTTTCGATATACCGTCAAATGTTTTACTTGATAAATATGTCTTACCTTAAAACTAGTAAGTTTCTATCTTTAAAATACATTTAAGATCAACAACAATGTCCCACTGCTGGGCTCGGGTCTCTTCTTTGAGAGGGTTAAGGCTATACGTCTCCACCCTGGCCAAGTGCAGGTTGGGGACTGGTAAGAATACGTTGTGGCTACGTATCTTGCCGTTGGATGTTTTTAAGCCGCCCGAAGACCTCCAACTAAGCTTCACGACTTTTATCGTATGATAACAACCGGGACCGACTGTTTAACGTGACTTCCGAATCACAAAGATGCTCATGGTAACATGCCACCAGCGGTTACCCATCCAGGTACTGACCGCGCCGTCGTTGCTTACCCTCGGTGATGTTTCTTATCATCGAGTGCAACTGGGTTATGAGCGCCTCGTTTTCGATAAGCTTGGATAAATGTATTATATAAGTAAACCATGCATACGCTATTTGCCAAAACATTCAGTTGCAAGATTAGAAGTGCCCAATACATTGCAAATTTAAAAAAGCTTGTACATTACGTAGAATGCAAGCTTCTCTTTTAATTACCAACTTTGTACATATTTTGTATGTATTTGGTGGTTTAAATTCATAATTGAAACGGTGATACATCGTTGTAGGTAGCTATTGATGGAGCCATCTTTGTAACGGTGAACGCATACTGACCAGTTGAAGGTTATTTATGCCACTGGTTCTCAACAATTTGTTCAATTTCTTATATTTACAGTAAAATCGCAAAAACAAAATATAAATCAACACGGGACGTCTGACAGATGTCAAAAAACGAAATTATTTTGTAGAAATAATGAGTATAAAAACACTCTAAAAATCGCAAGATAGTCACAAACAAAGTCACTTGCGCACGACGATGTGTTGTTATACCGTTTTGCATGTCATTTAGATAGATAGAAAACTCTTTATTTGCACACTATAATATATCAGTTAGAAGAGAGTACATAAAATGTGAGACGGAATGCACAAAGGGCGGCCTTATTGCCTAAAGCAGTACATTTTGTAGCTGTTAGAGGAACGCCACGCTTCCCATAGTTCAAAATTATAAAAATCACTTATCACTAAGTACTCCACCACTGTGCGTTTTTAACAAACCTTTTATTCCACATGACCAATCCCTGGATTTTTTTTCGAAGGGTTCGTTAACGCACTCGTGGATTAAGTAAGTAGTTTAAACCCGTTATAGTGTGGATCACCATGCTGCATTGTCCCCATTTACATTGAGGATTGTAACCACCAGTCCTGGATTCTATTCATACTTTCCATCAAGTAGACCAGAGTCATTATGGCAGCTACAACATACAAAAAAGTTGCCGATGTTCGAGGGTAATCACCTGGTTTACCAACAAACTATCCGATCGCTTGTTAGCGTCCTATGTAGTAAAAAAATATTGTACAAACATAATAATTAACATTATTTGTAAGTATAATTTTTATTTTGTTTACGTATTTTTGAATTAATGACATTTCTATTGTTTTACCAAGACTTTTTCAATTTAATTTATAACATTATACTTCCTTTGACGAAAATATATTTTTAATTACATAATAGCTTTAAAAAAGAGTTTTTTACCAAAATTACTCTTCTTGTTTTTTTATTTAATTTATATTAATGGCTAGCTGGCCTTCTGACTTAGAGCTAGCCTACATGAGTGAGTGTTCCGAGTTCAAATTCAAAGCCCACATGGGACTAGACATTGTGTGCTCCACAAATTACTGTTCCTTTATGTCTGTTTAAAATTCCCCGCCACATAGGAATATTCCTAGCGCAAAATGACGTTAAAAAACAACTTGAAATTATATCTACTTTTTTGTCTAATTCGATTGTAGGGATATCGATCAACGACCGCAGTATTTCGAGTTTGATGCGCACATGGCCCAACACTTCATGTAATCCACAAATTGTTGTTTTGAGTCTGGATGTCCTTTGTGTTAACTTTATAAATGTGTGTAAAATCCTCCACGATACAGAATACAGTCCTAGAGCGGGAGTTATCAAATTGAAAAATATATTTTATTTTAATGCTAGTAATTGAAGTGTTACTTTGTGAAACTGTATTTAGCCGTTAGCAGTTATATCACTCAAGGCCTTTAATTCATTCGCTTCATTTCGGAGGTTGCTATTTGAAATGTTTATTATATTATTTTATTTCTGTTAAAACTTAACTCTTTGTTTAGTATTTGAATTGGTTTAAAAACTATAATGGTAATTTTCAATAGAAAAGTTATAATATCCAAGCTAGGGCCCGAATATGTTCGGATTTTCCGGGATTCTTATGTTCTAGATTAGAGAGCGTCCAAGGTGCGGCCTGGTGAGGGTCGGCGGGAAAATATTGAAAAAAAAAATTAAATTTCCTCCGAACACCGGAGGAAAAGTATACTAATTGTACTTCAGATTTATAACAAGGTTAACTTAAAACTAGGGGTTTTAAGTTAACCTTGTTATAAATCTGATGTACAATTAAGAGATTTATTATTATTGTTAGTTGAAGGCCATTTGAAACCATTTTTTGTATTGACTTAATTAAAAAAAAACCTGACGTACCTAGTTTTAAAGTTCAAAATCCAGGGATATTGCACTTTTTGACTTGGTTTCCATACTTTAGAGTCTCTAAAATTTGTCTTCGTCAAGCCATAAATGTTCGGCTTATATAAGCCAAACATTTACTATGAATGATGTGACTATGATGAATAGTACAATATAATTTGCATTGTATCGTATCATACCTGCAGCAGTGGTTCCTTTAAAACAGACTAAATTACGTAAAGATAACTTGTATAAATAAAAACGAATCACTAAAATGCGCGCGCATAACTTTCGATCGCCTAAACCAAAGTGGATATTATTGAATATCGCCCAAACCTTGTATTGTCAGTACAAGGTTTGTATAGATAAATAAACGGAGATGTTATATTTTCTAAGTCCGCTTAGTCGTATAGTACAGTGCGTTCCTGCGGGAAGTGAACAAGGGCTTAATAAAATAAGTTTATCGGTAATTCAGAAAAAATTACACGAAAATGAATATGGCTGTACAAAGTTCACTGGGGCAGCTAGTTAATAATAAATAAGAGACAGACCAAGATCAAATTTAGGAAATTTCCTTGCATGATTAGAATTGCTAAGTAGTTCAGCTTGTCACTCATAGATGGCGCTAAGAGTCAAGTAACAATCCACTATGTTCATAGATTCTTTATTTTCTATTACACTGATTTCTAATATGCTTCTTGGTTTGATAGAACAAGCTAATCTGAGGAACAACGGATTTAAATTGAGAGATTATTAAGCCTGTCTAGCGGTAGCGTATGCGACTGCTGTTCCTGAGGTCTCGGGTTCGATTCCCGGGTCGGATCAAATGTTTGTATGATCTGCAAATATTTGTTTCGGAGTTTGGGTGTTTTCTATGTATGATATGTATGTATTTACAAAAAAAAAGTATATAAGTATTATATCAGTTGTCTAGTACCCATAATACAAGCTCTGCTTAGTTTGGGACTAGATGGCGTTGTGTGTTAGATGTCGGAAATATTTATTTATTTTTTATTTATTATTTATCGAGATTGACGAGCATCTATTAAGAATGTTAGAATGAACTATTCTTCTGAAAGACACAGCATGAGATAGATAGTAATTTATTAGTTTTAATTAAATTTATAAGTGATATTAATTCGAGTTATAATTCCTTAGTAGTAGTGTGCGCAGTAGGATGATAGGTAGCGGTCACTCACCATTACATGGTGAATCAGAGCGCGTCGGCCCCGTTGCGTAACTTGCCTTGAATGATGGTGGTGATTGATTTGGGTGCTTACGGTACTCGAGATAAACGAGTTCTTACGCTATTTGTGTCCGTCTGATAACGTATTTAAAATACGGAGGGGCACTATGCCTATTGATCCTGAGAGGAGACCCGAGCCCATCTGTGGGTCATTATAGGTTGTTGATGATGATGATGATTCATCCTGTGGCAGTCCTCGGAGCTGAATAAGGGAGCTACAATATTGCAAAAAGAAGGATGACTTGAAACAATTGACTGCACGAATGGCGTTGTGACTCATATCACATCGAACTATCTGCTGTTAGTAAGTAGTTCGCCGAGTGTTATGAGTTCAAACCCATATGGGACAACACTTTGTGTGATCCACAAATGGACTTTTGTTAGTCCACAGCTTGATATAAGCCTTCTGAGTACAACAGTTGTTAGTGTAAATTCTTTGGGTCCTTTTATGTATATTTTCCAAGGCTCAAACATAGGAATATGCTTAGTGCAAACGCTGTCGAACAAAATAAATACCAAACGTCTATAGAACTTTGTTTAGTAGACTAAAACCAATCTCAGAAGGCTTATATCAAGCTGTGGACTACAAAAATTCAAACCCAGTTCAAATAATTGCGCGGGGGACTGATTTTTTTGTGTATGGATGCTATTTATTTAAAATAAGCATGTGTTTAAATCTATGTAGGTATATTTATCAACATCACATCACCACCTAGGTGGGTAGTTACGTTTTGGAACCATCTAAATACTACTACTTTATTTATTTAGCCGTAACTGGTGCATGATTTCTACATATGACTGAAGAAATATTCAAAGTTGAATTGTACAAAATGTCTGGCATGGTAGATATATCAGCAGTCTTGTTAGTACACCCAGTTAAGCTTTGTCTAGTTTGTGATTAAACGGTCGCCTGTAAGGTGTCTGAAGGTATTATTGATATACTCTTTCTGTAGTACCGTTTTTAACAGTTCCGTACAGGCTAAATACGTTACGTCTCAATGCTCCCCAGTAACAAGCGACGCGTGAGTGCTATAATTAGGTACTCAGACATTCCCTCAGGACATGGAGACATTTAAAACGAAGGACATGTTTGTTTTAGTCGCTAACCGTACTTCATTCAAAATAAAGTAATGTATATGTGATTTATGCTCCATCACACTTGACACGTGTCACGTAAAAGACAGAAATCTAACTCGATTATATTGTTAGAATGTGAAGGCAAAGAAGGTCAAGAAGCCTTCAGAACGGACTTATTGAATAGATTTCGATATTTAATTGCTAAACATTAAAAAGTAACAAGTCTTAGAATAGAAAAATAAACAAGCCTCAACTTTAACTATTTTGATGAAATTAAAATTAGAGGAGAAGGAATCTCCGGTGGAGACATAGTTTTTTAATCCACTTCATAAATAGCAATAAGATCTCAATTCCGTTCTATTTCCTTTTTTAGCTGTATTATACCAAAACTTACCGTTAATTAATCAAATAGATTTTTTATTTCATTTGGTATGCAGGTCGTTTGGTCTAAAGAAGTTTGAAAAAAAAACACCCCAAAGGAGAAAAATTAAGGAATGAAGAATAGAGATCATTAAAATTGAACACGAGTTAATATCGGTTACATACTTCGGTATAACTTTCCTTTTCATAAAAGTAACACCATTAATAAATTAACTTTTGTTAATTAATTAATGACTTGAACTACTGCATTTTACATTCATTGCTATTTAAGCTGAGTAACTTTGACAAGCACACTTACCACTCTACAACTGCAACGAAATACCAACCTTCTCTTATGAGGAATACAGTCTACAATCGCCTATGCTTTTAGAATGGAAGGGTGCTCACATTGTATACAATGTTTAAGAGAACTGAACACTATACCTTGCACATATGGTCTATTGTCGTAGTATCGAATAAATGTCAAGTTGTGTAATTGTGACGTCAATTGGCGCCAGCAGATGGCGTTAGTATACCGAACGTGCGTCACAGTCTGCAACTGATTGATTGCATGATGCGCTTTGCCTTCTCGAATGCCATTAGCATTTGTTGTTCAATTAAAACTGTTTAACAAATTTTAAACTGTTCTTTTATTTTCATCTTGAGGGATAAAATATTGTAACTTTAAATTTAGAAATGGTTAACTAATTAACTGTTTTTACCGCCGCTCTAAATTATTTGAATGTAGGTTGCGGTAATCACAAGTCTCAAGGCAGTGACCTGGTTGGAACCTCAGCTGTTGGATTCAGGAAATGAAGTATTACTTATTCATCTCATGGGTGTCGTAAGTGCCGTCTGAAGGCACAAAATACTCAGGCCAACGACACTAGAAAAAGAAGAAAATTTTGAATCCAACACCACAGCCACTAACCCGTCTGGTTAGCATAGTAGGCTAGGTAGGCAGTATAGAAGGCCAAAACTTACTTTCTAAGGAGCGTGTGTCTAGCAGCGGTCTACTAAAAGCTGTCAGTAATGGTGATGGTATTACCATAGAGACCTAAACCACGCACCACGTCAATGCAAGACTTGAGGTAGAATGTGGAACATAGCGTGCTGTCATCGGCTGCAGCTGCCTCGGTTGCGTAGCGCTGCTGTGCCTGAAGTCTCGGGTTCGATTCGCGTGTCGGACCAAATGTTTGTATGATCTGCAAATATTTGTTTCGGAGTTTAGGTGTTTTCTATGTATAATATGAATGTATTTACAAAAAAAAAGTATATATGTATTTACATCAGTTCAGTGCCCATTGTACAAGCTCGGCTTAGCATGGGACTAAATTGTTAATTATATAATTGTGCGCTGCGTGTTAGATGTCCGAAAAAAAAAATTAATTAAACTGAGCTTAGACGCATAATCCATACCTATAACTATCCATACCTTCATACTAACATTATAAATTCGAAAGTAGTTCTGTCTGTCTTTCAATCTGTTTGACTTGACACTTTTATGGCTAGACCACTGCACAGTTTTCTATGAAATTTGACCTATAGATACTTTGATTCCTGAGGAAGGACATAGGCTATTCTTTACCGCGATAATCGATTTACACTTCGGCATAGCCACGGTCAATAGCTAGTATTTTCATAATGTAAAACAAGAAAAAAATACGCAAACGCACACATCTTTCACGCAGAATCTACTGAACGGATTTAGATGAAACTCTATAGTAATATAGCTTATAGATTCGAACCGTAACACATGCGATAACCGACATACACGCAGGCAGAGCCACGAAAAAAAGTTATTAAAATTAAATGTTTTTTATGAGATAAAAGTTAAATAGAAATTGTAGTGCACTTAGTTGCAACAGATGGCGCTAACTTTAATTATATTGTCTTACATTGTCACAATACCATAACAGCATTATTCATCTATTTAAACCTGTTATAAAGAGTGCATACAGTTATTAACCGTTATGAATTGCGGTCGAAAGGGCAAGAGTTCAAATCCAGTATTAGCAGCTGCGACAATTTTACGTAATACCTCTTTTTACGCAATAAATACTAGGTTTGCATTAAAATCATTTACCGTTCGACCCAGCAATGTGGTCATTATGAGATTATTATCAAAGATAATTAAATTTGTCTAGCCTGAGTACTAATCACAACACTAAGGCAGTCCTTGATGTGGTTCGTATAGTGAAGAGCTGATGAGGTTCCTGTCTTTAGAATGATAACAACCGGTTTCTTGGGCTTTGTACACGAAGTAGGTGGTCTACTATTTTTTTTTAATGTATATAATAAGTATAAGCATAAAAAAATCAAAAAAAGCCTTTATTTCTGACAGATTACAATAAGAAAAAGTTATATAAGTACAAAAGTATATCTATGATTATAGATACTATTCATTTTGTTGGTAATTTAGTTTCTTTCTTAATTTAGTTATTATGTTATTTAGTTAGTTTTGATATTCCATTAATGTGTACTTAATTATATATTGTTATTGTATATGTTCAACAGTCTGTAAGAAACCTTCTGTAAATGAAGGCCTCTAAAGATAGCCACTCTTCCCTAGATTGGGCTACTTAAATCCAGATGGAGCCAGCTGTTTTTTGATCTCATCTTTCCAGCCAGTTAATGGTCTACCTCTCTTTCTTTCACCCTATGCACTCGCGCATGTGGTCACCCTTTACGCGCATCTCTTGTCTCATAGACGCGACACATGTCCGCCCACTTCCATTTAATAATTGGGCGTGTTTCAATCCTTATGTATTGACTACACGGTTGTATTATATATATATATATATAATGCGGGGGTTGACTTTAAAAAAAAATATATGTATGAAGAATAAAGTGCATAATAATAATATGTACATTTCCCTAAAGTCAGAAGTGTAAACTATATTGTAAGCTATATTCTTCCACCTAATTTTACTCATGAAAACGGTGGTTATTTTTATCCTGTATCCCAATGTACTTCTATTAAAAATATATTTGTTATTTACAAAAAGTATATGTCGCCTAGTACGAACTTGTATCAGTTGTCTAGTACACATAATACAAGCTGTGCGTAGGTTCGGACTAGATGGCGTTGTGTTAGATGTCCAGAATATTTATTATTATTAAAAAATAAAACACCTTTTAACATAATGATAGCAATTAACTTTCAATGTAACGGTCCATTACGGAATTAAATCTTGAATACTTATTACAATTTCCTAAAATTATAGCAATAACACTTTTATGTAATTATAATAAAACACAATTTTATAACAATTAACACTCAGTGAAAGTGCTTGAAAATATTAAAGAATCTACGTGTCAACTAACATTTTTAAATCTACCCACAAAATTCAAAAGTTGAAGGAAAGTGAACTTTATTGCCCCGAAATAGAAGTGATTAAGATAGTTGTAGTTAGAACTGGTTGTCGTTGACAGGTAGTTTGGTTGAGAGGTTGTGAGAAAGGTGGCCGTGACGTAATGGCAGGTGGCGGTGTATTTCATGAGTGAGGGGCGACTGTGAAGGTCAGCAGTCAAGTGTGACAGTCAATCAAGTAGTTATAATGTTTAATTAGAGCAAGGATGAGGAATAGTGGAGTAGTGTTTAGAATAACGGTTTTTACATGTTTAAATTTTGCTAATGGCGATATAATATATCTAAGAAGGACGTTAGGAAATTGAAGCTTTATTTATGTACCTATATCTATACTTATAGATATAATTCTATAAGTAAAAACAAATAATAATAATTGCTTTTTGATCCAGGAAACATTTTATAATTTACATATCAACTGAGTTTTTGTATTATGCCTGATTATACAAAGCAGTATTTAAAAAATGGTTTATGAATATATGTACTAATATATTGTCTACACTATTCTGTTTTCATTAACTGCAAATAAAAACAATTAGTCAATTAATATTCAGAAATAAACGTTTAACATTACTAGACACTATAAACACAATTTGGCAAATTCAGAAAGATGATCTTTCAAAATTAGGCGCAGAGTAAACAATTGGAGGAGATTGAGATGACGTATAAATTTGTCCAGGAAAATTCCATAATAAAGTCATCATAGATATAGGTCTAGCCACAGACAAAACCAGTCTAATACAACATCAGAATGCTCTCTTAAACCTAGCAGTTTCCAGCATAGGCGGTCCTAGCCTGAAAAGCGCTCGTGTACAAGCATTACTCTAGCGTTCTTTTTAAGCGTAACGCCCTTCAGTGGTGGTCCCCATCCTCATTGCGAATAAGGACAATTCAGCGTGATGACCTACAGCATGGCGGCATGGTGAAATGCTTTTTCATACTGCGCTTGTAGTGTGTTCCAGGTTTTCATCACTCGGCACAAGAAGAAAGAACCGAAGCGAGTAGTACGAACTTGTGTGAGAATGCAGATAGGTATAATAAATTCTGCAATCTCACCATTCCGCTTATAAATCATTCACGGTATTGAATTTTATCACGTCCTCTTATGTCAGGTTATGAAGGCTTATAATATAATAGAGTTTTCTCTTCGGCAATACGTGAGTGGTCATATTGTTAATTGTTAGATATTATGTACAACATTACGTATTTTTATGACTTTCTTTTGGGTCTGTTAGGAGGTTGCGAGATCTTGGAATCATCACGATTTAGATTACACATTGAAAAAATAATACGTTTGGTTGTAATAAATCATCTGAGCTGTCTTACTTTAAATTCAGAAATAAGGATTGAAAATGATGCCAAACTTTATAAATTTGGTGCTGAATTAAGAATACAAAATGTTTGAATGCAAAGTCGGTTAAAAGAGTAAATTACGTAGTTCCAGCCGGCCCGTCCAATCAGTGTGGTGTATGAGCCTAAAAACTTCTTTATTCTTATAAAGGAGTTTGTAGGCTAAAGGCTAAAGGCGCCATATTTTTTTTAGAAGTAAGATTTTATTTAGGATACTCAGGGTTACTCAATCAATGCTATAGGGTATTTATTCAAGACGATTGAAAGGAGGCCCGCATTTGTTAATGTTTTTACAAAAACTATCTTCGTCATTATCATTATCAGCCTATCGCAGTCCAATGCTTGACATGGGCTTCTCATATCGCATGCTGGTTTGATCCTCGGCTTCTAATCACCAACAACCCATAATGTCATGCCATGTTGGCAAGACAACGTTGTGGCTACGTAAACTTAGCGTTGGAGGTTTTTAAGCCGCCCAAAGGCCTCTAACTAATCCTCACGACTGTTGTCCTATGATAACAACCGGGACCGACTGCTTAACGTAACCTCCGATTCACGGAGACGCTCATGGTAACATGCCACCAGCGGTCCCCCATCGGTGATTGTTTCTAATCACTGAGTGCAACTGGGCTATGAGCGCCTCTATTACAGCTTCTAATACCTACTTATTACTTTAGTATGTTCGAAAACAACTTTGTTTCCGCTCCGAGCTATGGAACCTTGGTTATTTCTACTTTCTTTACTAATAGATACTGGTATGAATAGAGGAGGAGGTCGCCCCTTTCATTCCGGTTCTTGACTAGACGGGATATTGGTTAACAGTACAGTTGCCTTTAGCTATTATAGAACTGGTCTGGACATGGAAATACATATGAATTTTTGTAAGTTGTTTAGTTTCGTAATTAAATCGAATGCCGTGATAAGACCTTGTCTAATTAACATTATGAGAATTAATGCTGTCAAAAGACTATACATAGCAATTCTACTGTTGGTGTTTATAGGCTGGATAGAAGCCAGTCGCCAGGGTCAATATGGGATAGAAACTTCAAGTATTCAAAGGGTTTTCAAAATGTATCTATTGATCGCGTTTCCTGTTTACAATGGTATATGGCATAAATATATGCTTACCATAAAGACCGATGACAAAAAAATACATAAAAATAATTATTCCAGGTATAGTGTGTCAAAATCTAACCTCAATTGGTTATAGGCAGAACTTTTGAGTTTTTGAAACGTACACAAATCAACTTTACATCTATAAAAACTAGCTTTTTCCCGCGTGTAGGTCTTTCATCGCAGTAAAAGTAAAATCAAAGTATCCCCATGTCAAATTTTATTGAAATCGGTGCAGTGGTTTAGCCGTAAAAAACAGATAGAGCTACCTTCGAATTTAGTTATAATATATAGTATCGATTATAGATGATTATCGCCACATTTTTTCTTTTAAAATGGCCAACAAGCCCTTTTCCCGCCTACATCGATCACAACAAGATGGCGGAACTTAACAGAACGGATCCGTCACTTTTGAATGACCGTTAAATTTAAAACAATAGCAGTGAGAGTTGGCCAATTTCGTCGGCTGTGTTATTTTCATGGAATTGGAAATTTCTTGGTACTTATCAATCTAGTTATGATTGCTTTATTTACTGGTGAGCATTTAGTGTTTTCTTTAGTGGACCGCGAAATTATTATGTGGATTGTTAAAGAAAGTATTTTTAACGATGAACAAGTAATTGTATTGAGTAACTTTTGAAGTTATGCTTAATCTGAATAATTTACATTACTTCGCTACTAAACTGAAACCGCGAAACTTTTAATCATGATTGGATTAGTTCAGATAACAGCCTCTCAGTTTTTTGACTAAAATAAGCTGGTTTATATCGCCTTTTCGGAGGACAATTATATTAAACTAGCTTTTTAACCGCGGCTCCGCCCGCGTATGTATAAGTTATTGCGGTAAAGAGTAGCTTATATCCTTCATCGAGAATCAAAGTATCTCCATTCCAAAGTGGTCTATCTTTTTTTTATGTACAGTCCCGCCGAAGTGACTACTCTGCCTGATGGAAAACGTAAGCAGAATTCAAAAGTGGTGGTATACTCAATGCGAAGGTAGACAATGCAAATATTCAGCATGGTGACCAACGCTATAGCGGCTTAGTAATGCTCTTCTGTGAGAAGGCAGTACCGCCGCAGTCGAACCGGTCCGTTCGTGTTAAAATCAGCGTGGCTTCACTGTCTCAATATATGCCGACTCGAACTTGAATTTCTTGCTCCATCTCACTCATCATCCTTCCCGCCCACTTGGCTAAAGCCCGCGTTTTGTTACCTATTTATAATAACAGGGAGACCAAAATAGGTATCAAAGTTATTTATAATACCAATTTAATATATCTTACATACGAGATTCTAAACCCGAAGTAGAGGTCTTGCTTGGTGTTATAAAAATAGATAAAAACTTTTCTTGTTTCTTTACTTGTCTTGACTGAATATCAAACTCACAACCTCTGCCTAAGCAATCAAGATCACTATCAAGGACTGGGAAGTCTGTCAGTATTTTTTTGACTGCCTCGGTGGCGCAGTGGTAGCGTATGCGACTGCTGTGCTTGAGCTCTCGGATTAGATTCCCGGGTCGGACCAAATGTATATATGATCTGCAAATATTGGTATCGAAGTTTGGATGTTTTCAAAAAAAAGTAGCTATATATTATGTAATTATATCAATTGTTTAGCACCTATAATTCAAGTTCCGCTTAGCTTGGGACTAGATGGAGTAGGGTGTTCGAAAAAAAAAATATGATATAGCTGTCTGCTTATGAACGCCTGTTTAACTTAGGAATTGTAAGTGTAGTGTTACTTTGCATCGGTAACCTTACAAACTCGATGAAAACAACGAAGGAACAGTATAACATGGGTTTCGGTCAAGCGCCGGTAATTTACGTCGAAGCGTAGTTTTCCCACCTTTAACTGTGAGATAATCTTCATTTGTGTGTATAGCTTGTTTTTATTGGTTATGAAATCTCTGTGCACCACCTACCTTACTAGATTTCTATCCCACTCTAAGGTCGACTGAAACCTCTTTCAGTCGACCTTAGAGTGGGTTAGAAAAGCATTAAGTCAATGTACAAACGTTCATGAAGTTTTTACCCGACTGCGAAAGAAGGATGGTTATGTTTTTCGAGTGTATGTATTTATGTATATTTCTTTGGCATACCCTAGAGCCTAAACGGCTTGTCGTATTTTTATGTGAGTGGTGTCAATAGATTCGTCTTAGTCGTAAGAGTGACACTGGGTACATCAAAATTAAAAAAAACAAAGTTAAGGAATTTTGGAGCCAAAAGTAAATCTCCAAATATTTTTTTTGTAAAAATACATCAAGTGTAGTATGAAAATAAAGAATTTTTAACAGTGATTATGAATATATATATATATAACTTATATGTTTTAAATATGATATTGACGCATTTATTTTAATAATAATTCATTACTTCTTTAAATGAATAAATATAGGTAAATAACCTAATGACGTATGTAAGAGAGAGTATTACAACGCAAAAATTAACGAATTATCGCTAACTAAACGAATCCTTTCGTAATCAGTAAAAGTACGAATATTAAAATCAACAAACCAACGAAGAAACGATGCTCTTGGAAATCCAACCTTATAAACAAGCTTTAGGGACGCAAATTCCTTTCTGCTTAATTTTCTGACTGCATCACTGGGGCACTCCTTAGAACTGTGCTGTTCGAAATTCACTTTGTAACTTAAGTCTTAAGGTCGTATATTCCTTATTTTTTAATATTATGTATGCGTACTAGGGCTGTCAGTAAGTTTGCAAACGAGTTTTAACATTATATTGGGCGATTCACGTAACGACATTACGTCGTTTATCGTCAATTACGGGGGCAAATAAAACTTTCCTTACTCGTTAAATTTTGTCGTAAATAGTTTAACACCTGTACTTTCCAGTACATTTCTGTACTTAATATATAAAGCTGAAGAGTTTGTTTGTTTACTTGAACGCGCATATAACAGGAACTACTGTCCCCCGTCTGAACTACTCCTGTCCGTCAGGAACTGCTGTCAGGAAAAGTCCCCCGCGACACATGATGTATATTCCGAATGCGGGAATTGTTTTTTTTTGTCCTCAACAAACAATGTCCTCTCTTCACTGCCAAGGATTTATAAGTTAATGTTCATTGAACAACCCTGGAAAATGTTACTCCTTCAATAGAAAAAGATAAAAGGGAAACTGAATAGAGCCAAATATAAAAGGGAAACTGAATAGAGCCAAATATTTCAATGTACAATACGAGTCCGCTTTTCTTACAGCAATGAGTCCATCACCTGTAGAACAATAGCTTATTATTACTGTACAAAGAAAAAGTATCAATAGAAAATTAAATAAAGTAAATGGACCAAAAAAAATGTTCTACTATCGATAGTCGTTGACTTGACTGTGAATTGTCGAAGAACACATCAAGAAAATCTTTAGTTGCCTATGGTTTTCAAATCTGGAGTTCGATATTCAAAAATCGCTTGTTATTAACAAAAGTAATAAAAAACAGTATTACAAAACCACTCCTTAAAAGTAATGAAATTTGATATAGCCGATGCCACTTCAACGTTTCTGGTGAACTCAACAACATCTCGGCTCGACCGGAGTGATACCACGGCCTCACAGAAAACCGGTGTGAAACAGCGCTTACGCTGTGTTTCATCGAGTAAGTGAGGATACCGGAGGCCCATACCCCAATCCAACGCCCCCTATCCCCCTCACCATCCCCCTTCTCCCCAGGCCGCCATAGTGTGGGTCACCATGCTGCATTATTCTTTTTCGCATTGAGGATGGTGACCACCACTCTTGGATTCAGCTCATGCTTTCCATCAGGTAGGGCAGAGTCATTTTGGCAGCATAAATATAAAAAAAAAAACGTCAAAACCGTTCATCTATTTAGGTATGGTTCCAGACTTATTACCGTGGAAGAGCCACGCTTGGCATGAACGAGCCGGCTCGGCCGGAGAGATACCACGACCTCACAGAAAACCGGTGTGACCGAGACTTACGCTGTATTTCAGTGAGTGAGTGAGGATACCGGAGGCCTAAATCTCCAACCCCTCCCTCCACACCCCTCCACATTCCTCAAGGGCCTGCGACGCACTTGCGATACCTCTGGTGTTAGATATGTCCATGGGCGGCGGTAATCGCTTACTATCAGGCGATACGTCTGCTCGTTATTCTCTCTCCCTATTCCATAAAAAAAAGAGAAACATTGTACTCCTGGTGCTGTCGGGTAAAAAAATATATAACCCGTCTGCCAACGGCTTGATAGATTTTGGCGTTTGGGGTGACGCCATGGTGTTAAATTCATCTTAATTGGGAGAGTGACACTGGGAGTAATATCATCACATCATATCAACACCCTTTAGTAGTCCATGACTGTTTTTTTTTTTTGTGAAATGGTGACAAACGTACATACGTATCACCTGATGGGAAGCGATTACCGCCATCCATGTACACTCGCAACACTATAGGCGTCAGAAGTGCGTTACCGGCCTTTGGAGAATGGGGAGGGGGATGGGGGAGGTATTGTGGTATGGGCCTCCGGTATCCTTACTCACTCGTAGCGCAGCAGCGCAAGCGCTGTGTATCACACCGGTTTCCTGTGATGTGATAGTATCAATCCGGTCGAGCCGGTCCATTCATACCGAAGCGTGGCTCTCCCTCTGTGAATATGTCTCTTTTTAAAAAAGAGATTTTTGACATACGGGCTGGTAAAGGTTTACCTTTAAATTTTTCATTGCAATGATGTCGTGTGCCTTATTCTCTTTCTTAGTCAGTTCTAATGACACCAACAGGAGGAGTAGGGGTGCCGAGACTGTATTCTTAATTGGTTACCACACAGGGAACTATTTTATTACAATTATAATTCCCGTTTTGTAGATCTTTGTTTGTAAACATATTTGATACTCCGTAACCTTGGTTTAGCTTCCTGAAACTACACAAAATGTTTTGTTTATATACTTTTGTTAAATTTACTGAATTTAACTTTACTAAAAAACACATTTAGAAATTACGGAAATAACATTTTAATCATCTTTCAACCTACTTTTTATAAGCAAGTTTCTATATTTTTTCCACGTAATTTCGAATTGTATGTATAACTCAAGAAATAACCATCACAATATATCATTTTCTTAAAACTCTGACTTTCCAATAAACACGTGTATGATAGTAACCGATAATGTCTTGATAACAAACTATACCCTCCTTGGTTCGATGTGGTACTATGTGGTTACATTGAAGAGACTTTTTTTTTTTNCACACGGAGCCTACATTGAAGAGACATGATAACCAAAACTGACGCAAAAAATAGGAATAATATTCATTGAAGTGGGTATCTACCACTTAATTTTTTAAGCATAGGAGCACAAATCACCTTAGATACTTTAGAGAATTAACTCTTTACCTTGAGTTTGTCCAACTAGACGATTTCTCAAATCGATTCGATTCGATTTTTATATCATCATCAACGACCTTTAGCAGTCCACTGCTATATATTGATCGTACATAGAGTTTGTATGCTGTTAGATTATTATCTTCCCAGCCTTTATTATTCCCAAGATTTGGGGTCAGCTACCAGTTCAACCGGTTTTGCCTGAATATCAGTTATTACATGGAACGACTGGCACGGGTGCGTTGTTACATTATTGTTTAAAATCGACTAAGAACTAGCCTATAATTATAATCAATAGTCATCATCATCAACATCTCCTCTCTTTAGGTAGAAAGTTTTGGCTTACAATAAAACACTAACCACATTAGCTGGTATAGGGTTTGTTTCGGGATGGTCCGGATGGCGTAAGAAAGCGGTTCCCGGAGCTCTCCCGTCTCAGGCGCAGGCGCAGAGTGGCACACCGTGTGGTTTTAGTCGGTTCGATTCCGACACACCGCCCTGCCGCAAACCCCGGTGGGGTGAAGGCCCGAGGGGGTTTCGGGATTCCCTTCTCTTTGCATTGCTGTTGTTATGCATAGTTAACCCCTTTAGTCGATTCTCAAGGCACCCACAGGAGTGTTAAGGGTGGTGAGACTCCGTAATATTAATCCATCAGCACGAGGTTAATGTGTTATTTGCCATGTACAATGTATAAAATGTACCAGCAAATTTTAATTACATTGTAGGCTAGAGGTTTCAGTCATCGTGTGAAAGTATGTGTAAAAGTTGTTTTATACGCTTCCTAAACCGGTTCTCTATCTCTCTACCTTATAAGCCCTAGTAATATCTGCTGTCTCTGTCGCACAGTGCAATGCCGCAAATACCGTTGCTAGTAGTGTTGCGAATTGACTATGTATCGATTAATTTAATTGATTTTTGCAATCGAGTTAGATATTTATTACTCTAGGTGAACCCATTACCTACGTTATTATTAAGCGTTTTATGCTGCGAATGTTGAAAGACGTTATTCGTCAATTAAAATAAGGAAACTATTACGATACATCCACTAAAACATACAAAAATATAATTATGTATAATTCGTAAAATATTGCGTAAAAGCAGCACCTTTGGTTATAATATTCTCGGATAGGTACAATATAATAATCGACTTATGGTTATGTCTAAACAATTAAAGTTTCTAGAATATAATATATACAGTATATTTATAAGTATAGTAACAATTATTTAAAAATATTTGTAATGGAAGCAAACCCTCCTGATGATAACAAAAACACTTTCATCCCTCTCCAACTTGCATTCTAGACATTCAAGAAGCAAGGGATTTGATTCCCACTTAGGGCAAATATATGGGTATTATTTATCTGTAATAAGGTTAGGTCTGCTTAAATATAAGTTAGTTTATCAGCCGTTTGGACGCCACAGCACAGGCATAAATATGAGGTATAATTACTTTGTCTTTAAGTTACACTTTTAAGAAAAACCGACTGTATAAAATTATTAGTTTTATCCACATTCGATTATCGAATCCCAACAAATCGACTAATGTTAAATATCTATTACAAAATTGCCATCACTAATGTATAATATGAAACATGTTTTTGCGGTATTATCACGATTACTGTAACACTTCTGTCTGCGTGTATTTCTAATAAGCTTGCGGTTTTTTTGAGGTCATAGACAAATCAGCTGTTGTGAAATATATGATTCTATCGCTGAATCGAGGCTAGTTTGTTTGTTTTAGCAGTTATAATGCAACTATGCGTATTATATATACATATTTTTTTCTCAGAAGTTCGATTCGGTCACGTAATAATAGTCGAGTATGTATTTTTTTCTGTGTGTGTATGATAAAGAATACAGAGTGTTGCTACCCCTATTCATCCCCGTGGGAGAGCCACGCTTCGGCACGAATGGGCCGGCTCGATCACAGCCTTGCGCTGTGTTTCACCGAGTAAGTGAGGATACCGGAGGCACATACTCCACCCCCTCTCACGTACAATGGCCCAACCAAGAGGCTAAGTGCGGAAATGGCCCGGTAAAATAAAAAAACAAACAAACAATCCCAATTCCCATCCCCCAAAAGGCCGGCAACGCGCTTGTGACGCCCCTATTTTTGCATGTGTCCATGGTCCACGGTAAGTGTTTACGATACAGGCGATACGTCTGTTCGTTTATCCTCTATTCTATATGAAGAAAACCCGAACCGACTAAGGAACTAAGTAAGTAGGACCACGTGATTGCAAAGAGAAAAAAAAATTCGGACATTTTAATACACAACGCCATCTAGTCCCAAACTAAGCAGAGTTTGTACTAAGGGTACTAGACAACTGATATTAATTCATATATAGTTTTTTTTGTAAATACATACATATTATACATAGAAAACACCCAAACTCCGATACAAATATTTGCAAATCATACAAACATTTGATCCGACTCAGGAATCGAATCCGAGACCTCTAGCACAGGAGTCGCATACGCTACCACTGCACCAGCGAGGCAAGAGCACAAATCGATTTGTGAATGTTAATGTATATAATTGAGTTTAGGTCGTAACGTGTAAAATACTATTATTTAAGGCAAGTCTATAGGCATATTATATAGTCTAAGGTCAGCGTCTATTTCTTATTAAATTCAACAATCACCAGCATAATTACATCCTTGTCCGTTACTGACGGTGTCAGCATTTGAAGGTCATTTAGCAAGCATGGAAAAAGCCTGGATACTGACATACTTACGAATATTTCGAATTATGTTCAAAGAGCCTATAGTGTGAGTTAATTTCTTATCAACTTGCTCTCGACATGACATTTGAATTGATCAGGTCAGTTGGAAGATTTCAGTGGTAGCTAATCGTCACGGCAATCGAGTAATAGACTTTCTGAAACTTATTACGCAAAAAAAACATGTTTAAAGGTTAATTTACGTTCAATAGCGCAACCAAATTGTGGAAAATCTTGCAATTCCGGCTAATACACCCTTAGACCCCTCCTAATTTCTATTAGGAAGAGCGTCTAAGAGCCTGAACGCTCTTGTCAGTTTTGAGATGCAGCATTGACGGAAATTTTAAGTCAATTTAATCAAAATTTCACGAGTCGCGAGGTTCTTATAATCAACGAACACATTACATATAAATATATGTTACTTTAAACGGAAATTTATGTATCAGCTTGTTTCAACTTACAACACTTCACATCTTAACTTATAAGCTTCACCGAAGTAAAGCATTTCAAAAATATGAAAGACTCATTTGAGTGTTCCCCTCCACGGAAATCTTTAGTAAAAGGCGAAAGATTTATGCGTTATGAAGGGAAACCAGAGTTACATCGCGACCGAAAAATCCAGCGAACCTAACCCAACAGTGGAGACTCTTAACACCGTATTTTACGAAATGACGTCACACTTGGAGCGTCATCTATTGGCCTTTATGCGAATTAATTTTCCTACACTTTCTAGCATTGTACTATACGCAGGGGTAGAAACACAAGAGATGAGAAATGCAATTTATGACAATTTTAGTGTATGTTAGCTAGAAATCAGATTTCACTAGACTGCAAAAGAGGGGTTATGTCCTTCGCACGTATCGTATATGTTTTTAATTTTCTACATTAATAGCTGAATGAATTTCAACACATTCGTCTGTTTTTACGTCCATGACCGGTAAAAGTTACTTTACATCAGGTGGCTCTTGGGAACATATCCATTTTGAAAAAAAACCTTCAAATATGGTTTTCACGGAATACATACATAGGTGTATTAATACGACAAAAATTAAACTTAACACTAAATTTTAACAAATATGGAGCACGTAAACAATACATTTCATCACTCATAATTTATATTACCTACATAAAAATTATTTACATATATTATTTTTAAAATACGAATGTTTTCTGAGTCACATACAAAAATTCACATGTCAGTAATATTACATTCATTATTTAATTTCGCCTCGTGCAATCTGTTCGCGCCGGTCGCCGGTTGTTGGAGACCTTGGCTATATTTCCTACACACAGCCTAGTTGCTTAGCGCCGGTTACTTACTTATTCGTACCTGCTAACAAGTTCTTAAGGTTGTCATTATTACCTATTTTATGTATTTTTGAATGGAAATCAAATATTATTATGGAGCCACAACTAAGATTGATAATAACTCAAGAACATGATGAATTTAAACCTCAAAGTGATTAGAATAAGCCTGTACCTACTTATCACATATTGTAATTAAAATTCTGTAACAATATATATGTGTGTGTGTGTGTGTGTGTGTGTGTATATATATATAATACTATCCGTTATTATAACTATTTATAATACCTTCATTTAATTTTATATATTTATTTATACCTTAAACCTAAGCTTTTGTTATTATAACTTGCAGTCATTGAAAGTATTATACCTATTTAAAACAGTGAACGGCCTTAGCCGGTATAATACTCTAGATTACTCATATTTTTAACAAAACAAAGTCTTATTTTATAACAAAGTATTATTATTAAATCACGTCTAGTGCCGTGGTAAAGAATGATATAACCTTATATTGAATTAATGATGCACTGTATATTTATTTCCTGTGTGCCGGTGCAAACGCCCCTCAGTATTCCTTCGCGCCTCGCATGCGCGGGACGTTATTAAAACGGCCATTTTTAAAAAATAACAAACGTCACGTGTACTTTGTTGCAAAACCAAAATAATAAAGAGTTATTGCTGATAAGTTTGTATTGTGATTGTTGTATTAGAATGTGTTTTTCGCTTTGGAATGTAACGTAAGGATTTGTTCATTTCGTTTTAAGGGTAAGTGTGATTTGTTTGTTGCAAACATTTTTATGTAAATTGGACGACTAACCTAACCTAAAGGTACGTAAAATTTATTCTAAGGAGATCTAACAAATTATAAGTAGTGTTCGTTTTATATTCTTTTGTTTGGGTCTCTTATCGTAAGTTCAGAATTAGTAAATTTTTCCTAGACTGTCATTGTTTGCAACTAGTTTTATGACGTCGATGTCTGTGTATGTGTGTGTGCATCGTAACTCTCAAACAGATGGACCGATTTTGATGCGGTTTTTTTTTTCTTTTGAAAGCTAGTTTCCTTGCGGTGATTCTTAGTTGTTTGGTTAATGTTGATCCAAGAGTGTAAAAGTATTAGCTCTTTTCAAAATAATGTAAGGCAATTTCGGCGTATGATTACTCAATTATATGCTTACAGAGGGGATTTTTTAAATTTTTAATTATATCTGGCCGACTCAAAAGCATTGAATTTTTACGACTATCCATATAAATGATATCCATCTACATGATTTCTGTGAGGACGTCTCAACAAAAGCTGGATGTAATGGAGTAGTATATACTTTATTGTACACAAATTATTACATTTACTATTCAAGTAGATTATGTATAATGGGTAGCCTTATTGATAAAAACCATATCTTCTGGGCAACCACTGGATGAAAGGGTAGCAGTTCAAGGAAGGTAGATGATCTTCAAAAAGTAATTCAGAAAGTCAAGTTCGTACTTTTAATGCTTCAATGTTCCCTGGTTAACTATGAGCTGCTATTCGTTCGTTAACGTTCCTCTTGCAGTATGTCTTTTGTTTCTTCTGTATTTTATCAACTTATCACCTTCCGCTGCTGGATGAACAACTCTCACATGGGGCACCAGCTATCCAGGTCTTAGGCAATACACATCCATCTTCAATACTACAGTCGATAATTGTCAGCTCATTTTCATAATAAATCATGAACTGTCTTCTGCAGTCGTGAGACGATGGCGTAGTGATAACTACATTGGCAAGAGTCACGTACTGCAGGTCTTATCCATGCTAAGTTTATCATATTTTTTCATAGTTTATGTATAAAACCATAAACAAGCGAATGCTATTGTAGTAATGTTGCCAACTTTAAAAAAACATTGAGTCTTTATAATAGTATTACCTAATTATTTAAACATGTAAGTGTGTAATGTGAGCCTATTATGACTCTCTTTGCATTCTCTTTGTCTATATAGTTAAGTACTTACTTACCTACAATTTTACGTTGTAAAAATTAAAGACTCTTTTTGTTCTTCTTTCTCACGCTTAGATCTTTCAAAGTACCCAACGGATTTTAATGCGGTTATCTATACATATAAAAGAGGAAGGTGACTGACTAACTAAGATACCCAGAGATTAACGCACAGCCCAAACCACTGTACCTACAGTCCTGTAATTTTTCATATAGATTTTTTATATAACGTAAATGAGCATCAAAAGGGAATTTTGGAATTTTGCCTCCCTTAAGGGGTTAAAATAGAGGATGAAAGTATCTACTTCTGCGCGAGGGAAGGCAGGGAAAGCAAAAACGAGGAATTTTATAGGGTCACTTAATAGGTTGGTCATTCAATTGTTATTCAGAACATCGGAAATCATCTGACAATGGATTAGTTCGATATGCAGTACACGTAACCATTATTAACATAATTGCATACGTAATGTTAAACCATTCATATGAAACATATACAGAGAAAGAAATTAAAAATGGCGTGTTTAGGTTTCATTTTTTAAAGTACTGTCGACAATCAGATTCGTGATGTGTCATGTCATATGTTAGTTTCCTTGTTTAATAAGGACCAAATACGAAAACCTGTTTCCGTGAAAATGTCTAACTTAATTTAACATATTACATATACATAGTAGCATATAATATATAGATGATAAAGCATTTTAATATAGTTATACTACTATAATAATGACATATATTTTATCTATACATATATCTCAAGAAAAGCAGCAAAAGTATTTAACAAAGTCGATTTTAAAACAGGGTTATATACTATCCCATGTTAAGGAGCGAAACTGCGTGGAACTCTGCTGTATCTTTCTTATGTTTGCCAAGGAGATGGCGGAACGTTTAGAATTCTCCCTGTCCACCAGGCTTGGGAACGGGCCAGGTACCACAGACGACTCGAGTGCTGATAGAAGTGTCTTTTATTACATAAAAAAACCTTAGCGATTTGCAGCAGAAGTCTTCTAGATTGTACTGACTCTGATTATCGCAGTATCACTTATTCCCGGATTCCTCTCATCTCAGGTGCCAAGTGGCACACCGTGTGGTTTTACGCGATCCAATTTCCACACACCACAGCTGAGAACCCCGGTAGGGCGACGACCAGAGAGGATTGCCCACAGTTTACCCCTCATGGTAAAAACTATATGGGATTTAAACTCGTAAAACAGTCTCTGGTGACAAGTCAAGGTTTATCTCTGAGTGATATTTTTGACAGGCAAATAATACGACATTTTCCAAGTCTTCGGAAGTGTTTGCTCAAACCCAATTGTGTCACCATGAACTGATGTAAACTTAAAGGTCGAGAAACATGCCATAAAATCAAATTAGGTCCAGCGATTCACTAGTTGTTCAGTGACATGCATACTTATATTAGGTATGCATTTATTTATAACTTTAAACAGTACCCCATCAATTCTTACACCAATAGTCGTATTTTGAAGAAGTTAACCATAAACGCCATTGTCATGTCATTTCACCATAAGACAATTCAAAGATATGGCTTGCAATACACACGTTGAACGAGTATAGGCCATGTTTTCGACATGATGTGTTGTATTTGCAACATGTTGCAACATGGATGGTCGTTTGAATACTAGTTGTTGGACTAAGGCCTTCACGTATGTCTGGTGAAACTAGCTAATGAATTGCCGTTTAAATATTCAGTATAGTGATATCTTGATCTACTGCTGTCAGATTTAATTTAAGGGTGGTAATAAAATGATTCCCTCATCATGTATTAATCCCCAGTGATCACTAGTAGATTTCTAAACAAAACTTACAGGCAAGAAATCTTCGATTTCATCCCGTATATTATTAATATTTGTATATTCAACTAGCTGCCCCGACAGAATTCGTCTTTGTCAAAAGTTATTGGCATGTCGCATTCTACTAGAAAAAATAATAAATTATTATTGTTGTTTTTATTATTTCCCTTGTAATTTTTACGTATTTTTTTCTCTCTAAAAGCACCTTGTGCCTTAACGAAAATTTTTAATTTGAACCTAGTTGTTTGATTGGTTCTGGAATATTGTGTTTAGCAACACATTTGACGATTTATTATTTTGTATTTAAAAAAATAATCCAATTTTAACCCGATACCACCTCGCACTTTGCCCTAAGTTTCTGAAGGGACCCGTATGACTTTCCCTATGTCAAAGAAAATACGCTTTGATGTTGAAACTGTGTCACAAATCAAATCAGAGATTAGCGTACCCTGCATATGTAAAAAGCGGAACGGTGCATGTGTTGGGCTTATGAGTAAATAAATATGAGTGTAATTGGACGGAACAGTAATGAAGATTGGCTTTTGATGTTTTTGTCATTAGACAATGCAAATTAATAACTCTCAGTTTATGAGTAGGCTTTGGGGCTCAGAGGACAATACGGTCTCTATCTTATCTTGGATCTTTTGCAGCTTCTCTTACCCGACAATCGAAGAAGGGAAATGTTATTTGTTTTTTATTTTTTTACATATATATTTGTAATGGAATAGGCGTTTATCTTCCACCTCACCTGATGGAAAGTGTAGATGAAGGCGAAGGTGGTACACGCCCATCCAAAAGAAAGCTGTTCACTCTACTCTTAAAGGCTCCAGAGTTCAACTTATCAGGAAATATAGACCCTGGCCGGTCGTTCCGAACCTTGGCGACTCTCACCAAAAACGAGGTATCAAACCGTTTAGTTCAACTTAAAAAATACTTATAAACAAAACAAACAACAACCCATAATGTCCCACTGCTGGGCTCGGGTCTCCTCTCAGGAGAGGGTTAAGGCCATACGTCCCCACGCTGGCCAAGTGCGGGTTGGGGACTGGCAAGAATACGTTGTGGCTACGTAAATCTTGCCGTTGGATGTTTTTAAGCCGCCCGAAGGCCTCCAACTAAGCTTCACGACTGTTATCGTATGATAACAACCGGGACCGACTGCTTAACGTGACCTCCGAATCACGGAGACGCTCATGGTAACATGCCACCTTAATACTTATATTTTAAAATAATTTTATCGTGGGTTAATTATACACAAAAAATAACGTTGATTTGTTTATAGACGAATTAAAACCAAGTAAAGCTCCCGCAATGAAAGTCTATGTACATACTTAAGTTAAAACATAAATGAAGTATGTTTATTTAGTACGAACAGTAAATGAATGTTTTTATAATAAGGCTTTAAAACTTTAAAGGTTTCATTTATCTTGTAGACCACTTAAAGTATATTTTAGATTAGAATCTATCTAATTAAATATTATACATATTTAAAATAATTTGGTATTTATTTAATACTAAATTTTGTGCACGGCTCCGCCCGCGCGTTTGTTTGTTATCACAGCAAAGTGCCTTTGTCCTTCCTTAAGAATCAATGTAACATAATTGGTTATTAATAATGAACGAACAAAAAATCATAATTCTAAGTGAGTCAGTGTGTTTTAAGAAGAGCACATTAATAATAATGGAAATATTATACATGAAGTATTGCCCTTTGGAGATTGTGATTCAACACTATCGCTTGTTGCGAGATTAAGCTTTGGGTACACTTGTCTATTTATTTATCAAAAAGTTTTTTTATTTATGGCCTTGCTAAATGGACTCTACTCTACCGGATGGAAATCATAAACAGAATCCAAGAACAGTGGTGACCATACTCATAGCGAATGCAGATAATGCAACAATGCAGTATGGCGACCCTCACCAAGGCAGGCAAGTGATACTTATGCATCATTGAGCCTCCGGACTCACCAACGAAACACTACAACACGAATGCTGTTATTTAACGTTGATTTGATTTGTGCGAGGGTAGAACCACCCCGGTCGAGCTGGTCCGTTCGTGTTGAAATCAGCGTGGCTCTACTGCCTTGAATTTCTTGTTGTCCCTCTGAGTGAGGGAGGCCACTTATTTCCGCTTATATATTGCAGATATATTAAGTACCTGATCCTTGTATGCTTTTTAAGTCTGTGTGTTTGTTTTCATAATTACAAAATTTGTTCTAGTGAAATATATTTATATGCCATAGATCGAAATAAGTGGCGTGAAATTGAAGAGGCCTATGTCTAGCAGTGGACTGCGATAGGCTGATGATGATGATGTAATATATTTATAGATAAACATAAAAGCATTTGCAGGTATCTTAGTAAATAATTTTACTTGTCACACGTAACTCCTTTTTAGCTATTACTAAACTATAGTTTCATGGCGGATTAGCATTCTAATACTAGCTTTTCTTCATTACTTGTAAATTCCATTATTCATGTTAATGTACTTACCTACAATAAGAGTAGGTATGCTTATGTATCAATACAGCACAGATACATTACACCGGGTCCATGCATGTAGGTCGCATATGTCCAACGGTACCGCAACAACCAGTTGTAAACTTATCCTAATGTACGGCCATTCATTATACATTTATACATTTAACTGCTGTTGACTGTACAAATTAGATATTAAAATTAATAATTTTAGCTCTAAACGGAAAATCTATGTAAATAAATAATACTGAAGTGTTTGTTTGTAATTTCAAATTAACTGTTTTTCACTTAAAGCAAGTAAAAGCACATTATGGTACTTAACTACATCAAAAAATCAATTTTAATATTTTTGCCTCTCTGTCTGTTTGTTCCGGCTGATCTCTGATAGGTGGCTGTCGATATAGGATACTTTTTTAAGTCTTTCCTCGCCCCGCGGCATCGCCCGCGACTTATGTCGTACCGCGGGTAACGCTACGGGACTCAGCTAGTAATGTAATAAAATTATAAATCTGCGATTTTTGAAGAGTAGATATATTATAGAGCACAACTCGTGTGCGCTATGCTTCACTATAAGTTATGTGGGCCGTGCACACTGCCACCCGTGACCGATTACTGATTATCCTAATGCAAGTTGTACACAGACGCTTCACTGCTCTTAATTGTAATAGTGGTTTTTAATGGTTGTGGTCGAATTAGTTTGCACTACCACGGTATTTGGGTTAATTTACCTCGTTTTTAGGGTTCCGTACTCCGTACTAATAAAGGAATCCTTATAGGAACATTGCGTTACCCGTCTGTCAAGACGCTTCCTCTCAATCAGTATCCAGTTGAAATTAACATCAAATCTTCTAATCTGTGGTCTCTTGCAGCGGGTGAAAAATTCAAACTCCTAAGTCGATATGATAAAAAGATACGGCTTTTTATGCTCCGTTTCTGCCACACATTTTGACTCTCGCGAGGGAATCAATATCTATAGGACACTTTCCGTTGGTATAAGTTTTAAACAATACCTCCTGATAATCTAAGCGATAGAGAATGCTAAGCGAAAATAATCCTAATATTAAAAAAACCCGCAGAAACATTTAGAACATAAAACTACAGTTTTTTTATGTCTAATCAAGCATAGAGTTCCTAACTGTTCCTAGACCGTCTGAATGTTCGTCGACCACACCAAACGGTTCAGTACACTTTAAAAGCTAGGCTTTATCACCAGGCGACGACGTTTGGCTACCACAATTATGTGTACCTCATGTAGTAATTGTAGTAGAAAGCATATGACACAGTTACCCCAATACGCGGAATGCCTACATTTATAGCACTCCCATACCATGTTTTTATGAAGGCGGTATGCAGTAACGTTATAATTTACTCTGTGTTTGATCTGACAACTTAGTGCGCTTGACAATGTACAAAATTCGAAGGAATTAGGGCTGGAGAGCCTTCGACAACTTATGTCAGTGTTTTTGCTTTTTTACCCGACAACGGCGAACCTAAAAAGAAGAGCAGGAATAAATAACGAAGGTGTATAGATTCATAGTAACGGCCCGGGTGACATAAGATAAATAAATTTTCATTAAAAGTGTTTACGCACTCATTTGTATAGTTTTTTAAACTTTTTCTTAACAAAGTACAGTTTCTACATAATGTAAAACTTCCACGATCATAATTGTTTAGCTCAGTCTTATCAAATATATTTCAATTCTTTCAACATACTCAGACGTCTGTGTGGTGACAGGTTAAGAATACAGTCACCCCTATTCACCCCGTGGGTGCTCTCTTGGGACTAGTAACCGTTGACTAAGGGACCAAATTACACCAGACATGTGATGTAAAGCCAACTCCTCTGCCGGGCATGGTATAGTATGTGGGCTAAAACCTCCATGCTCTGAGATATATGTTTTTTTTTTTATATATAAGCTGCCAAAATGACTCTGCCTTGCCTGATGGAAAGCATGAGCAGAATCCAAGAGTGGTGGTCACCATCCTCAATGCGAAAAAGAACAATGCAGCATGGTGACCCACACTATGGCGGCCTGGGGGGAAAGGGGATGGTGAGGGGGATAGGGGGCGTTGGATTGGGGTATGGGCCTCCGGTATCCTCACTCACTTGATGAAACACAGCGTAAGCGCTGTTTCACACCGGTTTTCTGTGAGGCCGTGGTATCACTTCGGTCGAGCCGGCCCATTCATGCCGAAGCGTGGCTCTCCCACGGTAAGCTCTCCCACGGTAAAATGTAAAATGTCCAGTAGTATCCAGTTAAAGACTTTTTATGTACGATATGTTCTATTAAGGAACATGGCAATCCCGAAACCACCGAGTCCCTTCAGTCTCTGCAGTATATCGCCTCCTTGGCATTCCTCTTTCGCCTTTACCATGGAGAGTGTTCTAAAGAGTTCTTCCAACTGGTCACCCACACTCCTTTCCTCTACAGTACAACAAGTCTTGGAAGTCACCGCTTCAGAGTGGGAGACATACGTTCTCGTACTCATAGCTTCAGTTCTTCCTTCCTGTGCCGAGCGGTCAAAACCTGGTCAAACTCACTACCAACGTACGTGTTTCCTTTCCACTATGATCTCGGGTAATTTAAGCGGGGCATGAAAAAGCATCTCACCAGGCCGCCACAGAGTCACCATGCTGCATTATCCTTATTCGCATGAGGAGGAGGAGGAGGACTTGAGAAATAGGAACTACAAACTTTCGCATAAGTAGTTACAAGACTTTCGCCTTTATAATGTTAGTTTGATATTGACTTTTAAGAAGTTGGCAATGCATAGTAATAAATATTCCCGGTGTTACATCTCCATAATACTGCCATTTAATAACATACAATTGCAATATCGCATTGTCTGTACCATTGTTATTCTTTAGTCTTTCTGATCAATTGTTCCTCTCATGCCTCAGTGACATTGAATAACTCCAAAGACACATTATGTATGATGTATATTATGTATTATGCAACTGGTCACGAGTTGTATGTAATTGTTATATGACCAGTTATTTTAAATTTAAATTAGTTTAATTACTTATGTAGTTCGAAATATATATGAAATTTTTGATACTATTACTTAATATATTATTTATTTATTTATTGACACAAAGTTGGTTACACATTAAATGCGAATTGTCTGGCCCCTGAACTAGTGTAAACTGTGTTTCGTATTATATATAATAATATTTATTGATCCATACAAAAATTAACAAATTGTCAATTTTTATAAAATCTTAGAGATACATAATTACAATGTACCAATTGTGTCTTATTAACCTCCGCTGCTGAACTAGGTTAGAAACCTGTGCTTCAGCATACGGCGCCTCTACCTATCGGGCATATACAATAACTTCAATTTATAATATAGTGCCAGAACATAATTTTATTTATTTATGTGAAATTTAAATCTATTTGGCGATGAAAAAATAATAATAAAACAAAACAATTCTTTAAAACTAAAATAATGTGTGTATTGGTCCTCTGGGTGTGTTAAGTGCAGTGATGAATGGGTGTGTGTCAGAGGGTGAGTGAAGATTAGTTGTAGGTGTAATGAGAATTTATATATAAATATGTATATAATACGAAATACAGTTTACCCTATACCCTATGTGTACAATCCTGGTCGAGCCGGCCCGTTTGTGTTGAAATCAGCGTGGCTTTATTACTAACGTATTATTGTAATATTCGCTCTATTTTAACTGACTTTCAAAAGGAAAAGGTAGTAGTACCTTGAAATAAAAATTTATTTTTATCCCTCGGAGGGATACTGAATTGAGCGTAGCTCTACTTTCTACCTCTAAATTCTTATGATATAAAAACCTTCTCCTTTTGAGAGTCAGTTAAAATAAAGCGAAGATTACAATAATACGTTAGCTTACTAGCTAGCAGAAGTGATCAATTACAGTGTTATTAGGTACATATGGTATGAGTAAGGCCAGCGGAAGAATTATGAGAACATCCTTTGCTCGTAACCTTAGCATTGCGAGTAGTTTTTGCCCTTAGTTTAGTTCATTTACACTACTTACATTAATTTAGTAGCGTAGTATTACATTATGTACACACACTTATATAATACCTTCCGTAAGACAGGAATATTAGCACTTTTTAAACTTATAAGGGAGCCATTTTGTATTGATATTTTTTTATATTAATTTCTTATATCACTAAATTTTATAAAACATTGTCCTTCGCTGCATCTGTCTGTTTGCGATAAACTCAAAAGCTACTGCACAAATTTTAATGCGGTTTTTACTAATAGATACAATAATTTGTTGGAGATGTATGAAAAAATTAAGCCGCTATAACAGGCTATACTATGTTTTCAGTATATAGCCCGTGCGAAGCCGGGGCAGGCTGCTTGTATATGAAGAAAAATGAAACACCGAAATATATATATATAAACCGCATGACTTCTGATCGTCTGCACCAAAATTGGATGTTTCTTGTTGTTATGTGTTTGTTACAGTCAGGACAAGGTTTGCGTAGAAGAAAATTATAAGGAAACTGGATGGATTATATTTTCTTAGCCCGCGACTGAACACTACCCGTGCAAACCCGAGGTGTACCTACGTAAATACTAAAACAAGTTTAAAACAACAAACCAGTTTAACAAACTTAGGTATAGCGGTAAGAAGTTTGCCGGTTAGTTAGTGTCTTATAAATATGCTTATAGTAAGTAGGCTATATTGTCTGTGGTTTTGCTTGGGTGATTGTTACATATTTCGTGTTTTACCGTATTTTACCCCCTATGGAGTAAAATTTTCAACAAGTAACGAATTATTTTAAAAAAAAACCCGATTGCGTCATTTTTTGCCATCTTTATAAAATCTATTGAAGAACTGAAAGGATAGAAAGAACTTAAAAGAAAATATTTTCTTTTCATTTTATTTTTTTTACGTTGATGTACGCATCTAAAGCGTGCAAAAGAAATACAATCCTCTTCCTTTAGCAGTCGGGAAAAAATATTTTTTAGTGTACGTTTAGATAAAATTTAAAAATCATGAGTTGCCAAAAGTTGTATCGTAAAACCAGCAGTTTAGGATCTGCGGGGATGAGTCAAGCAGCCAGTCAGGGCAAGTAATAGTTTAAGCCTAATAGATTAAGGTAGCTAATATCTTCTGTCATATTAAGGTAGTGTTAGTTTTCAGATATAAGTGGGCGTTGTTAAATATCTTTGGTTTTTAAGTAACTTAAATTTATTTTCTCTCTCTCTTCTCTCTCTAGGTACATATTGCATATATGTGCATATATAAAACACACACACACACACACATATATATATATATGTGTGCATTATATGCCTTAATTACTCATTAGTTCATGACTAATAGCAAGTAATGCACGCAGAAGAATTATTAGGATTCATTTCGCATACATATTCCGTATTGATTTATGCATAACGATTGCTAAAGAAATAAAATCTGTTCAGAATATTTGATTTTATTAAGGAAGCATATTGATGGATAATCATGGATGGTAAATGCATTAAATAAGGCCTTTGTATTTTGTTTTAATTAAAAGAATACATACAAAGTCCGTTTCTAATACCCGTATTTTACGCTCCTCTTCTGAGAACTATGTATATGTATATATATATATATACATATATATATATATTAGGGTGTATAACTGTTAGGGTATGGGTCACCATGCTATATTGTTGCACCGTTTATGAGTATGGTGACCACCACGCTTGGATTCTGCTTATCCTTTCCAACAGGCAGAGTAGAGACATTTCGGCAGGGTCATTTGACTATTAATATATTAGTATTTAATAGTTAGTTAATTACAAAACATCACGACTATTTCCCAAAGGGGTAGGCAGCAGCAATTGAGTTCCACTTACTATGGTCTTGACACACCACTTTTGCTTCGTCCACATTGACATCCATTGTTACTATTTTTTAAATAGAAAACGAGTAATATTTGTTATACTCATTAATTTTATATAATGAATTGTTACATTAATTCAATGATGCAGAGGATCTTAATTTAAAAAATAATATAAACTGTTTTAGAACTGTATTCTTCAACCGATTGACTTGAACTAAATTCTCTTTACGAATAAATAAGCAATGGTTGAAATAATCGATAACTACCAAAAGAAAGGTTTCTTGTAAGACAATCATGGTTTAAAAGTAAGTACTTTTAATGGTTTGGAATTGAACTACTCATTTTCCATATATACCACTACAGTTATCAGTCTATATAGTGTTGCAGCAATATAAACCATTTCTAGTTTACAACTTAGGGCAGTTACGTGAAAAGCGTCACAATATCTGACATGTTATCGCAGCGATAATATCGGTGATAAGGACATTTCTTCACAGGTACTTACAGATTATAGATAAAAGATAACAGATGTTGTAACAGTATGGGAAAAGTTGAGTAATTTATACTTTTACGTGAATGATAGTGTATTTCTTTTTGTAGCATCCAATATGAAGTAATTCCTTAGTGAATGTGTGAACTAACCGGAGAATAAAATCCCAATTGATTTTGGTTAGAAAGGCTAAAGGAGTGAGATTTGTGACTGAGTTGAAAATGTCCAAGGGCTGCGACAGTCGTTTTAAATTAAGCAACTCAGGTTTGCAAGACGTCCCGAATTAAGCGGACTTTTACGTGAATAATAGTGTATTTCTCTTTGTAGAGAGCACGGGATAGGGTTCGTCCTGCTGTATTTGCAGATCATACAAACTTTTGGTTCGACCCGGGAATCGAATTCGAGACCTTACGCACAACAGTCGCATACCTACAGCGCCACTGAGGCAGTAAAGTATGACCTATGCGTAAACATGGACCTTGAAGGTGTCACAGACTGCATCTAAGTGATTGTGGACTCCAAGTACATTTCGTGGGAACATGTCGTATATAAATGCCGCTAAACGACTGTAATAACTATGATAAGATGTAAGCGTGGGAGATGGGCATGGTCCAATGCACGAGAGGTGGATAAAAGATATTATTTCACAAGTTTGGATAAAGAAATGATCAAAACATTGACCCTTCAGCAATCAGTAACGTTAAAGAAAAAAAAAGGATTATTATCGCAATTATAAGTAAGAAGATGTTGGTTGGTAAAAAAACCTTCAATGCTTTTTTTTTTTGTCAAAGACAATTCCCGCATTAAGGGATGGGACATTCTGTGTCACGGAGAACTACAAACACTCATGAAACGGATACAAAAACCACCCAGACAGAGAAAAGCAATTTGTAGATCGCACAAAGTATTGTCCTGTGTGGGACCCACAACACATATTGATTTGCCCTGTAGGAAGCGGCGTGGCGACCGCTAAAACTACTAGGCAACCGTGCAGTCGTTCCTTCATTCCTTGATTAACAACATGACCATATTTTTTCTGTAATTAAATTCATCACATTATTTGACAGTTCTGGTCAATTTTGTGCATTAAATACGTATAAAATTATTTACAGACTAGCTCTCACACAGTGGCACATGGTTTTTAGAATAATCTACTTACCTACCTAAACAAACCAGACACAATTGGTTCTATTGGCAGTATGTTGGCGGGAATATTACTAAGATAAGACTGGAAATTGTTGATTTAACACACGCGGGTGAATGTGAATGAGTTTTTATGCAGAATTTCGCATCATATTGTGTGCATATTAATTAGCACAGACAGTTTTAATTTCGTTTAATTAAACTTTCGGGTCATGAATTAATTTTCTCGTCCAATTTTTTTACGTATTTCAGAACCTAGCAGCGTATCTTTATATATAATATATATATATATAGTAAGAAATGAAGTCACTTCCATCGTCTGGTTGCTTAGATCTTTTTAACAACTCAACGGATTTTCATGCAGTTTTCAGCAATAGATAGAGTGATTCAAAAGGAGGGTTTATATTTGTAATACTTACGTATTATATTAGACTAAGTTCGATAATTTTTAAGACAAAGCGAAGCTGCGCCAGATCGCAATAAAATAATAAAACAAAGCCCTATTGAATTAATAATACTACTAGGAGGCATATTTAAAATTTGAAAGGTAAACAATGTAAGTTACTGATATTCTTCAGTGTTCTAGTTTAATGAAAGTATGTTAATAAGTATAAAATAAGGAACGAGACAAAGACTTTAAAAAACAATCTGAAATATTGTCTATGACATTTATTCATTTATTTAATAAAAACAATATAAGATAACAGTTCATACACCAAGACGCTAACATGTTATGTCAAAATTATGATTTTTGGATATACGTTTACAAACAAGAGCAAAATAAATTCAATTATAAATAAATTAAATACAAATAATGTCAACAAAATCAGATCCTAAATAAAAAAAAGAAACTAGTCAGTATTTTTTTAATTAAATGTCCATGAAATATAAAAAAATGTCACCATAAAGTTTAAATACAATTATTTTGAGTTATTTAGATATGTCATTACATTAGTACAAAATAGTAATAGTAGTACATAATAGACATCCCAACAATCATCTAAGTTTCTCTGAAAAAAAATATGATCGCTAATTAATTTCGTATTAATAACCTGTCAGTGATTATTAGTATACTCACATTAATAAAGCTACTACATAAGAAACTCATTCGCGTTAAGCCATCCGCGCGTGTTTAATCTACAATTTCTAATCTTATCTGAGTAATATTCCCGCCAACATACTGTCAATGAGACCACTTGTCTCTGGGTAGTTTTTTTTTTTCGCTGTGGAAGACGGTCTTGGTCGACTGAGAGTTGACAGCGATATATCGACTCAAAAAACGACTTTCGTGTAATTTTCAACACGTACCAAAGATAAGACCCACTGTTGAAGTTTTTTGACGATTTTTTTAAATCTTAATATAGTTTATAATGAATTTGCTGTCGCTGTTTGTTAGCTCAGATCTTTTAAACTACTCAACGGATTTTAATGCAGTTTTCAATAGATAGAGTGATACAAGTGGAAGATTTATATGTATAACTAGCTCCTCCCCTTGGTTTTACCCGCGATTGTTGTTGTACCTTAACATCGTAATGTCTTTCAGCTATTTATATTCTTAGACTTTTTTTGCTATTTAATCTTGATGTTACTTCAACACTTAGTCTTTTCTTACGATATCCACTTATATTACATATATACTGGTAGGTATCATCACCTCTATTTAATTCTCTGTATTTCACTCCATGGACAGAGTAAAATCAATTTTAGGTACAAAAAATACAAAACATTGTCATTTCATGGAACTTATGTTTATTAATTAACTATTATGAATAAGCTGCCATATCGAAAGCACAACCACATATAAATTAACACCCATAAGAAATAATTTAATAATTGTTGTACCCAAAGCGCCTATTACTATTGGCATTTTACTTACGACACAACAGAAAACGACGGTGGTTAGCACTCAAATTGTTTAATTGTGTGTTCATTGATTAGTTTTTACGCTTTAATAAAGTTATACACACAATTACATTAGCAAATGATAAACTTCACAAGTCCACTCACGCGATCACCTTAACTTGCTTAAAGTTCAAAACGTGGGTAGATACTCATTTAACACATTAGTGAGTCATCCACTTAATAGAAAACAATAATTCATTACGATGCGTCAATTTTAATTAAGTAATATTTTCTTTTTTATTCATTCATTAATTTAATTAATAATTCTCTTCAATGACATGGCGCAGGCGGCTGTTGTTCGTTATTCAAAATATCACGCCTGATCTCTTGAAAAGGTTATCCATAGACAATTATTCTTTTTTTTTTGTTACTGTTGAAGGTTAAGCGCCAAATCTGTAGTATATTTTTAATTTCTGTTGTATCAACTATTAAAAGGTAAAAAGGCGTTCAGTGATGAATAGATGCGATTTTGTATACACCATACTTTATTTATATTAGTTCCGCTATTGTTAAATAAAGGTTCATCGTTTCCCTATACATCCCTGGTGCCGTAAGAGGTGACTAAGAGAGCAAGCTACGTAGGACAATATCACTGCAAAGAGAAGAAGAACTTGAAACAAACTATGCTCACCTGTCTGGCTAGCGTAGTGTAATAGGCCAAAAACTTATTTCTAAATATAGACCTACGTTCATCAGTAGAACAATCGGCACTCCACAACTGTGCGTTTTTAGTAACTGTTTTCCTACAAAACAATCTATGAAACATAGTATATTGTATTATAGGACCGATACGACCTTTGCAGGTGTACCCTCAAGAAAAGAGCGTAATTATTCTTCAAGGCCGGCAACGCGCTTTTGACTTCTGGATCACGGGTGTTCATGCGAGATTGTTAACTATACTTTGCACCATATTTGCTCAATTTAGCCTTTATATTTATAGCAGCTTTTGTACGCGGACTCCGCCTGCGTGTATATCGGTTATCGCGGTAGAGAATCCGATGTCGTCACTTAAGAATAAAAAAAATCTCCTTTTTTTAATGTGGGGAAATCCTCATGGGTATCCTCCGCCCTTGGGAGAGGTCGAAGGAGTCTGTCAGACTTTTACTGACTAAAACCCCCCGGTGTTCCGTCTCTCACCTACGCCAGGGATCTTAAAAAGCATCCGCGATCCTCGACTGGTACCGGTCCGCTGCTGCGGGCCACATCTCGTCAGCGAGAGTAGTGAGGTATTTGACTCCCCTCGAGACTTCAAAGAGGGGCGCACAGGAACACTAAGCGCCGCCACCCCGTGTCCGGTTGGTTGGGGGCGACGAACATCCCCAAGTCCGCTGCCCCTGGACCCAGTTAGGGGGGCCGGTGGAGGTCAGCGTATGCCCTCCTCCGACGCCCGGTGCGCCTTCTGCGGACTGAGAGAGAGATCAGGATCTCCCTCTCCCTTTCCGCAGCCTCCTTCTGATCAAAGTATCTCCTAGTCCAATTTCATTGCAAGTGCAGCGGTTTAGCCGTGAAAGCGTAGCAGACACAAAGTTATTTTCGAATTTATAATATTAGTACCTATAGATAGTTAGTTTGTTGATTTTAAATACAAAAATAAACGACTATTAGAAACGATCAAAAGGAATTGAGTACATAAAAAAATATGACATTGATTTGGTATGGTGATAAACCTAAGCTATTTTTATGTACGTACTTCGTTCTGGAATATTATGTATATGTATGAAAGTTCATTGACTTGACCGTTTTCTAATTGATGTGAACACTTAATGGTTGTAAGGAGCTTAATTACTCTGGTTTGGATGGAGACTAACTCCTTATTCATAAACGTTATTTAACTTTAGCAACGGTTTTATGTAATTTGCAACTTTAAGGTTCTAACTTTAAAGTTGAGAATAACACAGAACCGTTGCTTAAAGCAAAATAACGCTTATCAATAAAAGGGCAAGTGCTATTATATTTTAAACTCAGTCTGTATACTAAAAGAATATCTTCACAACAAGGATAGCAAAATAGCCAACAATCTTTTCTCATAATCTTCATAAATATCCCACTAATATTATAAACGCGAAAGTTTGTAAGTATGGACGGATGTTTGTTACTCTTTCACGTATAAACTACTGAATGGGTTTTTAATGAAATTTTACAATAATATACCTTATACATCAGAATAACACATAGGCTACAATTTATTTAGATGCTAGCCTCGACCCGCGGTTACTGTTGTACCGCAGGTAGCACCGCGGGACTCACCCGCAGTTGTGTTGTACCGCGAGACTCTTCTAGTAGTTATAGTCCTGCCTGAGTAGCGGCCAACTTGTTGTTGCCCTGTGGAATGAACGAATGTTCGTTTCTCTTTGACGTAACTACTGAATGGAATTTAATGAAAGTTTACAATAAAATACCTTATACATCAGAATAACACATAGGCTACAATTTATAATGGTCCGGATGGCGTAAGAAAGCGGTTCCCGGATCCCTCCCGTCTCAGGCGCAGAGTGGCACACCGTGGTGGTTTAGTGGGTAGTCTGGCTGGTGTCAGTCAGGAGTCCCACACGAAGCGAACCCCCTGTACCCGCAGGGGGGCAGCGAAGTGCGTAAAGGCATTCCACCACGTCAAAAAAAAAAAGTCTACAATTTATAAAGATACTAGCCTCGACCCGCGATTACTGTTGTACCGCGGGTAACTTCGCGGGACTCACCCGCGTTTGTTGTTGTACCGCGGGACTCACCCGCGTTTGTTGTAGTACCGCAGGAATCATCTATAAGTAATAGTCCTGCCTGAGTGGCGGCCAACTTCTCTAAGTTTTTTCCTGTGGAATTTGTTCTCTTCGTCAACTCTTTTGACACCTACGAGATAAAGAGTGGTAGTGACACTCCATATTCTTAATTTGTTACCATACGGACTGCTAGATAACTATTATAAGTAGGTTTATATGTACAACAAACATTGACTTTAGCAAACATATTTTATTTATTTATTCTTGTAAAGAATGACAGACATATATTAATGATATAAAAATGTATAAAAAAGCCTTTTAATTTCCTGTAAAGTTTACACTCTGTACATCCATTAGTATTGGTTTTATTCTATGTTACAACTTTTGTTTTTTGTTTATTAATCTAAATATGTATCAGTTGGCATCTTAACTATTTGTATTTATTATATAAATACAATTATTTTTTATACATTAGTTCACACTAAGTAATATAATCTGAAAATGGAAAAAACTACAACCTAAAACTATACAACTTATATACTCTATGTTTTATAAATATCTATTCTATCTATGCTACTTTGGATACCATTATTTATTTTGACTAATCTAAGTATTGTTTTTCTCTACAGGGTAGATATCCCAGCATGGGTAAAGGCCTCCTACAGTAATGTCCATTTGACTTTGTCTTGTGCAACTTGTGGCCAGTTTGGACCAGCTTTATTAAATGCTTAATTTAAAACAATATTACTCGTATATAATTACAATTAAATCATTCTATTGCTCTCTGCATATAGATACTCTGAGAACTGTCGACTTTAATTAAAATGCATTAAACATTTAACACATACACATAATAAATAAAACATAATGATAGATTATATACGTACAAAAATGTATATAAAGATATGATAGTTATAATGAAACTATTTGATTAGTAGGTTAGTTTTAAATTATTCAAACGAGAGGCCTAAATCAAAAACTTGATTAAATATGAACTTTTTTTGTTATGTCATTATTGGCAAGTTGGTGACCACCGCAAATATTTTGCAACTTGTGCTCATTTCCAACTAATTAACAAACATAGGAGAAAGTTGAAACCTTGATTATTTAAATAGGAAATAAGGACGGTTTAAATTAAAGTCATATAATCTTTGACAGATCGACTAGATATAATAGGCATGATGACTAATTTTGAAAAACTATTATATGATGTTCGAAAGTATTGTCAAAAACAGTTAATTTCTACCAAATATAAAATTTTAGTAAAAAAAAATTGCGGTTTAAAATTTAAGTTTAAAATTCACGCAAAAACGCTCTGTGGTATCATGGCGTCGTGTTTGTGACGTCACGTCGCTCTTTAAAAGCAGTAAAATGATGGTCGATTATAAAAGAAAAAGTGACCTTTAAACATACGTGACGTAACTCGCTCTGATTGGTGTTCAACTTAATATGATTGATGTATTTTGTAGTTTTACTTTCTTAATTAACTATCAATCTCGCTCTAAACATGAAAATAGTAACGATTTTTATAGAATATGAATCCCATTTCATCAGATAAATAGATAATTTTAGTGGTTCTTGGTTACTGTCATCTTGCCTAAATAACCTTACCTCGTTGTTTTAAGAGGTAGTCTCCTATATTTTTAAGTCTGTTAATGAAAAGAAAGTCAATATCGAAAATCGTAAATTATAAGTATATCAATCACATGTTCATTTTTTCATCTTCAACATCTATTTTCCTAAATGAACCTGAATAAATATGTTTCATCGAGTGAGTGAGGATACCGGAGGCCCATAATCCAACCCTTCGCCTCATTCCCATCCCCATCCCTCAAGGCCGGCAACGCACTTGTGACGCCTCTGGTGTTGCGGGTGTCCATGGGCGGCGGTAATCGCTTACCATCAGGCGATACGTCAGCTCGTGTGCCCGAGATTCCATAAAACAAGCACTCAGCATTCCGTTTTCTACTGCACTGAGTGTTGTGAGTTCAGATCTCACAAGGGACAACACTATGCGATCTACAAATTGATACGTCAGCTCGTTTGCCCACTATTCCATAAAAAAAATATCATTATTTTTAGTAATACCTAACCGACATTTTCACCCGACTGCCAAAGAAAGGTTATTACTTTTTTAATAAAACAGAACAAATTTTCACGTTCGCAACAAACAAATGGCACCTAAAGACTACTATGTAATTATGTACTTCTATATTAGGAAGCCATGTTTCCCATAAACCTTATCATCTCCCAAACACTTTAGATAAATCGAAGTCGTTTCGGGTCTATTGAGCTTAAGCATTGCTCAGCTTCTTTGAGAGTATGGATGTTATATAATTAAAATAATTTATTATTCTATTTGTTAACAGTTTTTTATATGTAAAAAGTCCAGAAGTTTGCGTGTTACTTTAAAAAAAAACAATATTTGCCTTCAAAATGTTCGATATGGGAATGTACATAATTATGGTTTGATAGTAGGCTGGTTATTCTAAATTTAAAAAAATATATTATACTAATTCTCACAGAGAGGTTCTAAATCTCTACATTTAATCGATATAATTATTTTTACCATTCTCGTCTACACCTTTATCTTATCCTAAATACAAGATTTCATATTTTCAAAATACTTCAGCTCTCTAGACCCTCCAAACATTAATCATTAGCAAGATAACGAAATGTTGCCTTTAAGTCCCTACACTCCATAAGTCTAATTGAACACTTCCTGGAGTTCGTTGATAGTACTCACAGAGTAGTGTGTGCTGTGAAATAAAACAGATGGCTCACTAACAAAGGGCGATGGGCTCTAATTAAGTGAACTAAACCATCAATGGAAGCCGCTCGATGCGCTGGATACTGACGGGATAAAAGTTGGGGCGAGAATGTTGTGCTTTACTTCTATCTTACCTATATAGGCAGTCATCTTGAGATTTTACTGAACGAAATAAAGAAAAATCATTTATTCTGACATTAGCGAGACAGCATGTGGTTAAACGCGATAAAAAAGAGTGGACCACAGGAATTATAATGCCCTGTGCAATGCCAGAAAAGTCATTACACAGAGATTATATTAAGTTCCATTATATATAATATTACTACCGTATAATATTCCCTCATCACCGTCTATAATTTCATTGTCTTCACGCTTCGGACCCTAAAGTACAAATACCAGTTCAACGGTACTTATCTTTCTCTCTTAGATAGTTAATATATTACACATATTTGTATTGATATTCTGTTATTTTCGCATCCTGTAACCGCTAATATTTTAATAATTAATTAATTGTCTTTTCTATTGCTGGAGTATATATATTTATTTAAAATATTTTGTAATCTGTTACGTAACTAAGCAGCTCATTATATTTTTTTTTTCAACCAACTGTTTAAATGGCGGCCCCGTCCACAACTTCTTCCCGTGTGTTTCCATCCTTACGGTTTTGTTTGGTTTAGATTGTTTGCGTGATCTGAGTTAAAATAAATGGAGCACGTATCCCGCGGGTGTTTCGAAAACCATAAACTAAATGTTTACTGGACGACATAAATTCGCTCCATAAGTACAACATTTAATCGTATTTTAAGTCGAAACTATGTATTTTGACTACGTCATTAATCATACTGTTAGTTTAGGTATATTTGGTGCTTATTATCTATACTACTATGATAAAACTAAAAAGTTTGTTTGTTGAATTGAACAAACGAATGGTCTGATTTGTAAAAAAAATACCACCAAGCTACAAAAATTGCAGTGAAGTAGAAAAGAAATGTTGCGACAACTTAGATTTTATTCCTTTTGAGACCTTACATGCACGTCGCGTAAACGGTTGAATTTTCGCAAATCATCATCGAAAATCACCAATGACTCAATTGCTTCCCCTTAAAAATCCTAAAGAGGGTTACCCCGCAAAAATGACAGTCTGTTTTGTACCGGAGAAAGATGCTATAGCTACCCTCGGGTCCGCCGAAATAAATTGCTCTATTGGCACCGGCTACCTCAAAAAGTAACTCAATAATTGTTATTTACCTGATTTCGAAAGAATGAGGGTTATGTTTTTTGATTGTATGTATGCATGTATGTATATTTCTTTGACAAGCCCTATAGCCTAAACGGATTGTCGTATTTTAATTGAGTGATGTCAAAAGATTCGTCTTAGTCGTGAGAGTTACACTGGGTACATCAAATTAAAAAAAAAAACAAAAAAAATATACGCTGTCGGGATTTTTTAGATAATTCGTTACTTATTTGACACCGGTTTTCTTTAAGCAGTTCTATCACTTCGAGCCGGTCTATTTGTACTGAAAAATTGCTCTCACGGCTAAATATGATTTCCTTCCTGTACAACTAAGTGTATCCAATAATTGACAACTTGATTGATTTAGAACTGCTTTTTACGGATATTCAACAGTTATATCAAAAGTCCTAAATAAGAATTCTACCATCCGTTTAATTACGAACAAATGGTTCGTGGCAAAAAATCTTTATAGTAGAAATTGAAGTGGCTGCCGCTGTTTGTTCGTTTCTCTTTAAAACTACTCAACGGACTTTAAAACAGTTTTCATCGATAGATAGCTAATTCAAGAGGAATTTTATGTGAAATTGAAGGGTATATGTGTAATTTAAGCGAGCGGACAGCGGATGTAATTATATCATACTTGTAATAATGATTAACAGTTAATTTTACGTGACCATTATTCCGTTATTCAACTTTATTTAAAACTTACAAACACGTGATGTGAGTTTCTTTGGTTCGTCTCGTGGCCCAGTGACGTTACGAATATAATCCTTTCATCAATAAATCAGTACCTAGTATCTTAAATAAAAAAAAGGTTTCAATTCAAATTTTATAAAAACGACAAATACTTTCAACATCCTTTCATGTCACACTGAACTAAATAAAAAATCACCATGAAATTGCTCTTGAACACAAAACGTGATCAAATCCAACGACCAGAAAAAACATCACACACCCGAATCGTGGTGCACTGGAGCGTGGCGAAAGGTGCGGCTTCCTTGAATCACGTAGGACCTCTTCCTCTCCCCCTTACACATGCCACACTCCCTCTAAAGCCTGTTCAATACTCTATATAGGACAATTGGTTCGTATATTTTCCAGACGTCCAACAGGTCACGATAAAATGGTTTCTTGTAACATTCTTGTAAGGGAAGCAGTGACGCGCGAACGAACCAGTCTCCCACGAGAGTCAAAGTACATCCCGGATATTTGAATTTATTTATGAGGTAGTCGAAAATTTAATGTGTGGTCTTAATTTTCATGCTTTTTAAATTGGTCAAAGTAAAGGTTTGAAGAAACTTACAGTTATCAAGTATTACTGGTTTTATTATAATGGTTTACATATTATACAGACACACCTATAATACTTTTTTATGTAGGAGCTTGCCAAAATGACTACTATGCCTGATGGAAAGCATGTGCAAAATCTAAAAGTATTTTAGTAGTCACCATACTCATTGCGAATGCAGACAATGCAACAATACAGCATGTTGACCCACGGTTCTATTTATATGCTTCTGCATATCCATGAGGTGATCTGAGATATATACACAGAGTTCTATCACTCCTACTATAGACTTAGAAACCAAACTCTGAGGATATTAGCACAGTAAAAAGAAGGATCTTTTGGGTCTAGAGATAGAAGGAAGGTCTAGACTAACACTTCTTTCTAAAGAGTTATGCCTATAACCTCCAAAGGACTATTTAGAATTCATTTTTTTATGAAATTGGTGGCCCGTGGACACACGCAACACCCGTTTGGGGGACAGGGTGGGGAAAGCGGGAAAGTTTGGGGTACGGGCCTCCGATATCCTCACTCACTCGGTGAAGCACAGCGCAAGCGCTGTTTTACACCGGTTTTCTGTGATTCGGTCGAGCCCGCCCATGTGTCAAAGCGTAACTCTCCCACGATATTGATAGTTTCCTGGTCTTTCGTTCTTGCAGTCGTATGCTAACGCTAGTGTACCTTACAAAGTATATGTTTCGAACTCTGGACCATAGATATTAGTCATACACATGATATATTACAAGTAGGTAGTAATGAGTAGTTTCTTAAGAGCTATAGTCTGTGTAAAACATACAGTGCAGTAAAATCAATTAGTAAATCTGTTATAGTTTAGCGCTTTAGTCACTGATCTGTTTACATGACTCATTCATGATGATATGTGTTGAGAAGTCATGCAGTAGACTGATGCAAATAGCATTTATCTGTTTAGTAATACATTGAATGAATATTTGGTTTGCAATTTGAATAAAAATTAGCTAACACGGCTTAAAATAAATAAAATATGAAAGCGTCAAATTTTGACATTCTATCCAAACTCATCACGTGGTCAAATCAAAATACGTACATATTAATATAAGAAAATTGAGTAACCCATTTGCGCGGCGATGAAATGTGTGTGTTATATGTGTATTAAAATTCGGACACAACAGGAAACAGTTTAACAGTTTTCTGTCATGTAAATATTGTTAACCACTATAATTGGATACCTAATAAAATTCTGTACAAGTACCCTGTGCCGTATTTTAATCTAAAACTAATATTTCATCAACAAACTATGTAATAAAGTTTGACTCTGGTAGTAAACCGGCTAAATTCTTAAAAAAACAATGCATTTTACAGTAGAGGTTTCTCTTTGTCTATTATTTGTTCCTAAGTGAATAAATTATTATTTTATTTGATAAGTAACTTGCAATATGCACAACTCTACTTTGGGTTCTTACCAAAATATATACGCAGACAATTTATGTGTTAAACAAGTTAAAGTTGTTGAGACTTTCGACAAAGTAAACAATCGATCAAATATGAATATGTGTTATTACACTTATAAAGCTTCCTCTAGAATGCCTCAATTTAATGCTGAAAAATGATTACCCCGTTGTGTAGTTAAAAAGATCTAAGAGAACAGACAGCGAGAGCGATTTTATTTTTCGTATGTAAATAATATTTTGTTTTAAAATACCGAGATCATATTCCTAACGAATTTGGCTATGTTTTATCAATCATGTGGGATAATATTGTTACTCAGTATTTTACTAACAATGACATTGAAGGTTCCAAAATATTTATGGGACTTTTGAAACAAAGGATTGTAAACTTTAACACTGTAACATACGTTTGTTTATTATACTACCGTGAGACAAAAAGGGGCTGAGGACACAAAGAAAGTGAATTGTTGTATTTTTAATTACTTTTAATTCCGTTTTCTCAGAGAAACAATGTTTTAATATACGTTTACAATGTTCTCAAGCTGATATGGCAAAGATGAAACGTGCTTTTTTGTAAAAGGCGTGATTTTGATGTACAACCCATGACAGGTGGACCGTCCCTTAAGCGACAGAATTTACGGCCCTGAATTTACGGCCCTGAATTTACGGCCCAGAATTTACGGACCATTAGGTCCCCTGCTTGACCTCTTTTAAGAAAGGAGGCTGAGACTCTTTAGTTTTCTAAGTCAACTCTTAAGACTCTCAGGGGATAAATAGAGGTGGGGACACTCTTTATTCTTCATCCATCACCACATGGAACAGGGTCAAAATTTACGAATGTAATATAATTTGTTTTTGCTCGCTGCTTTGCTTGCGTAATCTGGTGGAACCATATGGTCTTTGTTTAGTCAATGTCTGTGTAAGGTTTTATGATGTCGACTTGAAGACAGTACATAAAACACGAACAAACAAACATTAAGACTCATAGAATAATGCAGGACTATGAAGATAATGCACATCTTCATGCTGCACTTAATCGAAGTTAATAAAATGGTTTTTACAAAAGCTTTTAATCTTTTTTTACGTGAGTATAATACGAATCTATAAGTTTGATAATTTATTTTTATGTAGTCATTTCGTATAACGCTAGTATCTGTTAATACTAGTAGTTTTATCACAAAATTTTGAGTGCATATCTCCATTCTAAAACTGGTGAGCAGTTTGCTATATAACTTTGGTTGGATGTTTTAAGGACTAGTTCAGACCCAATGGTCTATGCCCTAACAAAACAGTAAATCATTTTTATTTCTTTACTAGTTTATGCCAGCGGCTCCGCCCGCATGCATATGTATGTTATTGCGGCAAGTAGTAGCCTGTGTGTTATTCTGATGTATCAGGTATATTACTGTATAGTTTCATCCAAATCCGTTGAGTATTTTTTGCGTGAAAGAGTAACAAACATCCTCACAAACTTTCCCATTTAGAATATTAGTATAGATAAGTTCCATAATGCAAGGCATTGTTTGTTTTACCGGACCATTGCCGCACTTAGCCTCTTGATTGGGCCGTTGTACGAGAGTTTGTTATCCTCCTACTCCAACCATACTAGATCATCCCAGAAGCTCAGCAGCCATTTCAGGTGACTACAGGCTTCCAGGAGTGATTATTTATTATTAGCAGGATAAACTAACTTATAGATAAAATATACCCAGATGGAGTAAATGGTCGTTCTGATCATAAAAATATTTCTCCTGACCTCTAGCTACCTAGCTAGCAGTCATCATCATTAACAATTGAAAGACCAATTAAGTGACTTTTACAACACTAATGATAATAATGACCCATTGGCGTCGCCACATTAGTCTTGCTTGGCGTACTAACATCTGTGGTGATCGGTACGGGTAGATGGAGTGGAGCCCTAAAAGTACGACAAAAGTCCATCTATATACAGAACTATGCTATATTCAATACTTAGCTTCACTTAAAATAAATAAATATTTCGGACATGTAACACACAACTTCATTTAGTCCCAAGCTAAGTAGATCTTGTATTACGGGTACTAGACAACTGATATAAATACATATATGTACACTTTTTTTGTAAATATATTTAAATATTATACATAGGAAACACCCAAACTTCGAAACAAATATTTGGAGATCATAGAAATATTTAGTCCGACCCAGGAGTCGAACCCGAGACTTCAAGCACAACAGTAGCATACGCTACCAATACGCCACCGAAAAAACTTGAATTTAGGCTGTCCGTTACTATCTTTTATTAATAGACTGAAAGCCGGTCAAATCTATTTTTGGTAAAAAGGCCAAAGCATGATAAGAATGATGTTAATTATTATGTCGATAAATCCATTTGCCGTGTTCCTAATCCTAATGGCCGACTAAGGGATCAAAACAAGCAAGTTAACAACACTGTCCGTCGTTACCAGCTTCGGACCAAAATCTCCTTGCCTATGCCTTGGCCTATGTCCAGCCGGAGGACTACTTAAAACTGTTGACGAAATCTTCTAAGGCGGATAAAACTATATCATTTTATTAAATAAATAAATAATAAATAAATATTTCGGACATCTAACACACAACGCCATCTAATCCCAAACTAAGCACAGCTTGTGTCATAGGTACTAGGCAACTGATATAAATATGTACATATATACTCTTTTTTTTGTAAATACATACATATCCTACATAGAAAACAAATTATAAAAACAAAATTAAAGAAACTGTTGTTTGAACTAATTCAAACATGATCAATGCTTCACGGTTTCGATTTAGTAGCGTTTATGGTACAATTAACAAGCAATTATATAAAATTTATCTCTTTCAACATCAAGTTAGGCAGGAAAAATATTGGAGCATCTAAATTGTTACTAATAAGTAGAAGTAAGATTTGCTTCCTGCTGCTTGTATAGTCCGTTGTTACCTAGTTATATGTGAAAGCATAGTTTGTATACGCTATGCCACGGAACTGACGAAATAAAACTGCCATGAACGCAATTTTTTTTTAAATATTTTCACAAAAGTGGCAAATAATGTTGATAGCAGTTTGTTCTATGTAAATCTTTATCAGAATCTGTTTCCTAATTTTAACATCGTTTCGATCTCACGATACTCATTGTCAGGAAAAATAGTTCCTGTCAAATTTGAATCAGTTTTAAACAAGCTCAGTGGACGTATGTATATACGTGTACATAGCTCAGTGGAAATAGTAAAAATAAACTATATAAAAAGAAAATCTTATCTCCGGCTCTTGGTTCTATGCTATTTCCCCACCAATTTTCAGCCAAATCGGTTCAGCCGTTCTTGAGTTATTAATAGAGTAACTAACACGACTTGCTTTTATATGTATACTATATATAGATATATGTATAGGGGCCTGCCAAAGTCAGTCTACTGAGTGCCTGAGGGAAAGCTAGAGCAAAATTCAACAAAAATGGTCATCATACTCATTACAAATGCTGACAACAATGCAGCTTTGTAATCCACACTATCGCATCCTATTGAGATGCTTCTCTTTCATTAAGCTCATTGGGCAATTATTACACTAGTAGCAATATCTTCAGTCATCCAGTTCTTCTGTCTCTGCTTTAGTAGCTTGAGTGCTTGTTATTTAAGTAGTGTGTGTCTCAGTTCGGCAACATCGATTCTATCACAAAAAAAAATTCGAATACCATAGACTTAAACGATATCATAACGTAAGCTAAACATGTTGGTTAAGATATATATCACACAGTCACGATTTAACCCATTTACCTGAAAAACTATTGGAAAGTCAACCATATCGCTTTTGCTTTAAGTTCTATAATTATAAGACTTCATGGTGTTAATTCGATAAATATTTTTTGTTGCAGGTAAGTTATAGCCGATCATGGAACAGGATTATAAGTCACGTTATCGTTACGGTAAATTATTATGTTTAATTTTTACAGTTATACATTGAGTTCATCTCGCACACTACTATAGTTTCAACTAAAAACGATATTGCCGATCACATTCGATTTTCAATTTGATAACATGAAGATAATATTTTTGACAACGATTATACGTATTATTTATAGGTCACTAGATCACTGTTGGTTAATGATACACAAAGCAGCCTCATTCCAAACTAGGCAAAGCCTGCAAGATGGTAAGCAGATCGCCCTCACTGCAGACATCGGCCGTTATACGCTCCATGGCCGGTGCGATAGCAATTATACCGCGATCGCAACGTTCTCCGAAGACATTTCGCAAAAGCAGGTGGTGGATAGGGCCCGGGAGGAGTACCTCCACTTGGACCTTATTCGGAGGCGCGCTTATCAGCGCCTATTGCCGCCTTGTTGTGTGTGTGGCCGCGGATGTTCGAAACGGGTTTTCTATTCCATCTGTTTTAGGCACCAACCGCGAGGAGGCGACGTTTCGTATGTGCCGTACGTCGCCTAAATGGAGATAGTAACTACTACACCAACAAGCTTGTTTCATTAAATTGACAAGAATATATAAATAAATAAAATAAAGAAATATATATGTTCAGACATTTCAACACACAACGCCATCTAGTCCCAAACTAAGCAGAGCTTGTACTATGGGTACTAGACAACTGATTTTAATACTTATGCCCTTTTTTTGTAAAAACATACATGTTATACATAGAAAACACCCAAACTCCGAAACAAATATTTGCAAATCATACAAACATTTGGTACGACTCAGGAATCGAACCCAAGACTTCTAGCACAGCAGTCGCATTGCTACCACTGAGCCACAGAGGCAGTCAACATATACTAACAGAACATGCATATTATTCGAGTGATGATTAGGTAACTAAATAATTAAACTATCTGTGCATTTAACCCCTTCGGGTTTACAAGCGTGAATGTAATATAAACTGCTGATCCACTTACCTGACCAGTAGTAAATTAATTTTGTTACACGAATTTAATCAAAACTTTTCAAATGATTGAAGTACCAAAACAACTTTTAGGATTTAATTTATAAACTCATTTGACCGGAATAGGCGGAGTTATGTCACAACCGAGAACATTTACAGGTTTAATTGACCGGAAGTGATCAAACACGTTACTTTTTTTATCATCTCACTTTTATTAATTAAAGTTTGGTTACGTGCTCACTTAAAAGTTAATAAAAGTCTATTGGTAGTTTAATTATTATTCTCATTGCGTTTGTGTAAAATTAATGACTTTACGTTCAAATAATTACTATGTATCTACAAATTAATTTATTTTCTATGATGCCCTAAGCTATTATTTGATGATAATAATATTTTGGACATCTAACACACTACGCTATCTAGTCCCAACCTAAGCAAAGCTATGGGTACTAGACAGACATATAAATATCTATAGATATATATACTTTTTTCTTAAATAAATATATACCTACATATTATACATAGAAAACACCCAATCACCGGAACAAATACTTGCAGATCATACAAACTGGTTCGACCCGGGAATCAAATCCGAGACTTCAAGCACAGCAGCAGTTGCATATGCTACCACTGGGCCACCGAGGCAGTCAATTATATGAGAATAAGTTGTAAATTCATTTTTTTTTTTAAATAAAGGGTTTCTCAAGACGGCATATGGCGTCGCGTCACACACTGCGACGCCTATCGCCGTTACCGGGTCACAAATTACTGAAACATATTTATAGACAAGTGATTCATACTTTCAAATACAGTTTATATACTTATACCATCACAAGCCTACTGCTAATAGCTGCAACTATCAATTTCAGTGCAATATCACTTTCTCTCAGTTCATAGGACTTTAGTATCCGTTCCGGTCCTATTGCGTTACGCGAGTGTATTGCGTAATTGTAATTTGGTATTTTTTACAAATTCGACACGGCCATTTTTATTTGAACTATCAATTACACCGTTTTAAAAGATGTGTCTAATTTGGAATTCATGAGATTTATCAATATTTACATTATAACAACTTAAAATTACGTATCATCATCATTATTATCATCAATAGCCTTTCATGTCCAGTATTGGACATAGAACTCTCATGTATCTCATCAACCCATAATGTCCCACTGCTGGGCTCGGGTCTCCTCTCAGGAGAGGGTTAAGGCCATACGTCCCCACGCTGGCCAAGTGCGTATAATACAAGGATTTTCCTTTTAAATGGTTTGTGTTTGTTTTTAAGTGGGGTAATTTTAGGAACTTCTAATTAATCCAACAAACCGTAGGATAGCCACGCTTTGGCATGATTGGATCGGCTCGACCGGAGTGATACCACGGAATCACAGAAAACTGGTGTGAAACAGCGCTTGCGCTGTGTTTCTCCGAGTGAGTGATGATACCGGAGACCCACACCCTTAATCCCTTCCCCATTCCCCTCCCCATCCCCCAAAGGCCGGCAACGCACTCGTGACGCTTCTCGTGTTGCGGGTGTCCATGGGCGGCTGTAATCGCTTACCATCAGGCGATACGACTGCTTGTTTGCACCCTATTCCATAAAAGAACAAAAATTCAAGGGATACCTTTAAGGGCAAGCAGAGACTGTAAACGCGGATGGAACCGCGTGAAACATGTAGATATTGATCTGTAGATTGTGCTTGTTTTGTATACTATTCTCCAAACAGTTCAAAAATTCACATTCACTCATACAAATACTTGAACAAAAATCGAACTTCCAACCCATGAAGTTGTAATATCCTACCACAATTAACAGAAATAACTGACGATTCATACGTCTATGGTTACGCTCGAATAAAATTCAGTAGGCAATCGAAACATACTCATCGAGTTTTCTGAGAAAAAGTGTACGTAAACACACTAATGTACCTTCGTACTTTCTTTTGAACGAGGACGTGCAATGATGTATGACACGACACGTCATTATTTGTTCTTCTTTTGATAATATGGCAATCAGCCGGATCAGCTATTTCTGCCAATGTCAAGTATTTTAAGTCTTCAATTCTAAGTCGTCGAGTCTTCGTCGTGATGGAATTAATGATAAAAAATATAAGAAATGTGGATGACACGAAATGTGGACCGTCTTTCGTAAAAACAAAAAACGATCCGCCACGTCATTATTTGATTCTCAGACGTTTTGAAACCGCGCCAATCTTACTTAACCTCACTTATTCATAAGTCGTAACAAACCGTTCTTAAAAAATATTCAGCTGTATATGACGTTAGGAAGCGTTACAGGTTCGTATTTCAGAACATAATGGCGCCTGAAGTAGGTATTTACTTTTAAAACTCTTGAATTTTTTAAAAATGGAATAAGACGAAAAAGAAGACGCACCACTTTTTAAACGACTTCAAACAAAGAGAAGCCCTTTTAATTCAACCGTATATATTTTGTTTTTACTGTTGATTGTTCTTAGTTTAAAATGTGTTTTAAGCTGGCATCTGAAACCTATGTAGTTGAATATTTAAATTAATATGCTTAGGTTTTATCTTTTCAAGATTTTTATTAGTTTTTGATCAGTAGATCAAAACCTTTATATACTTATCAGTATCTACCAACAGTTTCATATGCTTATAAAACTGTTTCAAGATTGTTTGCTTGAAGGAAGCAAAACAACGCTTTTCCCCCCTTCCACTAATTCTGAGGCAAACGGAATATGTAGCTCGTTTATCATCCGTCCACCTGTCTGATATTTTTCACCCTTCTTCCAAAAATTAAACAATATTCAGATACCTACGGTTACGGTACGGACCACACCAATTTTCATCCAGAATTAGAATTAGAACTTTATTTAAATCACTGTTTGAAAGGCCAAGAGATTTGAACAATTCATTCAAGACTCAATTCTCTAAACGTCATTCTCGCAAACACTTTTTGCCTCATATCCGGCTTTCCCGTTACTCAAATACATTTGCGTGGCCGCCTGCTCACACTAAAAATATCGACTCCGGGTGATGAACTCCGACTAATAACACTCGTACGGCGACTCATAACACTCCTCATATCCGTTCTACTTGTGACAGACGCTTAGGAACTACTCAAAATGAGGGAAACAGTTTGAGAACAGACAAAGCAATTAGAAGATTTTAATAGGATCATTGTAAGCAAGTCTGAACTCAAATAACACAGAGCTTTTGCTATGGTAACCAGACTTGTTATAGATAGTTTCATATACTTTCATATTATAACGTCTTTTTTTCCATGTATCATTGGTCTAGCGGTTAGCGTATGTGATATCTCGGGTTCGATGCCGGAGTCGGGACAAAGATGTTATGGAGTTTTTCTAATTATAGAAATACTTCATAGTAACCCGGAATTTGGAATTTGAGGTGTTAGCCTCCTTGCCTCGGAGAGCACGTAAGTAATATACTTTGCCTGATTTCTTCCAGGCCGTGTCGACATAGCCGTTCCATCGGATTGGGAGAGCAAGAGAACAAAGAGTGTCTCTCCTAATCTCCTACGTAGGTGGCTGGTCTCCGTTGATACTGGCCGCCGTGGCCGTCATCAGTTAAGAGTACATAATTATAACTTCTTCACTCAAGAGAGACATAATTCCAGCAGCATTTCCATTATAAATTAATTACATCCAGACCCAGAACTAATAATCCTGCTCACGACATATTTCATTACATAGGAATCAAACCCGACCCCTTAGCACAGTAGTCAGAATTACTAAGATCCACTTCAAAGGTCTTATCCTTCATAATCTTATCTCCTGAAATACCTATCAAATATTCTAAACACATGATTTAACAATTTATAATGAAATAACAATTCAATTGGAGCGTGCCCCAGTACAGACGTGACCAAACTTAACCGTGCCTAAACCAGTTCTGAATGAGTTGTGTTACAACATGATTTTGTGTTGATTTTCTTTATTTTTAGCTTTTGTCAACTTTTTAATGAACCATCAAAATGTCGGCGTCGCTTTTACGATGTTCTTTGGGTAAATAATTCTTATATGAATATACCTAAATCTCTATACTTTTCTGAGAGTTTATATTAAACAATAACGCATATATATATAACTATAAAAAAGGGGAAATATGACAAAGATACGTCGACACAAACCTACTAAGCTCAACAAAATAACTAACCTTATTTCAAGTGTTGATCGTATGTTTCTTAATGCACTTATAAAACGTTTAAAATTCTGTATCATGCTTTTTCTGAGTCACACTATATTAAGAGTTTTTCTAGCAAATCAAGAGCAGTTAATTTCATTTCAACATTAGTGCCAAAAATACGTACCTATTTGATGACTCACAGAACTCGCCACGAAATTATTCATTTTTTGCGTAAATATCGTAATAATACTTGATATATTTTACTATATTGCCAAGGAAAGCCAAATGTCTAGATCACTTTTTTCACATCTGCCACACTTGACAACTTTCTTGTATCGCGGAGGGCTTAACAAACATTTATTAATTCCGATTTTGATTCATTTCATTCATTTGAAAATCAAATTCTGGGATCCGGAACTGATACATCCGCAACCAAGAACACGTGACTCAGACTGTTATGATTTCTATAAACAAAACACATACATCATTTATATATTTAAAAGAAATAATGCATATGTTGTTTCTTTTCACGTTCTTTCACGTTAATATGTAAATAGTTTAACTAATTGATAACTATCTTTTGCCCGAAACTTCGCTCGCGCAGAAGTAGATTTTTTCATCCCCTATTTTGTGGTGGCATTTCCAAAATTCCTTTCTTAATGCTCATTTACGTTATATAAAGAACCTACATGCAAAATTTCAGGATTCTAGATTCAGTGGTTTTGGGCTGTTCATTGATCTTTGAGTGTCTTTCTTATATATATATTTAGAAAGTAATAGTTTTATTATTCTCATACAGCCGTCTGATTCCACATTAGGCGGATTCCGTACTATGTGAACTAGACTGCTGATAAATATACTTATACTAGCTGACCCTCCGAACTTCGTATCATTTTTGCATTAATAAATGTTGTGTATCCTTCCAAGAATGCAATAAAATTGCCACTTAAAATAACTTGTCCTCTTGTATAGCAAATCAAATTTGATGACTAACGCCATCTACCAGGTTCAATTATTTTTCAAACCGTCTATGAAAACATTGAACTATACGCACAAAATTTTATCCAAATTCGTCCACCCGTTTAAGAGGAGGCAGGTGACAAACACATGTGCAGAAGAAATAAACTTGTGTATAATATATAAATATATCATATTAATATAAATATTAATACATATTAATACAAATATATTAATATAACATATTTCTAAACACGTAAATGTAGACAAAAGACTAGACATACTAGACTAGACAATAGTTAAACACAGAATAACTGGCATGCCCATAACACAATTATTTGTCCTAGGTTTGGATGGACCCGCGATCAAGACCTCGGTCACCAAACACCAGCAGACAAGTCATTCATAATTTTACTTCTTTAAACATAGTTATACTAAAATAAAGGCGACTAGTTCTAGACATATCGTAAACCAAATTCCAGGCACTCGACAATTCCAATAACTCCTATTAAAGTTATTTCTGCCGCGAACATCCGGGCCTTTTTGCCGTAAACATAACACCACATCAAACCATTGAGAAACGGTTACCACTACAAAAGCTATTTAAAATTACGTTTACCATTGGGTTTTTTTCTATTACTTACTTAACTTTCTTTGACTCCGGTCAAAAAGGAATATAATAAGTCTTTTCCCTCCTTAGTAAAGCGGGAGATGAGTTCAACCTTCAGATTCAGTTCATCCTCAGTTGAACCGGTTGAACTAGTAGCCGACCTCAAATTTTAGGAATAATAAAGGCTAGGAAGATGATGAGTAGAGCGGGAGATAAGTAAAAAGGCATAAATAGGCATACACCCTTCCAACAAGGAAACACCACAGACGTCTAATACAGATCTATGAGCTATATTTGACGTCTTTAATATATATTTTAGAAATCATATCTATCATATCGCGGAATTTCACCATAGTTGGCACAAGATTTTCATAAAATCGAGTTCAAGAGCTGGACCAAATTGAAATGAGTCAACGTGGGAAGCTTTCAAATAAAAAAAGAATCATCGTTTGGAGTGATTTTTCTATACCTAACATAGCTATTTAGGTTTACCTAAGAAAGTATCAAAATTAATACACTGTTTAATAATTAGTACAGAGCGATAGTAATCACAAACGACTTACAATACAATTTTACTTCTTATTGCCAGTCAAAGTCCCAACAAACTTTTACAATGAACTTCAACAACATTTGTCCAATGTGTATTTACAATAAAAATATCAGAACCTAAAGGTATTGTTCGTTATATTACTACCTATTGCAATCAACGTTGGTTATCGTAGTGCAATAAAGCTTCAAGGTCAATCAGATAGGTATATTCTTTTACGTTCTCGGATTGTTTCTAAGAATTGTGATTTAAAGTTCCGTGTTGCTTTTTTCTTCTGTTTGAACTAGATTTTAAGTTAAGTGCTCGAAGTACATAAGTTAATCGCTTGAGAAACATAATTCAGTACAAATAAGCCAGGCCAGGCTCGATCGGAGAACGAACAAAATGTAGAAGACCGCTTGTCTACTCTCTCCAACATAAAGGGAAGATCAATCCGGTAATGACTGGCAGGCTACGGCCCAACGGTTCATGCTGGGAAATCGCATATTTGGTAATCAGCGCAAGAATTTCTATATCGCGATGCAGGATTAACAGTTACTCCGTAATTCGGCATGTCTTCGTTAGATGGCGCTGTTGTATGTTAAGCAATTCTTTCGTGGCTTTCACTGAGTTAGTAAGGTTACTAGAGCTCACACCCTCATCCTTGATTATTTCTAGGGGAAGGGGCTCAAAGAACAGCCTCTGGTGATTCTCAAGTTGCAGCTGTCCATGGGCGGCAGTGACCCTCTGCTCATTCGCCTCTTAAAACAAAAAAAAACGTCACAAAGTACTACGAAGATCTCGATTGAAATTAAAGATGATGGTTATATATACCAGCAACTAGCAAGTGACTGTAACTAAAATGATTTACTATTTCGCCACGGTCATTAACGGTTTGTTATAGAAAGAAATTTATGTAGACTTGGCTGGTCTACCCAACCGTTTAACGCGATAATTTTTAACTTGCACAAAAAGTGTTATAGGTATTACAAAAAGGTTATTATAATATTTTTTTATCACATCCTATTACCTAACATCCGCAATATAGTTTTCTACATGTGCCTTTTGTGACCACTAACTACAGGAGCAAATCCTTCCTTCTACGAGGTGCACGTGGCTTCAATGAACTTCATTACTCTGTACAGTATGACTTGTTCTGTACTACCCCGATCACGGTAAGGCAGCTTTTATCGAGAAGGTTTTTTAATGTAGGTGTTGGATGCGGTGCTCAAACTGATAGTTTAAGTTTAAGTAAAATATGATATGTTTTTTAAGCATAAGAATACAGAGAATGTATTTTGTGGGTTCATTACCACTTTATTTTATTTTATAATTTTGTTTCTTTTTTGTTTTCTTTTATATCCGCGTATGCATGTTTTCCTATAGTAGTATAGTAGTGTGTCTGTATCTGTGAATACATATCTTGTAAGTCCATGACCTGGCACTAAACCTGTGTAATATATGTAACCTGTGAATTATCCATAATTAAGTTTAATAGTCTGTAAGCCTTCTTAAAAATAAATAGTTTTAAAATACGTTTTAATTTACTAGCATATAATTTGTTATGTAAATATTTAATGCTAAAAAAAGACTAAATTCCCTTTCTATAGAATGTTTAACTGCTTAAACAAATAGCTATAAAATTCTAAATTAATCGGAAAATGATTGGCATCCATCTACAAAAGTTCGAGACTCTAAATACTCCTGCCTCCTCGGTAACAGCTTAGCTATGTAAGTTTCAAGCTCTACGACAATCGCTTACGCTTCTCGTTTCTTGTATTGTTACTTTTCTTTTGTACATACATTAGTAGAATACCACCTGGCTAGGGTAACGCAACTGAATAAATTGTTTTTTTTTTCTATGACATAGAATAGACAGCATAACATGGATAAAAGTAAGTGATAACAGCTGTTAAAGCAACTTGCAACTCAGGACTTATAAATGCATTGCTACACATTTAGTACCCTCAAAACAACAGGAAGGGGAATATATTTATCCGGCTACCTTGATTAATCGGTAAAAAGAAACAAAATAAATTGCTAAAAATTGGGTTTCTGTTTGCTCCAGTATCACTCTGCTGAAGACTACTGAAATTTCTTCTCCTGGTTTTGACTTTGTCAGGGCAAAACGGTAACGGACTCGAACCGACTAAGCTAGTAATACACGCGCCAGGCTTAACCGCGTATTGACTAAATATGATTTCGACTTAACAGGTCACATTGGAAAGAATTTTAGAACATTTAAAGGATAATAAATCGCGTATATGGACGAAGTATTCGAAGTCGAAATTTCAAAGTCGATTAACCGGAGTCGCTACACGCGATGCTAAACTTGGTACGGTTATTGGTTCGGTTGAAATCAAATTTAAAGCTAATGCGCTTTTATTTGCGGATACTCTTTGTTTTGTAAAAAAATAATTTCCTCCCAGAGTAGGAAGCCTGCAGCCGACCGTCAGGGTGGTTTTTAGTGAAAGCACCACGTATTCCTGGTTCATATTATATTTCCAAGGAGCGGGAGTCATTAAAAAAAAGGTTCATATTATTAAATTGTTTATTATATCATACAATTTTTTACGTGCAAATTAAATTACTTGTGTTATTTCCTTGTGTGCACTTTTATTATTTTGTCAACCTTGCGTTCACGGTCAATTTGTCGTTTTCTTGCATAATAATTGGCCGTGTGGAACCGTCGCGTAAATGGGCTTTTTGTTATTAGGTGCTGTTATTAAATTGTTTATTACTTGTACGTTCATAGTATATAATAACTTGACATACTTTACGCCTAGCTGTTTGAATCCAAACCATAGTCTTAATAAATATAGCTCACCTAGCTCAGCTACCGTGGGAGAATCACGCTTCGGCACGGATGGGCCGGCTCGACCGGAGTGATATCACGGCCTCACAGAAAACCGGTGTGAAATAGCGCCTGCGCTCTGTTCCATCGAGTGACTGAGGATATCGGAGGCGATCAAATGCGCATAAATCATTTAATAATCTTCCAACCGAAGCCCTTAAAATCATTTCCAAAACAATCTGAAAACCGTAACGAGCACAAAATACGAATGACGAAAGCGAAAACGTATTAGCGTAAGATGCAACCGTATCTTAACGCTTCGTGAACTAGTCTCGACCCACTTAACTGGCGTGAAGTTTGTCAAAAAATCTATTATAATACTAACTGGCATTAACTACGGTTACAACTCCGTATAATACAATAAAACATACTTAGAATCCTAATCTAGAAACCTTGTTTTAACTACTGTCTAAGCCTATTTCAACATCATCACCGTCAACAGTAGTCCACTGCTGAACATAAGCCTTTCCTTAGAAAAAAGATTTTTGCCTACTATTTCAAGTTGGCGTAGTTGTTTTAGAGTTACACACTCTCACACACGCACAGAAGATCAACCTTAAATGACAGCATGCGTGCTGTCGTGTTTCGTTGGTGAGCACGCAACTAGGCCGCCATAGTGTGGATCACCATGCTACATTGTCGCATTGTCTGCATTCGCAATGAGTATGGTGACCACCACTCTTGGATTCTGCTTAAGTTTTCCATCAGGCAGATTAGATTCACTTTGGTAGACACATACGTAAAAAAGACTATTTCAAATTTTCATTCCCCTTCTAGTGCTATTTTCGTAGTGTGTTTTTAAAACCACCACTTTTGTCCACTGCCACCACCAACCACTGAGTGGCGGCTGTTACGACCTTCACGGGTTGGTTGTAGTACTGTCTTCTTCTCATATATAATCCTATGAAAATCGTTTTAGCAGTATACACAAATAAACAAACTCCCCTTATCATTTATAATATTGTCAACGTTTGGAATTACTAAGGCTTACTAATTCTTTGAGGGATTTCAGTGCAATCGGATTTTAATAATTCCAAACGAGATTTCGATGTTACAAAATCTTGATAACATTATAAAAGTTAAAAAATCACTACGAAATACTATTATTTGGTTATTTTCTTGCATTATAATGTAATTGTATATATTAAAATGTATGTCTCCATGACAAATTAACATACATATATTTTCCTAATACAGAAAATTCTTTATAGTCATGATTAACCTGCATAGATGATCTTCATTACATGGGTGCTGCCTGAAATAATACGTGGTTTTGATTAATCTGTCCTCAATGTGTTTGCATTGTGGACAATTTCGACAAATCATTTTTTGGTCTGATTATTACTTTAATTCCTTTTGGAATAGCTACTCTTCTTTTTAGCTCAATTCAGTTATCATCAAAGTTGAAAGTGCTGTATCACGAAGATAGCGGATATAAGAATATGTCATATAACAAGGAACAGTTAAATTTTTTTAACACGACTACGTAAAATCCTATAATAAAATTTATGTAGCTTATGTCAGGGCATTATAACGAATCTGTTGGCACCTCATTCATCAAGTTCGATTCAGTAGATGTAACGCAACGGTAAAATATACTCACATAGGCTTTTTTTTTTTTGACGTGGTGTAATGCCTTTACGCACTTCGCTCCCCCCCGCGGTCACAGGGGGTTCGCTTTGTGTGGGACTCCTGACTGACTCGCCAGACTATCCACTAAACCACCACGGTGTGCCATTCTGCGCCTGAGACGGGAGAGATCCGGGAACCGCTTTCTTACGCCATCCGGATACTTACATAGGCTGCCTTAACCCTTACGCTTTAGCTTTTCGATAATCGGACCAAACCTGGTAAATAAATAAATATTTTTAAATATCTGTAAATACTTACTTACATATTATACATAGAAAACGTCGAAACTCCTAAACAAATATTTGCAGATCGTACAAACATCACAGCACAACAGTCACAAAGCCTGCCACTGCGCCCCCAAGGCAGTCAGAATTTTGTTTTAATTATTGTCTGTATATTTTTAAAAATTAGCTTTAACATATATATACATATAAAAAAATAAAGATTAGCCATACATAGATAACATGAGAATTACTCGAAATAATTAGTAGCAAGATTTTAAAAACAAATCCTCGGGCAATGTTACCTTTTTTTCGTGCGGAAATCTCTTCGGATACCATCTCCTGTGGCATGTCGGACTCAAATCTACTAAAACCGCGGGTGCTAGGAGTCGAAGAACCATGTGCACCCTAAGAAGGAAATCCCTGGAATCCCGACATAAGAAGAATAATGTTACCTAACGTTAGAATATTGTTATAAATATTGTAAACATAGGAAACAGATATCAGTAAATAAAATTACTGTAAACTGTAAATTACACTGTCACGATTACTATAAAATCATTACGTAGTATTTATATACTAACATTGTTACTAGAGTCATAAAAATACACATTATTATGCAAAAAAAACTTAAAAAGGTTAACTTAACTTTTTTACACAAGTTGCGTCCCTCATTACAATTTTTGCACAAGGTTTTTATGATTATTATTAAAACTAGTCAATAACTACCTATTCACAAGTATAGAAATATAAAAAAAAACCACCTACGCATAGTTTTTTTTTTTTTAATTTGATGTGCCCAGTGTCACCCTCACGACCAAGATGAATGTACTGACACCTTTACACATTATAATACCACAATCCGCTTACGCTCTAGGGCGAGTCAAAGAAATAATCACACATATATTCATACATACAGACATTTGAAAACCATAATCCTCCTTCTTTCGCGGATAAAAAGAAGAGAAAACACGTTTTGACACGAGAGAGAAGGAAGGAAGAAGAGAAAAGAGTTCTTAACGTTTTGACCAAAATTCTTATTAGTTAAATTTTTTTTTAGTTCTTTAAATATCATCATCATCTTAGCGTTGGTCCCGGTTCTTTCCAAAGCTGTCTTCGGACCCCGGGGTCCGCTTTCCTGCTTTCCCTTTTACACTTTGCCCGGTCTTGGTCCGTTGCCTTTGCAGTGTGTAAAGTGAAGTATGATACTGTTTAGATATCGTAAAAATGTGTACAATATTGTTGACTTAGTTTAATGTATTCCAAATTCATGCTCAAATTTTCTGTAAAAAATGTGTTAATTATAAATATATCCAAAGGAAACTCGCTTTTACACCACAGAAGCTGATCATATAAAAATTGTATGTGAAATATATTTTAACAAGGAAAAGTAAACGTGAATCGTAACAGAACATATTATACTTCTATCAAATATGTCATTCCTTTCAATAAAACATGATACAAAGAATTAGATCCAGAAGATAAAAGAGTTAAGTTCAATTATCCAATATGGCGGGAACTAAGGGCCGTGACAAATTACAATTGACCCTTTACTCTTTAATTGAGAGCTAATACTTGGATAACTGGGTAAATTGACTTCTACTGTTATAATCCTCGTATAATAAACAGTTTATTAACCCTTTTTACCCTCTTTCCGATATTCCGAATGTGAAAAATAAGACCCTTAGTCGCATGGCACAGGCTATATAATGTTAGCTTATTATTTCGATTAGTTAGTATTCTATAAACGATTCCTCAGAATAATTCTCTAAAACTTGTATTAATGGAGACAGTATATAATAGTGTTTAGAGGTAGTTCTAGTTTTTTTATGGACGTGACATGAACGTGCAGACGTATCGCCTAATGGTAAGCGATTACCGCCGCCCATGGACACCCACAACACCAGATGCGTTACAAAAGCGTTGCCGTTTACAGATATACTCTTAAAAGCTGCTTGCACAGTTTCTCTTTTCCTTAAATTGTTACTCTCGAACTTTTATTTATTCCCGAAATTTAAATACAAACGGTGAGATTATATAACCCCAATAAAAAAATATTTAAATCGATTCATAAATCAGAGGTAACAAATAAAAAATATTACAACTTAATTCAGATCTTCTTCTGTTTTATCTTTTAATAAAAAGGTGTTAGTGCATAGATTTTTGTTTAAACCAAAGACAACATGAAATCGACGCCTGCAATTTGACAGGCCTATTTCAATGTCAGCTGTCAGTGTTGAATGTTGGCCTGTACAAATATCCGAAAGCAATCTGACACTACTACTAAGTGTCGCGTGACGGCATCTGTACGTGTTGTTACATGGTCATTCAATGCATTAACGTTTTATTAAAAAATTCAATACATTCTTTTAAATAATACATGGGGGCTACAAAACAATATGTTAATAAATACCCAGCATAGTACAGTACGCCTAAACCTTCTCTCTTATGTCGAGCTAAGGACTGCTAAACGTTGATGATAATGATGACGAATAAGGGAATTAAATATCAAACAGCCGCCTCATTTCTCTATGTAGGTTCCAATTCGTTATTTATATTATATCCTACAAGTAACTACGGGTACGTCTATTACAGAATTATTGTTTCCAATACAACACACATTGGACCCATGGTTCTTCTGAGTTTAATTATTTTTTGGGGATCGTGATGGCCGATAGCAATAGGCCAATAGTCCCAAAACATAAAATCGTTCTTACAATCAATATATTAAAAAAAGTACCAAATTCAATTATGCGTATCGAATCTGAAGTTCAAAGTGGCCAAAATCGAGGTCAATGTAGCTGTTATGGTCAGATTCAATTCCATTTAGTAATAAAAATGTTAACAATCGTTTACATAGTTAAGATATGTATTAAAGGAATATCATAGTATCTATTTATACGTTTCCCCCATAATTTCAACAGCATGCCTACTAGTTACTACCACCGCAGGACATAGGCCTCTTCTTACTGAGGAGGTTTTCGCATACGTTTATTTACGTTTTTTTTCTTTTTCTCACGTTGAGCAGACGTGTTGGTAGAAGGTATGTTTCAAGACTTCCTTCTCTTCGCAATAATTTTGTTTGAATATTTAGTCGCCTCTGTCAACTCCAACAGGATGAATAAGGATAGAAGAACGTACTGTTACTGGTACTACTACTGAGTACTATAAACAAATGGCTATTATTTCTTTTTCAATTCTCTATAATAACCGAATCACAAAAAAAACAAAATTCGTGAAGAAACCTTTTTATACTGCCGTCATAGTGGTCCAATATTACACTTAATCAAACAGTAGTCGACCTCATAACGATTTTTTTGTATGATTGAATATATAACATGTAGGTGAGTAGGCTACATTAAGTTTGACAGGTAATTAAAGTCAATTTTGACAGATGAAGGACGGAGATACAATGTGGTTTACTTTGCTTTGCTATGAAGCAACCTTTTTATACTCACGTATATACATCTTCTTGTTTCTCTGCATGTGGCTGTATTTTTGTTTAACGGACGGGCCTTTGGTAAAACATTCTAATAGCAGCCCAAACTATACGAAAGCAATTTCTGTATTCAAATTCTATTTACAAGTTGTGACCCCCTTTTCTAGCCATGACTTTGGTAATAATATTATAAATATATATTTAATCAATTTTCTTAATAAGCAGACTAATGATGACTATCAAGACTTCACAATTAAGTCCATAAATTCTACAGCTTCGTAATACAAATTAATTATTGGCTATTGATACATGTTTAAGCTTACTATATATCCTTGTCAAGTTGTCAAATCTATCTACGATGTTTTAACTGTCACAACAATAATTCTGTCAAAATGACAGGTATTAGTCCTTTTGACAACACGTCTCCGAATCACAATACACATTGTCTGGCACACCACACATACCTACCTATTAACATAATGTCGCAAATGAACGCAACTGAACGACTTCTGCTGAACTTTGTAATGAGTTGTTTATAATATAATTCAAAGAAGGTATAAATATGGATCCTGAGAATAAATTGACTTATTAATAATCTTCTGGTTTATATTTTCTTACACTTAACAGCGTGAACAATGCATAACAATATATATAAATAAGTCATCTTTTATTCCTTTTTGCGGTACAAATAATAATACCAATGCTGGTATCCAGGTATTAAGTCATGGTTTGATTTGAATTTTAAACCGTAGATGGCTGGCTGGCTCTAGATTGAAATTAATTGAGAGATTTAGATTCTATCTCACAGTTATGGAGAAAAACTCCATTGAATTTGAGTTAATACTTATGTTAAGAAGATGCAGTAAGTTTGTAATAAAAAAAAGACTTGATTTTTAACAGCTTCGATCTAAGCAAGCTAAGAAAACGCTAAAAAATGGAAAAGTGATCCTAGCCTAAAAACATATAATAAATAAATAAATATTTCGGACATCTAACACACAACGCCATCTAGTCCCAAACTAAGCAGAGCTTGTATTATGGGTACTAGATAACTGATATCAATACATAAATACTTTTTTTTTGTAAATACATACATATTATACATAGAAAACACCCAAACTCCGAAACAAATATTTGCAGATCATACAAACATTTGATCCGACCCAGGATTCGAACCCGAGACCTCATGGACAGCAGTCGCGTACGCTACCACTGAGCCACCGAGGCAGTGAATATGTTTTTCAATTTTTATTAAAGACATAACAAGCCCTTTATTTTAAAAACCAAAACTTCTTCGGTTAGTTATTCTTAAACTGTCTCTCATAGGTTTTGTGTTGTTCGCAAACTGTTTGTTCTCAGTTACAAATCTGCATAAAAACAATTCAAAGTAAGACAAAGGTTTTGTTACATTTTGCATCAAAGAGGAGTTTTATCCGGCCATTGGATTCTGCGCACTGTGTGCAATTTCCTTCGTCTAAGTTAGAAGTTAGATTACGATCGGCCATTGCCGTTTCTTAGTATGTTTTTATGTTTCGTAGAATCCTTATACGGTTTCATGATTTCCCTTTGAGTTCAATATAATCGTTTATGTTTCTAGATATTATTTCAAATTTATTTACACCTGAAATTTGTTTTCTTTTTAATCCGGAATTAATAAATAAATAAATATGTTCAGACATTTTATCACACAACGCCATCTAGCCCCAAACTAAGCAAAGCTTGTACTATGTGTACTAGATAACTGATATTAATACTTATATACTTTTTTTTTGTAAATACATACATAGAAAACACCCAAACTCCGAAACAAATATTTGCAGATCATACAACAAACATTTGGCCCGACTCAGGAATCGAACCCGAGACCTCTTGCACAGCAGTCGCATTCACTACCACTGCGCCCCAATAATGCATAGCGTTTATTTTGTAAACTAAAATAGCAAACTACATAGGATTACAGCACTGTAATTTTGGTCACCCATCTAGCTAGTGTCATATAATAACATGTGGTATGTGCTCCGAGGAATTGTTTGGGCGGATTCCTGCCGCTTCTTTCCGCCATTGTCCTTCGCGACAGAAATTTCATCCCCATCATCTAGATAGTTGGCAGTCTACAACTGAGCACTTTTCTCGCACAAAAAAACTGTGGTGTGTCGCCTGCGGTATTCCCGGACCAATGCGACGTTCAAACCTTGAAGAAAATAGCGTACTCCCTTAAAGGCCGACAACGCATTTGTGATGCCTTTGGTGTTGCAGCGGTAATCGCTTACTATCTGGCGATAAGTCTGCTCGTTTGCCACCTATATCATAAAAAAATAAGCTAAAACTTGCTTTTTAAAGAGAATGCTACGTTCAGCTGTGGACTATTACAGAGGTTGAAGCTAATACGATGGTATTGATGGGTAAAATAGTTATATATTAAGTTACGACTTATTCTTTACCTGATTTCACTATTGTAGTGAGGTTTTGCGTAATTAGTTAGTTAGATATAAAGTTTTTCAAATAATTACAGAATACCTAACCTTATTTATTTTATATTTAAGTAACGACTTACGTAAACTCGCTTTAATTTAGTTACGCATATGTGGTAATGAATGAATTTTATTTGTGAAGTTCACTGCTATCTTAATGAGTTTCGAGAGAATGTTTCTCATCTGTGTGTATCATAACGGTCTGTCACTTCCCGTTGATCTTGCTTTTAGATCTTGTTCTACACAATTTTATGTTTCTACAAAGCCTATTGTTACCGATTATTAAAAAAGCAGATAAAACAGTAGTAAAAATCTAACAAAGCAAACCGGAGAAAAAGAAATTTGAAATAATCAAAAAAAGATCAAAAGAGTATACAATGAACAGTCCAAAGGACTGGGAACGACAAAAAAGGGCAAATAGGCTCATGGAGTTGGACACAAATGTGTAGCATAACAACCATTCACAATGACGGCGAGGAAACGAGACGAACGGGAGAAAACGCGCGCATGCCTGAGAGAGCGAGGGAGATTGCATTCCAAATACAAGCGTGAAGACTGCGCACACGCCGCGCGCCTATTCGTAACCGCACCGCGCGCCTCCCGCGCCGCCGTCCACCACTCGCGGAACTCGTGAACTCACTAACTCCAGCGCAGCGATGCGATGCGGCTGCGTTAACATAGTCTGTTCTCGTCACATCTTGTTGTAATTTCGATGATTTTATAATCGACTCAATGATCGGTTCCGGTGATGTAATTACAAATAAAAGTATGGTGTTATAGTTCAAATATTAATGGTGTTCCCATAGTGAAGTGTTTGGATTTGTGTATTGAGTGCATCAGACTGTAAAGGAGAAGACGCCGAGGATACTTTCACTGGACTGAAAGTTTTAAAACATTCTTACGGAGAACTTCTTAATAAGGAACTTGACCTCAAGTCGATGAAAAGGTAAATATTAATGACAGATTTGATGATGCAGGCGCTAAACCTGTTGCACGAATCTCTAGACGAAAGTAACGGCATATTTGAATTTGAATTAATTTTCAAGGGCAATATCATCCGCGTAGTATGATATCACAACTTATGAGAAATTATATTTAAAATATTAATTGCCTCACCAATTTTTACAAAAGATGGTAATTCCTTAACATCAATAAGCGATCTAACGAATAGTATAGCTCTAACTGATAATATGAGAACAACTATTTGTCACTATGTACAAAAACACGCGAAGAATTATCACAATCTTTAGATATTATCTCAGAAGATACTGCGATCCTTCTCATAAGTAAACATAAGATTATTACAACACTGAAATATCTTTCGAGTTCTCCATAGAATTGGTATTCGGAACACGAAATAATCTTTTATATAATCTTCCCTACCCAGTGCAAACAAACTTCATAGTTCCTCAAGTTACTTCATAACACATTCTGTACTATTCTGTTGTTACTTAACTTGTATTTCATAAATATTATAACCTAGGGAAGTTAAACTCAAAACCAACTTATTTCTTTAGTTGTATTTAATGCCGTGTGATGAAAGTAGTCTCTTAAATATGGGTTTTTAATCCCGCCTATGTCCGGCCATTCGGGGATAAGGAATCTGTATGTTAAATCAATAACATCTCATTTATATGTTGCTAATTTAAAAAATGAAGATATGAAAGAGGTATGTCTGTACGTTAAAGATATTGAACAAGAAATAATAAGGGGTGTCTTTATTAAAGTATCAAAATTCTAGACAACAGGTTTTTAGAATTTAATCTGTGTGTGCGATTTGGATACTGTTGTTTGTTATGCATTGTGGTCCACTTAACATTTATCGGTTATTTTACTTCAATTGGTTGATGAATAAAAAAGTTATATCAGTTTAAAGAATCACCGCGATAACCATAAAACAGACGACTTAGCCAAAAGCAACATTTTTCATTCAAACATTAAGTTTATCCAAGTTACTACATTTTTTCATCGAAATTGGCATTTACCCCCCTAGCTTCGCTCATCTCCGAATATTAGAAGAAAATATATATAAAAAAACACCAAAAACATATAAAAAAACTCAATTCGATTCTAAATAATTTATACATTTGTCGAAAAAATCGATGTTTCTTTTAAAATCTTCATAACTGTTTTTTTGCTTTTCTTGGTACCTTAGTCCACAAAGGCATTATCTAACAAACCGCTTTATACGTTGCGTGATTATAACATTAAACTAGTGTACAAATATGCCATTATTTTCTACTATCATCTATTAATTTGCACTTTAATTTGTTTTCATGCGTTTCAAAAGTCAATGTACCAAATAACTTATGTCATCAATCATGCAATCCTAATTATGTTTGGCTTATTGACGCGTAACGAACTACCCGGTAAATCAAATGATTGTATGCCAGATATTTGGCAGTTAACTATATTATTTTTCTAGATTACTTAGTTTTTATACATCATTACTAACTTAAATGTAGCATTATATTTCCAACTCCTCCAGTTTTCTTCTGATTAATTTCGTTGCGGGTTCCAAGACAGTTTAATTTTTCCTGGGGCTTCCCGAATGTCGTAACTCGGTGTGTTCGTGTGTCACTGCTGGTGATCCTGGTGTACAGGAGTTGATAGTGGTGGGTGGGATTAGTCCCATTAAATGTAGCATGTGGATGCAAGCACACAAACACACTGACAGACAGAACAAATGAGTAAATGATTTTTTCTGTCTTGGTGTAATTTTTATATAGGTATAATATGATATTTATAAATACATATAGGTATGTTTATGAATATTCTAGTTCTCATAGCACAGGTTGTCTAGTCTTGGGACCAGAGGGACGTGTACGCAATGTGTCACTTAACCTACCATTACTATACCACCATTACTTGACTGCCTCTGTGTCGCAGTGGTAGCGAATGCGACTGCTGTGCTAGAGGTCTCGGGTTCGATTCCTGAGTCGGACCAAATGTTTGTATGATCTGCAAATCTTTGTTTCGGAGTTTGGGTGTTTTCTATGTATAATATGTATGTATTTACAAAAAAAAAGTATATAAGTATTAATATCAGTTGTCTAGTACCCATAGTACAAGCTCTGCTTAGTTTGGGATTAGATAGCGTTGTGTGTTAAAATCGAAACATATTTATTTATTTATTTATTACCATACCATTACGGTACCATTTTTATCCAGTAAATAAGTCCAATTCCCTATAAATAAACAAAATGCATAACATTTTAACGAGCGAAGTGGGAACCCAATATATAATATATATTTTCGAATTAATGTTACCAGCAATCAAAATTTCGCGAACCACATGCTACCGAATTGACAAAAGTCTAAACGTATTCAGATTAAAAACATTTAAAAAAAAACAAATAATCTATTCATTTTATTATATTACAAAAATAGTAATTTCGTATAAATTATACAGTTTTTTTTCGTAATTTCAAAGCACATACATGCAGTTTTTGCATTGTTTGTGTCATCGCCGAGAACTAGTTGCCCCTAATCATTCTGGCACGGTTTTTTTTGCGGTTCACCTCAAAACTTTCGTTTAATTTCGCACAATGACCACAACATTTTCGTCTGTAATGCTATAAACGTAATTTTACGAGGCATTGTAAGATTTAGGTTTGTGTTTCTTTAACGGGAGTTTAATATGAATGCCGGGTAATAAGTGACTCGATGTTTGCTTAAAATTAACTAACGTAGTGTGCTATTTGACTGCCACTAGTTACTATAGGGAAGTAATCGTAGGAGCGGCTAGAGACCAAGATCACAGTTGTAAAATGCTTTACCGTAGGAGAGCCATGCTTCGGCACGAATGGACCGGCTCGACGAGAGTAATACCACGGCTTCTCAGAAAACTGGTGTGAAATAGCGCTTGCGCTGTGTTTCACCTAGCAAGAGAGAATACCGGAGGCCCATATCTAAACCCCTCTCCCATTCCACTTCCCTTCCTCTGGTGTTCAGATGGGCGGTGGTAATCGCTTACCATCAATCGATACGTAAGCTCGTATGCCCTCTTTTCATAAAAAAAATTCAAATGTGTACAGGCTACAGGCAATTTTTATAACTCGGCATATAAATCAATTTTAACATTTCACATGGAACAGGACTACGAAATCATACAGGAATTTGCGTTTATGATCAAGTGCACTTAACGGTTCTATGTTCTCGAGATTAGGATAAAATATTTGAAGCATTCTTGATACTTGAATTCCTTAAGAGTTCTTACTATTGAATATTACTTATAAAATGAATTAATATTTACACTTTTACTATCGCTGTCACGCAAGGTTAAATATAACCCACAATGTGATGTGACAGACAGATATTCTTTTAGTCTGGATTCGGAGTTAAAAATGAAACTAGACTTTCTTTTATAAAGCGAGGCATTTGATTTCAACCGGTTTAGAAACTAACCGATCATTATACTTCATTTAATCAATTCCTCAAGCTTGATTAAAGTTAAAAAAATCGGCCAAGTGTGAGTCAGACTCGCGCAGAAAGGGTTCCGTACCATTATCTATACATTACAAGCGTTGACCTGTTGCTGTTATTAATATCCAGCAAAAAATGCCAAAAGTAATTACGTTTGTTGTATGGGAACCCTTCAGTATTTTTTTTATTCGTTTTTTTAGTATATGCTATCATAGCGCCAACAGATACACATAATTTGTGAAAATATCAACTGTCTAGCTATCGCAGTTCACGAGATACAACCGGGTGACAGATAGACGTATGGACGTACAGACGGTCAGCGGAGTCTTGGTAATAGGGTTTCCTTTTAACCCTTCGGGTACGGTACCCTAAAAGTAGCAAGAAAAAGATGGATTTGCCATCAGTCAATTATTTGAAAACGTTATATTATAGCACCTGTATTATTTTTTTAGTTTAATCATAAATAATATTAAACATTAATAAGCAATGATTTATTCATTATAATTAATTTATCAAGATGATATGATGAGAACATGAATAATTGATATATAAAAAAGATTAATTTGATTAATATGAAACTTATACTCTCGATTGCCAACACGTGGTGGAACTTGTTACAATACTTTCCAAAAAACCAAACACACTTGTACTTATTCCACTATAGATTTGGGAAAAAGAAGGTTTTATCCATTAACCTTTGATGACGTCATAAGGGGGGGAAACCGGTCAGGTATAAATGTAATTAATATATTGGACTAAGTACAAGTGTGTTTGATATTAGAATGTAATGTTCTCTTAAGCAATGTTCTACGTGGCGGATTTAGAATATTGAATTTCATCACCTCTATTCATCCCGTGGGTGTTTTAAGAGCCGACTAAAGGAGAAAACTATACAGGACAACCGTATTGCTACGAGAAGGAATACTTGGAGATATGTAATACGTTTAAGGACTACCTCTATTTGGCCCCTCGCCCATGGCGACGTTTTGTAGTGTAGCTGTCGCGCGTTTCGTAAACGCACATCGTTACTAACGCGTTTTTGTCGCATTTGCAACTCGCTACAGAAGCGATGTCAACGCGCTGCAGAAGCGATGTCAACTCGCTACAGAGCGATGTCAACGCGCTACAGAAGCGATGTCAACGCGCTACAGAAGCGATGTCAACGCGCTACAGAAGCGATGTCAACGCGACTATATCGTGATGATGCTAACGCGTTATCAAAACGCGCGACGGTATCCCTACAAAAAGTCGCCGTGGGGAGGGTTTTTAGGAGCCTATGTCCATCAGTAGACTACTAAAAGCTGTTATGTATTTGAAACATAATTTCAACCGTAGGAGAGCCACGCTCCGGCATGCATGGGCCGGCACGGCCAGAGTGATACCACGGACTCACAGAAAACCGGTGCGAAACAGCGCCTGCACTGCGTTTCACCGAGTGAGTGAAGATACCGGAGGCCCATCATCCCCCTCCCCATCCCCCACTAACGGCAACCCACTTGTGACACCTTTGGTGTTGCGGGTGTCCGTGGGCGAGGTTATCAGTTATCATCAGGCGATACGTCTACTCGTTTACCGACTATTCCATAAAAAACAATATTTTTATTATTATATTTTATTTATATATATTTATACTATATTTTTGAACTACACGCTGTTTCTTATACATATGTAAATGTATTATAATATCTTATTGTGCTCTACCCATAGTGATTTTCTCTCAGGATTGTCCAACGTGCCGAAGACAACATAACATGTGCAGTATAAATACATAACAGTTTTATTTTGACTTAGTTTAAATAATAAGTTTTTTTTCTTTATTTTTAAGGGACAAACCCTATTAGGGTATGCCTGTCCCATAAGGCCTTGATTTAATCAAATAACATTTAAATATTATATGCTAAACTGTACAATTTTATAGCTTTTTTTGAAAATAATTATAATAAATACTTCGGACAATTAACACGCAACGCCATCTAGTCCCAAACTAAGCAGAGCTTGTATTATGGGTACTAAACAACGGATATAAATACATAAATACTTTTTTTTTGTAAATACATACATATTATACATAGAAAACACCCAAACTCCGAAACAAATATTTGCAGATCATACAAATATTTGGTCCGACCCGGGAATCGAACCCGAGACCTCAAGCACAGCAGTCGTTTACGCTACCACTGCGCCACCGAGGCAGTATAATAAGTGGTTTTGTCTCTTCGTGATATTATATTTACAACTTAATAGGTATCTAGTTAGTAGTGAAGTAGCATATTAACGCCTATCGATATTTCTATCTATTTTTGGGTCTATTTTAATACAATGTTTATTCATTTATACTATTGGTCCATTTCTTTTGGAAATTAACTTAAAAACAACTTGTAAATGATTTCTCGTGCTTGCCCATTTAGCAGGATGGTCGCTCAGCATCGCGAATTAAAAAATTTTAATCACTCGAATGGAAAAAATCGTTAGGCATATCATACCAGCTAAATGTATAACACAAATATTTTTGAACCCGCCCATTTCCCAAGAAAATACTCCTTAGGACAGTACAGAAGTAAATTCATAGGTAATTAGAAAGAATGACAAGTAAGGCGAGGAAGGGTAGGATGAGAGATGTCATTAGTCACAAATGATAAACGAGACTTAACACTTCATTAATAGGAGATCGTTTTTTGTTTTTGCGAAAGACGGTCCCCATTTCATGTCTTCCACATTTTTTATATTTTTTATCATTAATTCCATCACGACGAAGACTTGAAGACTTAGAATTGAAGACATTAAATACATGACATTGGCAGAAATAGCTGATCCGGCTGGTTGCCATATCATCAAAAGAAGAAGAACACTTCATTAAGCTTAAAGAGATTTTAGTGACGTACCCATATGACCATCTATATATAATTAGAAAGATCGTTAGAGTACGAATATCAATTGTATTTTTTCCCCTCATCTATCGTATACAGAGTTCACAATTACATTGCAGTTTCATTGTTAACGAATGAGCATCCGCTCACATCCTTTCCGCTAACCGTCATGCCTGGTCATAATACTCATTGTCCTTACATCTCTTGATAAATGTACAATACAAATATTTCATAACCGAAAGTTCTGAGTACCTAAATAAATTACGGCTTTACTGCTTACGTAACTAACGGAAGATCAAGTGAAAGCCAGTGCTGTGTCGCACAAATATCGATGAGTGATGTTGTCCATTACTTTAATGTTTGTATGTAAACCAGCGTCGCTTCACGTAACGCTGTGTGGGCTGTGATAAATAATTTAAAACGTATGTTATGTAGTAGCTTTATTAAACGCTAGTAACATTATTATCATTATTGTAATACCCTTTATTGAATTCGAAATAGCCAGTTGTAGAAAGAGAAAAGAATTGAGTATTATGCAATATTATTCTGTACTAAAACTTTGCCTTCGGTGACAAGATTACTGTTTTGTAGTGTTTAACATTTTGTTTATGAAATTGTATATTACGCAGAGACTTGAATTTCAGAGAAGAAAATTTAACTAACTCCTTTACAGATGTGTAGAAAGATTTCGCCAAAATTAAAAAAAAAGCAGAAATCACATTAGATCCTGAAGAGACCTGCTATCTTATAATCAATCCGTATCTATCAACAGATAAATGAAACAAGCATACTGTACGATTTTCATTCTATTGTAAATAACAGTTTAACTTAACGTTTTCAAAAAAAAAATATTTAAAAAATAGTAATCATTATTTACTCTAACCAACTTTATGATTGATTGAATTACTTATGTTTGCTGAAAAATAACATCGACTTTTTTGTAAATTTAGGTTTGACTGAATAACATGGCACAAATCACGTTACATAAACCCGACATCAAAGATGCGAATACGAACACATTTGTATAGATTAATGATATCGATACAATACGTATTGGTTGCACATTTATCGACAAGATAAACTAAAGTGGCACTGTTATCGCATCACTAGATCAGTTTGTTTAGCAGTTGACAAAGAAACCGTTAGTTTAACCGCACGAATTAAATCTTCAAGATTGGAACTAAAAGCTTTTCTATTTTATTTTACTTTTTGTTGGTAAAGTAAATATTTCTTTGAAGACACTAGTTTTTATAAATTACTTTTTATTTATTTAGCTAGCTTTTACCAAATATATTTTACGAGCTTTTTGGTTTACACTCCTGAGCCATAAGTTTTGAGTTCGATTCCTATTGGGAAATTGGCGGTGTTTCACACCCGTGACTCGATGAGCACGTTAAGCCTGGTCCCGCTTTCATGAACATCTACGGTAATCGTTATTGGGAAGTCAGTGCCAACAAAAATACTGACGACTAGTTCAATCATCGAATCCAATTCAACCTTAAATTTGCAGAGGTCTGGTGTCAATCGCCCCGTGTATAAAATTATATTCAGGTAAAACTGGTTGAATTAGTAACCGACTCAAAATAATCTTAGGGATAATAATGACTAGGAAGAAAAGAGAAATATGTGTTTAGAAAGTAATAAATAAGTTTTTTAGCAGACTAATTACCATAGTACCTCCACGGTTCTTTGTAAGGCCGCGTACACGAACTCAGTGGGAGCGGAGAGGAAGTGTATATATATATATATATAT